>JBBPCX010000114.1:12969776-12981815 GCA_037974365.1 Hydrocynus forskahlii
GTGTGTGTGTGTGAGAGAGAGAGAGAGCGAGTGCGTGTGTGAGAGAGAGAGCGAGTGTGTCAGAGAGAATAATCCCAAACCATGGCAAGTCTTTCAAACAATACTTTATTGGAAAAGTCCAAACTAAGATACATTTAAAGTTTTATGAAGGCTTCACAAAACATTAGTACATTAGTACTGGAGTAATGTATTTATTTTGATGATTATGTAATTTTTAATTTTTTACCCTTCAGACCCCAGTATATCCTCAATCCCTCATTTTTTAATTGTAGCTTTGGGGCTGAGAAATCAATACAAATTGGTTTCAAATCCTGTGGTAATTCTGCAAGCCGTCAGTACTGAACAAAATCTTAGCTGTGTGTGGTAAAGAAGCTAAAATGTAACTAAACAAAGATTTTTAAATATTTGTTTTTGACTTTCCTTTCACCACCACTGTCTAGATGACTGCAAATCATGTTGTGCGACTCCGTCTCTGTATCAGATCTGAATGCTCTTTTGACAGTTGTTCTTCAGAAGTGACCTGAGTGCTAGTTCACTTAATGACCCGAGGAGACCTTGTTTATCATTTAAATTTAATTGCACACTGATCACATATATACATACACACAAGATGTGTAAAGGTGTATATAAGAGAAGATAAACCTTCATTAGTCCCACAAGAGGGAAATTTGCATTGTTCAGGCAAATAGAAGCAAGTTAAGAGCAGCAAAACAATAGTTAAAAAGTACACTTTACAACTAATACAAAAATATAATTATAGACATTTGTATGTGTTGGACATAGTGGATATATATATATATGTGTGTGTGTGTGTGTGTGTGTACGTACATGAACACTGGATGTATATACAGATACACAGTGGAGTATCCTCTGCAGGCATTGACAAAACTAATAATGTAACAGACAAATTGTACAGTGTTCACAGTAATGTCATAATTGTGCAATTGGCACAAGGAGAAACAACAAAAACAACATAATTGTATATATCAGGCTTTCTCATCTAATCCATTCTGATTGTGTATTTTCCCTTTAAAGAATCGACCGGAAGATGTCCAGCAGTCAGACTAACTACAAGCTGGACGAGGCGCAGGCCATCTTCAATGAATTGCGCAGCATTAAGAAGGCCATCAGCTTGGGCGAGAAGGAGAGGCAGGACCTTATCCAGGTCAGCTGCTTTTTAAGCACATACGTTCCTCTGTTACCTGACTGGCTGTTTGGGTGGAGGAAGGAAAGAACTTCCCATGATGTCTGACACATTTTTGCTTGTTAGGCATGTCTAAGGATTTGGCTTTCTCATGGTGTCCTACCCGCCCACAGACACCTTATAGCCACCTCAGTGTTTAATCCTTAAAATCCAAGCCCGCAGTTACATGTCCTTTCCTCTCATAACCTGCTCCATACTGCCACCTTGTGGCAACCATTTTATTCTTGAAAAATTGGGTCATCCAGCTTATTTTAAATGGTTCAGGATTGCTTGGTGTAACACCTCATATGTGTTGGATTGTATATAGTAACACATCTAATGTGTCTTTTGATTTTCACGCACTTATTCCTTCCTCTTTTCCCTGTTGGTCTGTGTCTCACAGAGCCTGGCGAAGCTGACTGTGAATTTCCACAGCCTTTCCATCAGTGACTCCATAAATGAGGTGGCCAACAGTGGAGGAGCTCTGAGCGACCCTTGCAGTGTGCAGCAGTACACAGACACCGGCTGCCAGACAGACCTGATCGGAGAGGTTGGTGTCGTTTTTTCCAAACTGAGAGTATGTGCACATAAACGCTTCCAGAATTAGTAATTTGGAACATCTACTTGCTGTTTCAGAAGACAGACATGAAATACCAAAGTTAGAGCCCTAGCCTGATCACTGAAGCAGCAATCAGTCAGCAATGAGCCACATTTAACTGCAACTGGATTGCTTGTAAACAGTGTGCTTGAAGCCATGCTGTTTAGCTTCACTGTGGAGTGAAAATATTTTTAGAGTGGGAAACTATAAATAATCAGAACACATCTCAAGATTTTTGTTATATTCAATCTTGATCATTTTTGAGATTTAAGACCTTGTATAAAGTAATGGCCAAATGTATACTGATTCTTTATTCTGCTTTAAAATTATTTACTCATCTACTCCTTTATGCAAACTGCAGCTTTATTAAATGTGGCTATCATATAACTGAGGACTGTGTTTAATTGCAGGATCAGTTGTAATTTGCAAACATGTCTTTTCAATTCCCAGGAATCATCACCATTAGTTGACAAAATCAGGCTCAGCTGGCAATATGAAGAGGCCAAGAAAAAGTAAGTCCTGTTTTATTTTGTCACCCAGAGATTTCAAAGGAAATTTTTAATTTAGATGGCATATTTGAAGCCTGTCTGAGTTGAAGCTGTATCAGCTGCCTCTTAGAGAAGAGCTTTGAACAATTGCTGAATCAAGAGACAGGAGATCACATGCTCCAGCAGCTGTGTAGCTCTGTCTGCCTCTGCTGTTTTTCTGTAAAACAGTGTGTTTCACACTTGTTGTTTAACTACACATTGAGTTAGTTTTGTTTCAAAGTGTTCACAAGAAAAGTGAACACGAATATTACTGATGGAGCCTCTGACGGTATTATAGGTGTTTGTGACGTTGGTCCGAGCACAGAGAGACAGAGGACTGAACCTTCTACCCCTGCACCTTTAATCACAACCACAGCACAGGCACACACTTGTATTTGAGAAAGAGTCTGTAGGCTGTAACAAATAACAAAATGCTCACAAACGTACAACACTTGTAATTTTTTTTTGTTGTCCCAATTCTGATAATCTCATGGTTCCCATGGGGGCTTAAAATCAGTCTGAGAATTTACAGAAAAAAAATCAAGGCTTTGAAAGCTTTTGAAAATAGACATAAATAGACTTTGAATTTACAGATTTATGTGTAATTCTTATATACTTCTGTTGATATATTTTGCAAAATTTTAGGGATTTGAAGTGCATTTGTCATTTTTTTAACATTAGTAGATAGGCTGAGTTCCACTGTCCTGTGCGCCTCCGGCCGTCTGTGTGTCCTTGTTTCCTGCGTTTCTTTGTCACACACTTGCCTCGAGAATGCATTTACAAGCAAGGAAGCTAATGTTAAGCGAAGTGTGTTGTACGAACAATTACCCTTGAACCACGTCTGAAACCGTGCCATGTTGGGTCCATGAATTTGAGGAAATTGGGCCTAGAAAGTCCTTGAAAAATCAGGACCTTTGATGTTTAAGAAGGTTTGGGAACCCTATAATGTTAAGTCAAGTAAAGTCAATGGGTACATAAAAAAAAAAAAAAATAGATTAAATAAAAAATGGCTCCAAGGATTCTTGGATGGGCACTGGTGTATCTGGGCACATTGACAAATAAAACCTGTGTTAGGGAAACAAATAACAGGGTTTGTTGGTTTTCTGTGTGAACAGTAGCATCATAGTTAGGTACAGTCTAGAGCATAATAAATGATGAGACCCTGCTTCATACATGCTTTTTACTTCGAAAATGAACAAAATGGATAATTTGGTGAGAGGTACCCAAAAGGTTACATGCAATTTGCACAGTGTTAATCGGTGTGTAAGCTCTAGAGTAAAATTTGGCCTGTCACACGTGAAAGCCCCAGTCGATGCTGAATACGCTGCCATGCTCCTCTTTGGAGATCGGTGTCGCAGCAGTGCAGGAGGTTGTGTGTTTTTATACGGGCTGCAAATGGACTTCTTTAAGAGACGCCTGTTGCCATAGCGACAGTGCTAGTAGTTCTCCAGCTGTGACGTCAGAGGGAGAGGAGGGGGGGCGGGGGGAGACGGGGCGGGGGCCTGTGGAAACTTGCATGCTCCGTCACTGAGTCATTTCATCTCAACTCCAAAACACACATTCAAAACCATCCTTCAGTGGCTTACCCCTGTTTTCCTACATTCACGACTGCTGTCACACACCTGACCTTCCACGTTCACAAACAGCATATATATCTTTTAGAAAGATACAGACCAATTTTGCTTGTTTGGAATGATTGTGGGATTGTGGACTGTTTAGACGGTATTAACAAAGTAACATAACGAGTGAAATCTACGCTAACGTGAGCTGTTATAATGTCCCACACTTCCCTCAAATGACGTTCAGATGTCTTTATTGTTAACGTGTTGTTTATACTTTAATGGTATAAAACAATAAGTTAACAATAAATGGTCATACATGATGCCCAATAATATTGAACAATATTTAATAAAGGGGAAAAAATATTTTTGGGGGGATGTTGACAAGAAAGGAATGTCACAATAACTGTAACCTTGCGTCATGATTTAAATGTCATTGTGGTAAAGAACACAGGCAATGTTATGAATGTCATTTTAGTAGCACTGTTGTGCTCGTCGCATTGGTTATATATTGTGAATTTTGTTATATGAATCCTGGATTTTCAGTTATTTTAATGGACACACGGTCATTGGTGAAACTGCAACCTGTTTGGCTAAAATCCAGTGATGGTATTTTCTAATTAAACCTAGATGTTTAAGCAAGGACCGCTGAGTGATTTATAATAATTGTGATCATACATATTCTTGTAAGCAATGCTTTTTTCCCTTCCATTTTGTGAATGCTGTCCGTTCTGCTTTGACCAGATTTAGTTTGTTTACAGTTGCAGCAGTGAGTAGAGAGTCTCACTGGAGCTCATCTACCCAGAGAAAATGTCAGTGTTTTCTTCTTAATGTTAGTTTAATGTTTAATCTTAGTAAGATCTTTTCACGCCAATTTTTCCAGTTGATTTTTTTTGTTTAGAAATTGTTTGCCTGCTTAACTTTTATTCCCACTCATGTCTTAAACACTCACATAAGAAAGTAAAGCACTACCAGCCAGGATCATTTTTAAAATAGTTTGACACAAAAAAGAAAGACAGGAAGAAAAAGAAAAGAGATAAAAGCCAGCTGCTAAAGTTTATCACTGGATGCACTTGGAACGTTGCATCGTGTGTGTGTGTGTGTGTGTGTGTGTGTGTGTGTGTGTGTGTGTGTGGAGGAGCCTGAGGCTCTGCTTCAGCTTGGCTCAAAACATCAGCAGAGCTAACCAACCATGACCTCTGATGTGAAATTCTTTGGTATTTTACATTTCTTTTCTTTTTTTTTTTCTCCACACTCTGTGGGAAATGACCTCTGCCTCTTTTGCCCTCCTCTAATGCAAATGGTAGATGTCCTGGATATACTGACTATGTTAATGTAAAATCCCTATCGTTTTATGATATCCATATTTACTGGATACTGATCTTTCATTTTTTTTAGGAATGCTTATCAAGCATTCATCCCATTATTGATGCCCACCTCAGTATCCACGTTTCTGTTTCTGTTTATGTACATTTGCATGTGTGTGTGTACACACATCTGTATTTTTCTCTTACTCTCTCTTGCTGTCTCTCTCTCACACACTCAGAGTGTCCAGCATTCAGCACCAACTGGCCCAGTTAGACAGTGAGAGCTGGTCGGGACGAGCTGAAGCGGACCGGGACCGCGACTGTTTGCAGCTGCTTAAGGAGAAGGAGGCACTCTTGCAGGAGCTCACAATGCTCTGCCAGCAGCAGCACCCCCCAGAGCTCTTCCTCCAGCTGGATGAGGAGAGGCACAAGCTGGAGGAGGAGGTGCAGAAAGCCCAGAGCGCACACAGCCAGGGGGCCAACCAAAGGTCAGTAGCCTGCACTACTACCTGTTATTATTAGACTTGCAGAGCTTATTTGCACTTAAGGACATGGAACGATGCACTTTTAGATTTCTTATGCTGTCCCTTTGGATGTGTCTGCTGAATGTAAATGTATGCTGCATTATACAAATGTGGAATCGACGCAATATGTTTTTGAATAAATCTTCCGCTCTGCCCTCTGGCAAAGTAAATCCCGAAAATCACATCCCCTAGAACCTGTAATAGATTTAAAAAAATCCTAGTCTTTTGAGTGTGAGTATGTGCATAGTTTAAACCTCACCCGTTGCAGTACATACCCCACTTACATACCTAATTTCGATTGTTGAGGGTGATTTCCAGAAAAAAGTTCCTCAGAACTGACAAGGGCACATGTACAGTTTTGAATTTAAACGAAATTTTTTTTTTACATTTTTTTTTATTGAAATACTTTGCACTCTAACCGAATACTAACTACTTTGCTTTTATTTATGATGCAAAGAATGTGTTTTTGGACTTCAGCAAAGTGATGACAAGAAAGATGCTCCTTTTTACTGGGCCACTCATGAGTTCCAGTTTACAGATTGAGTTAAACAGTATGACGGCATAATGTCTGTAATAAACAAATCTGAGCACCGCTATGGCTGCACTGAAAAGGGTCTTATCAGCAATAGGGCACAGATTTGCAAGGGCAGATGATATAGCACCGTTGTGCAACAGAATACTGCAGCCAGGGTGGCATAAGATAACTGTTCTCTGGTAAATAAGGGTCCCTCATTCCCTCGCTGGTGACAGAGATGGCACACTCCTCATGACAGGTGATACTTAGGAGGTATGCCTTGTTTTCAAAAAGATGTTCAGGGAACCTGTAGAAGCTGATGACATCTTAAAGGTATAAGAATATATGCAATGATGAGCCAGTTTATTATGTATGTGTCTATTAAGGTAATATATGTACACTCAGCGTTCATTTTATAAGCTCCTCTGAACATATAGGTGCACCTTTTGGAGTGGTTTCCCAGATAAACATACCACAGCACACACTGTGAACAGTGTGAAATTCTTCTTTGCATTTAACCCATTCACCATGTGAAGCAGCAGGCAGCCGGCGATGTAGTGTGTGGAGACAGTCCCTTGCTCAAGGGTACCTCAGTGGGATTTGAACCCATGACTTTCAGATCACAGTGGCAACTCCCTGATAACACAAACTGTCAAAAATTAACTATTATCAATAACTTTCTATGCAAGATGAACCAACAGGTTAGATGCGTCTAACAGAGTGGACAGGTAGTGGAAACATTGAGTAAAAACTCCAGCACTTTTGTGTTTGATGCAATACACACACACACACACACACACACACACACACTAACTTGCCACTACCAAGTCTGGGACACTGATAACCTGAGAATTATCCACTTCCCAAACAAAAACTGCTCACTAGTGGCCCTCTGGGATCCTGACTGTCGATGAGTGGGGTAAAGGAGTGAACAACAATAAATGATGCAGAAGTTAATCTAATATGTAAAAAAAAATGTATATAGACGGGTTTGTGTTTGTGGGTGTGTGAGAGAAAGAGAGCTGTATTTATTAAATTGTCCCGAATCATGTAAGTCTTCACTGTCTAAATCCATAACTGGAAAAATGTCTTGTAGGATACTGCAGCAGGAGAAAAGGAATGTGTTACTGAGACAACTGGAGGAGGCCACCCGCATCACTACCTATCTACATTCTCAGCTCAAAAGGTACTCTAGTGCTTCAGTGTTTTAGCTACACAACATGCTTTTTCCTGTTTATATCAAGGTTTCTTTATGTGATTTAATGCAAGTAGGTGATGACCTGTGCACACGGCTTGAAAAGTGCCAACTGTTGTACATAAGCTATGTTACAGCTACACTGGCCTTGTAGTTTATTTAGTTACAAAAACTGAATGAATCTTGACTAATCCCTTTCCTCCTCACTGTCTTCCTGTAGTCTCTCAGCCAGTTCGCTGACCGTGTCATCCAGCAGCAGCCGAGGGTCTCTGGCCTCTAGTCGAGGCTCTTTAGCATCTAGCCGTGGCTCTCTGAGCTCAGTCAGCTTCACCGACATCTATGGCCTGCCCCAATACGAGCGACAGGAGGGCTGTGTGGACATACCGGACCCCGCCTTCCGCTACTTGCTACCTGTGGAGGCCCCATGTAGAGACACTTCTGCTTTCGGCCCCAAGCGTGCCCACGACGCTCCACAGTCTCTCACCTCTCTCTCCTCCCGCTCTTCGCTCTCCTCGCTGTCCCCTCCCAGCTCCCCCATGGACACCCCGTACCACTCAGGCCCACAAGACTGCCCCTTGACCCAGATGACTGAGGAGTACATGGAGCTGGCTGGTCGCGAGCTGGTGCTGGAGGGGCTTCGAGGCCAGACTCAAGCCCAGCAGCAAGCTGCTCTTCCTGGGGAGGGCGAAGCAGGAGGCTCCTCCACAGCTCTCCTTCTGGAGGGCAAAGGCCATAGAGACAGCGGAGTCCAAACGCCATACAGTAATACAGGTAAGAGAAGTCAAACCAAATGTGAGAATTTTAATAAGTCTCATTTTCCAAATAATGAGGAGCAGTTGGGGTGCAAAAATTGAGACACATTAAAATTATTTGACTGCAAGCATGGCAAATAAAGCTTGTCATAGTTTCATAGTGGAGTTAATTCTTAAATAATTATTAATGAAATTCCCTCCCCAATCTTTTCTGTCTCCTTTTGGGGAATTTGAAGGTTCAGGAGTGACCCTGCGCTCCAACAGTGTGAACCGGAGTGGACGAAGGGCTCGCCGTGTCTCTGCTGGTGTGAATGAGGATGTTTTGGCCACAGACAGCGGCGTGTTTGAGGCCTGGAGCAGAAGGTTAGAGAAGCTGTGCCAGTAATCTCTCCCTCTCTCTCTCACACACACACACACACACACACACACACACACACACACACACGCTCTTCAGGGAAAGTGATATGAACGTGTGTGTGTGTGTGTGTGTAATATGTACACATACACACACATACACACAGCCATGGAAAAAAAAAATTTCTTCCCTTTGTCATTTGTGGGAGTGTGTCTGAGTAAAATGTGCATGTGACTATTGTTTTACACACTGTTGACCACACATGATTCAAAATTCCAAACAAAAATATATTTGGAGAAAATGTAAAAATAATACATATAAATAATTTGTTATACCTTGGAAACTACCCATGTGTGACACTGTTTCATCCCATCAGAAACTCAAGCAGGAGTGAAGATGCTGGAATACAGCACATAGTATAGCTTGACCCAGAATGCTAATTCTGAGAATACATTTAGTACATTCAGCCACTATGAGCACTCTGTTAGCATGAGCGTTTTTCGTGCCTTGCATGTCTTTCTCAGCTCCTCAGTCTGAAAAAAACTGAATGTGTAGTCTGAATTTATACACTTACCAGCCACACTATTAGTAAAATCATTCTAATACTGGGTGGGATCTCCATTTGCTCGCAGAATAGTGTGAATTCTGTATGGGATGGCTTCAACAAGGCCCTGGGCACATTCCTGATGTCCATGTTGCATTACATAATTGCTGCAGATTAGTCAGATGCACATTTCCTGCTACAAATCTCCTAATCTACCATACTGTAAAGATGCTTTACTGGATTCAGCCTTCCCTGTGATTTTGCTGTTCGTTATAAATGTCATGGTGTCATCTGTGTATAGTCAGGGATTAAAGCCCGAGCACCACAATCTCTGTTAACAGACACTTGTCAACTGCTGCTGCAAGTTACCCTCATTTATTAGGTTTTCTGAAGCTGAAACAATATCAGGACCTTTAAGACAGAAACAACCCTCAGTTAAAAGCCAAAACAAACAGCACAATGTTGACGTCAAAATAACAAAAGCAGTTTGTACGTTCTTTTTGAGACCTCATTAACCAGTTAACCAATAACCTTTTCCTTCAATTGTGCATTTTTGGACAACATGATCATACAATGATGGTACATATGTTGCTCATTGGCTAGAAGCCAGCATGAGCAACAACATTCAGTTAATCTCTGGCACACAAACGGTACTCAACTAGTGCTTGTAGGCCCACTGTGTGCCAAGGAAACATTCCTCACATCATTGCACCAAAACCAGCGTGCAAGCATTGGTTTCATGGATTTATGCTGTTTACACCAAATTCTGACCAGCAACCATCTGCATTAAGATTGCTCTAATTCATCAGACCAGACAATGTGTTTCCAGTGTTGAGACTGGACAGGCTCAGTGAAACTGGGTAGCCTCAGATTCCTGTTCTTGGCCAGATTTGAACCTGGTCTTCTCCTGGTTCTGTGTGTTGGTTCCTGGTTGTAAAAACTGGCTCTTCGATTTACTGTAGCCTGTTTGTCAGCTCAAGCAGGTCTGATCATTTTGTTTTTCATTATGTTCCAGTGTAATTATGGTTTGTTCTCGTTAACATAACATGTCCTTTGTATGGTGATGTTTTTGCTGAATTGGTTCTTCTAGCAGAACAGAGGAGGCGGAGGAGGTGATGTTTACCCGAGATACCTTCAGCGCCCCAGACCCCCCTCAGGTTCAGCTCGGGCTCCTGTAAGTCTCATGATGTTTTTTTCTTTCTCTCTCTCCTTCTGTCTCTCTGGCTTAGTGTACTGTATTTGTTACACAGAAATTCAATTTCTCCTTTTTCTGCTTGTTTCTACACCTTCTGTTGCTATCCTGTCTCTCATATGCATGCTCTCTGTTGCTCTCTTTCTTTTCTTATTTTGCCTGTGTCCGCGTCCCTCAATGCACAGTCGGTGCTGCTTTGCTGATTAATGCAGGTGCAGCCAATCACAAATGTTCAGCGACATTGGCTCTGTGCAGAACTGGTGTTATTCTTGACCTGACTGCTTTTCTGCAGGTATGATTCAACCTCCATGTCTCTACTGCTGCATGTTCTTCAGATAAGAAGTCTGAGCAAGGCCACTGTGAGAGATGGCTACAAAGTGTAAGTTAGTTGCTAATTCAAATTGGCATGTGCATCCTTAATAATCATTTAAGTGTCTTGCTCAAACACTGCTGGCATGTATGAACTGTGTGTGTGTTTGGTTTTTGTTTTGTTTTTTTTGTTTGTTTGTTTTTTAGGTTTGTGAAGGTGAACATGCTGCCCGTGGACTCCAGCCGGCCGTGCACATACTACTGCTGTAAGGCCCAAGAACCGCGCTCATCATTCAGCTTTAACGAGGGCTTCCAGATACCTTTGCCTGCAGGGGGCGTGAGCTCCCACGCCCTGAACCTGCAGCTCTGTGCCCTGGGACCCCTCGGGCATGAGGAGATGCTGGTGAGACAAAGTTTAGACACACAGATGCCTGTTTAGGAACTGTAGGAATAACACACAGATCGTGCTTCCTGCTATGAGAGATATGGGAAATTAAGTAGAGCAGGATCCTCAAAACTCCACAGCACTGGACACATTTTATTGTCTCGGTTCCAATGCACTTATTTCTTATTAGTTATAGCTTATTGGTTATACCTATGTTGAAAGGGCAACTTTGAAATGGGCAGCACAATAAAATCTAGAGCATAAGCCAGCCTGTCTAGTTCTTTATTTATTGAGCTTATGATATGCAAATAGAGCCCTCAAACCAATCAGTTGTATGCTGTAAACATGTTTACTACTTTATGGGTATTTCTAATTTTGGTCGGTCTCTAATATTGTTTTAATGTTTTGTAAAACATATCTCAGTTATTGTAAAATCAAAGTAATAGTGTAATCACATTATGGTATTTCATCCATATTGTGCAGTACTGCATTTTCATAACAGTTTAAAAGACTAAACGTTGTGTGTTTGCTTTTGTGTGTCAGGGCTCAACTCGGGTGGCACTGACAGACTGTGCAGGCAGCACGGAAATGCTTTTCCAGTGGCACCGCATACAGCCTCTGCAGCAGACCCCCAGCAGTACAGAGAACCACCGGGCCGAGCCTGGCAGCCTCTGCCAGCCCAACCACAGCGTGGATGAGGAAGAGGAGGAAGACGAAGAGCATAGCACAAACCAGGCAAGCACACAACTCCCTGATCTTAGATGTATCATCTTTTTATGCACTGTCGATGTAATACTGAAAGTACTGAAATCTTTCTGCCTCTCTTTCTCTCCCCACATCTCTCTTTGTAGGTGTCTGTGGGAACCCAGCTGGAGGAGATGAAGAGGGGGCTGGATCTGAGTGAGGAGGAGTTAGAAAGAAAGGAAGAGCAAGGAGAGGCCATTTCTGAGAGGTGTGTTTATTAGGGAGGAAATTATAGTCGTATATAATCATATATATTGAATGGCATATTGCACTAAATGCTGTAAAAGGAAATTAGATAGTAATGTACTTTTAGTTGTGGAATGGCCTTTATACTAAATATAGAAGAGATGG
>JBBPCX010000114.1:12987135-13002269 GCA_037974365.1 Hydrocynus forskahlii
CATTTTTAAACCTCTCGCAGTTCAGCACTGTCCTTTGTACCATTTCATGTTATTCACTGGACTTGAACTGTTTGAATGTCAATAAAAACAACCTGAAACACTGGCATGTTCTAAAACTTTTGACCGGTAGTGTAGCTGTGTAGGGATTTGTCCATCAAAGCAAAAACGCCAGTAAAGAAACAAATTTTGCCATTCTGCACATAGCCCTCCATCCATTTACGTTTTCCTAGCCTTAGGAGAACGACAAAGGCTTCTGCTAGATTAATGTAACAGTGTGGTCATTTATGTTGCATTCCATTGGACTGATTTTGTTTGGGTTTAAGGAACATTGATGGTGCCATTCCCATATCTAAAACCAAAACAGGAAAACTCTGTGCTTCTGAGTTTGAAGAAACAGGGAAGAAAATGACCACAGTAATCGTTAATAATCTTAAAAGTTGCTGAAGCATAAGGACATTAAAAAAACCCTCATTAGTAAACTTTCCATGGCAAAGATTGGCAGCGTTTCAGGGAAAACCACACATAAAATGTAATTATCTAATTGCAAGCGGTGTTTTCCTCTGAGAGGGCAGAATCCTAAACTGTGATCCGTTTAAATGTCTGATAGTTTCTAGGATCCCTAATGTCACAGAATTACTGGCATAAAACAAGCCCGCTGGAACTGCTGTGATTGTAAAAAACATTTACTGGCCTGTCCCACTGGGTGATGTTAAGAAAAAACCCATTATAATTGATTTAAAGCAGACTGAGCATGCTGTATATAGTACATACCTGTGAATTCTTCCTCTTTTTCCTTCTCCAGTCAGTGATTTGGTTGCAAACATTGTGCTGAGCTCCTGCAAAGTCAGCAGAAGTTGATCTATGGAGCCATCGATCTCCTTCTGTTTCTAAATGTCCCTCCCTTCAACCCCCACCATCTCTCCTTTTCCTATTCCTCCCCATCTTTACAGTCAAGTGCAAAAGTTTGCATACCCATTGGTCAAAATACATTTTGTTGATTAGTAAATAAGTGCACATCCCTTACAGAACATGCACTTCTGCACATATTAATGCACAGTGCTGTTACTGTAACATAATTTATTAACATGAAATAATATCCATTTAACCCAAAAAGGTCTGTGCACATTTAATATACGTTTATCTACATATGTTCAATTCAGTAAATATTTTTTTAAAAATGTGCTCTAAATCTGGCAGAAAATGTCACATTTAGAAGATTTGTAAATGTTTTTCACTGAGAAAATCATTTGACCACAGATATGCAAATATTTGCACTTGACTGTGTCTCTGCATTAAATCTCTCGACGCTTCTCTGCGTCCGAATGAAAAAGACTTATGTCCTCAGCAGGGGTGACCCCAGTTATGGGTAACGACCTCCATTTGCTCTACAACAATTATTTCAAGTGGGTTTTAGGTCCTTATCGTCTGTTGCCCTCTATCTGTGCTGTCTCTAATTTCCAGTGTAAACTGTATGTGTTGTCATGCTGATTTAGCAATAATAATCACTCACATTTATTTCCCTTCTACGTAAAATGGGTTTTAATAATACGGATTATCACTTCTGTTTGTGGCAGG
The DNA here is from genome assembly GCA_037974365.1 of Hydrocynus forskahlii. Lineage (NCBI taxonomy): Eukaryota > Metazoa > Chordata > Actinopteri > Characiformes > Alestidae > Hydrocynus > Hydrocynus forskahlii. The sequence goes on from JBBPCX010000114.1 coordinate 12,988,711, forward strand.
CTTTCAGCACATAGTTCAGACCACAGCTATTAGGACGTCTGGCCAAAACTAATGGAATGTACACCGGCCCTGCACTGATTTTCTGCCGCGCCACATTAATCTTGGCGTAGAGATCTAAGCTGTATGATGCCCATCAGTTTAGACAATAATGTTATTTATTTGCTTCTGAAACCCAGACCCATAAGGTTATTTCTCTTGTGACTTGAGTGTGGTTTTCTTTGGGTACAGATCAGGGCCTTGAGGGAACCAAACATATTCATGTATTCTCTTCATCAGTGCAGGGTCCATAAACAAAGGAATTCAAGATTGAATGTGTAGCTTTAGACAGTTTATCTGTGTCTGCTGGATCTACAAACCATCTGTGGGGTACAAGAAGCTTAGGCAGAGGTGTTGAGATGAGGCAAAATATGGGACCTCTGGAGTAACAAGCTTTTCACCTGTGAAGAATTAGTGTCTGGTGACACTGGGATGATACACAAGGGGCACCGTCTTTACACTAAATCCATTCGTGAACCCAGAGGTACGCTTGGAAAAAGTCCGCTATTTGTAAGAATTATGTTTCGGAGACTGGCCTGCAGCTTCTACTGGAAGAAATGTGACCTTGTCCTCCTCCCTCCTTTCCCTTCTATGCACCAGGCACCTGCAGGAACGAGAAAGTTGTGCATTTTTCTTTCTCTTTCTTAAAAGAAAAAACTCTTGGCTCTTCATTCATCATAGCATGTAATGTATTTCTGTGTAATTAGTAATAACAGAATACACCACTACATACACAAAACTGTAATTTGGCCATTTTTGGTGTCCAAAAGTTGCTGCTTTAGTTTGCTCTACAAGGCTAATGTAGCTACAAGCATCTAACTACCATGTTATCACCATGCAGTGTAATCTTAGAATAAATATATATCATAATCAAAGTCAAAACAAAACTCAAATCAACAGGAAAGTGGGCCTAAAGTGAGTGATTCTGATTTCATGAATCAAAGTGGTTATGAACAAGATTCAGCCTTTTTTCAGTCTAGCTTGTATTTGCTAACAGTTCTTGCTTTCTAGTTAAAAGTAGTTCGCTTTCTAAAATGGAAGGTTCCAGATCTTTCTGCGGTCACATACCAAGTCCTCATTAAAAAGGCTTTGGGGTCTTGCTTCAGTGACTACTGTTCAACTGATGAGATGGTCACGAACACCTATGTTCTGGCCGTCACCCGCCTACATTAAAAGGACACTTATGTGAGAATTTTGTTCAAAGACTTCAGTTCAGGATTCAACACCTACACTCCTCAGCATCTGATAGGACAGCTGGTCCTGAACACTTCGCTCTCCAACTGGATTCTGCCTGGGAGACCTCAGTCAGTCAACTGTTTGATTTAATGTCTAGATTTCAGGTAAGAGTAACTTGTATTAATTGGATTTTTTGGTTGAATCACCACTTTAAGGCTCAGGTTCACAGAGTTTATGCTACATTTAGTCACTTCTAAGATGGGGGATGCACTACACAGGTGCACTTTTAGCATCAATCACTTGCTGTGTGGGACAAAGCTCTCTTATCTTCAATTCTCAGTGTACTGACCCACCCCCCACCTGTCTCTACCCGAGCCCATCCAGGGAGCCTCCATCCATCTGGAAAATGGCTACCTTCTCTTCCCACACAAACATCATCTTGCCAGACAACTCACCTCCCAGGAAATAGTTCTTCGGTATCGCAACAATCATAAAAATAAACGCACGTATCTGATTTAATTTATCTTCTAAGGTCAGGATGGAGTCATCTGGAAGTGATTGGAGACCTGGTAGGTTTCCAATCAGGAGCAAGGCAGAAGGAGAGGAAAGAAAAGAAGGAGCTGGGGAGAGTTACTGCTCTGCTTTCAATTATCTGGGAGGATAGTGAGTATTAGTGTATGGACATTATTTGTCTGTAAGCAAGGGTATGTATATCTAGATAGTATTTTGTGTGTCCACCCTTTACCTTCACTACAGCTTCTATTCTTTTCAAGACACTCGCTTTTTTTTTGTAGTTTTTCAAAAACATCTGCAGGGAGATTTTCTGTGCTTCTTGTAAAAGCCTCCAAAGTTAGGTAGGTCCCACTCATCACTTCATTAAATCTTACTCCACGTCTGAGTTGCTGAGTTTCAATTTTCCTTTTCTCAGTAATGACTTCTTGACAGCTAAACATCCTTTCAGATCCACAGTGCTGAGTAGTCTTTTAACAGTGGAAAGATGGACAGAAATACCCATGACTTTCTCTCATAGATGAAAGCTTTTAAGTCCCGTTTTTCTTGTGATGATAGTTTTGGTGGTCTTCCAGCTCTTGCACAGTTGTTAATCTTTTTTTTTTTATCCTGTTTTGTTTTTTCTCTTATTTCCCTTTTTATTTGGCCTTCCTTTTATATGCACTTATATGATCTTCTGTCTCATCTTTCCTTTAGCCATTTTAGATGGGCTTGAGGAAGTTATTGCTTGTGTGAAGTTATTGTTTTTTGAAGGGAAATGAAGTTAGTGAGGGCTGTTGGTTTTCTGATTTTCCCTGAAACTAATAAAGGAAAGTCTTTTACATAATGACCATTTTGCCTGGAAATGAATTAAGTGAAAGGGGGGTCTCTGACTTTTGCACAGCACTCTATATATACAAGTAGATTAGTGTCTATAACATGTCTGTGTGGCTTACTTCATTTCTACATTTTTTTTATATGAATCATAAAATGTGTTGTATGAATAGAAATAAATACTTAGTGTCTCCAGTGCCAATCAGAAGTACAAGCATTACATCAGTTTTTTTTTTTCTGAGGGTATTCCCTGGAAACACTTAACCTTTACTGGAAACCATGGTTATCTGACCTCCATTGGTAATTGAGAGGGTACGATTTGTTCACAAATCCTACACTGATTGCACAGCATTACGCTTTAGTCACCAGCGCCTGCAGCTTCACTTCTGTCATTTCCTTGCGTTGCTCTGGGAACCATTCATCTGGGTCACAGGTCAACTGTAGCAGGAACAAAAAAACAGATTCCCTTCTCAGAAATCCCATGGAATTCTGTCTCATGAGCACTGCGATGGAGCTACTGATGCTTCTGTATGTGATTGAACAGATGAAGTTGTGGGTAAAGTGCGGGAAAACTACTGAGTCACAAACAGACATTTGCAGTAGCATTTACTGTCACAAAGAAACATTTCTCAAAACGTTTCTCTCTTCTCTCTGTGTGTTTTCACGTAGACCCTCCCTCCCTGTCTTTGCCAGTTGCACAGTTATGGGCCTGAGTCCAGATGAGAGTAATAATAGTGAAGACAAGTGACTTCCCCTTCCGACTTCACAGAAAAAAAAACCTCTGTGGCTGCACAGCTCGGAGCTTTCGACCGTTCATCTCCACACTCCCAAGTGTGTGTATGTTCTCTGCCTGTCAAAAGCTTGGGGACACTGCTGCTTTTTGTGAAAATTTTCAAGTACACTATATGGACAAAAGTATTGGGACACACTTGTTTTTCAGAGTTTGGGCTAGGCCCATACGCATGCTCCATAATGACGTGGTTGGATGAGTTTGGTGTGGAAAAACGTGACTCGCCCACACAGAGCCCTGAGCTCAACCCCATCCAACGCCAGGCCTTTTCGTCCAACATCAGTGTCTGAACTCATAAATGCTCTACGGAATAAATGGGTACAAATTCCCACAGAAACTTGTGGAAAGCCTCCAAAAAAAGAGTAGAAGCTTTAACAGCTGCAAAGGGGGGACCAACTCCATATTGAAGTCTATGGATGTGAATGCAATGTCATTAAAGTCCCTGTTGGTACAATGGTCTGGTGCCCCAATACGTTTGTATAGAATTTGTCTAATTGCCATTTTATTTTGATTTTAATAACTAACAAAGGCTTTGTTAACATGCAGTAGTTATTTGCTTTGGGTGAATTCTCAGCTTCATGTTCATCAGTGTTCTCCTCAGTATAAGGAGCAGAGGTGGATTCCAGTCACTGTAGCATTTCCCTGCGGAGTGAAATATGGAGGGTTTTCAGTCATGCTAAGGGGACATTCCAAGCTATAAGGAGTGAAAATGTTCAGTGGGAAGGGAACAAACTATACAGGGAGTAGTGAGCAATGGCATATCACGTTGTGCGAAGTGGCAGGAAAGTTTCAAAGTCCCATGAGGAGCATGGTCCTTCATGTTTGATAATGACATTGCAGAGTCTTCCGGATGAAGATGTTTAATCAACTGTAGGTCCCACATGTTTAGTGTGTAGGAGATATAAGAGTACTGCTTAGGGACAGGTTGTCTGATGAAAAATTTATTTGATCTAGTTTTTTTTCCCCCCCAAGATGATATTACAAGTATTATGTATTCAGTGATGAGTGCTGACCTCACAATAAGCAGATAAAACATGTGGAATGTGGAACATTATTCCTAATGCAGCAATATCATGAATACTAATGTGATATTTACCTCTAAAAAAACTGGATATTCTTTAAAATAAGTAGCTGCAAACTGATAAATAAAGCATGTTTTTGGATTAAAAATGTACTGAAATGCAGTAAAAGCAGTAAATGAGCAATTTCTTAGCAAAGCAGTGATACATGTCATACATCGGCCGTGTTTCTTCAAGTTGTTCACTCCAGAACTAGTTCAGCTTGATAGGCAGCCGACAAACAACCTCAGCCCTGTCAACACTTCAAAAACTACCATCCCATAATTCCAGCCTGTCCCAGTAGACTGTAGACTCCTCTCTTGTTATTTCCAGTTTTCTTGAAATTCAGGTCAAGAATGTGACACACATGCCCAGAGAGGAGCCAGGACTTTGATGTGACCTGGGTCTCTGATGAGGAAAGGCTGAGGGCATCTAAACACTTGGGTCTGCTGCATGTGAGCACACTGGGTAACACGCTGTGGTCAGTGTGGCACTGGGCTGGTCATTAGCACCACAGGCACAAAGCTCACTTGTCTTTGGTCAACTGAATGTAATCAGTGCTGAAAGAGCTCCGTCAGACCAGACACACTAGCCCAAAACAATTGAGCCTGGGCCCGCTTCATTCAAGCATTATTTTTATTTGATATATTTTTAAGTAATTAAATCTAAAATATTTACACTGAAAGTTTAGCATTTAAAAATATAATTTTGTCTATCAAGATAACCAGTGCTTTCCATTGCAATAAGCTTTAGGAAACATGCACACATGATGCACACATATTGTGTAATGTAAAACAGATCCATATTTATGTCCTGGTGTTTTGCTACTATAAGATTTCTGAACTGTTCTCAGTGGACCTTTTTGCCTCTTGTCTCAATCTACTTACCTCGCTGTGTGGGAACTGTGTGGCCTATCCCTGCCCCTTTGTTCTGTTCTTCCTACATCCCACAGAGCTGGGCATCCCAAGCGGAAAGCACTCCACTCTGGCAACCCACACCAACACAACTGGCTTATATACTATAGCCCCAAGTCGCTGCTCATTTGTTAACTGGGCTGTAAATCTGGTGGCCAGTATGCGGTCCTCGTGCTTAAAACCAAACACACATTCACGGTCAGGGATGCTCTCAAAAATAGACCCCACGGATAAAGGGACGATAATTGCTCATTTGGCTATAGAGAAGAAAAGTGTAACCTAGTTACATATTTTTTTTCTTTCTTGTGCAGTATACATCAATATATTTCATGTATTACCAGCAAAATTCCAACTTAGCAGAAGCATATTTTAATGTTTTCTCAAATAGCCACTTTATTAGATACACCTACTTTGTATCTTCTCTCATTGTCTATTTTATCAGCTCCACTAATCGGTGCACTTGGTAGTTTACAGTTACAAGCTGTAGTTCGTTTGCCTCAACCCAATTCTGGTTCAGTTTGGGTAGTTTCCCTCCTCCTTCACTAAATCTGGCAATTAACAGTGAACTAGGTGTGTTTGAGCAAGGAAATGACCAAACTGTGCTGAAATGCGTCTCACACTGAAGTCCTGCTGGAGGTTTTAACCACTGTCTACTTTCTTACATACATATAAGCTATGGTACTTGCAAAACTATTAATAATAGTTCATCTGAACTGCACAGTGTGTGCTATTTATCCTCAAGTCGTTCGTCAGTGGTCAGTTTCAGGATACAGGGCGTTGTTGCCTGGATATTTTTTGATAGGTGGTCTTTTCCAGTCCAGCAGAAACACTGCAGTGATGGCTGGTGATAATGTTGGGTGGTGGAGCTGAAAATGACATCAAATTTCACTGGCCTTTGAATTTGTTCTCTTTTCTCTCACTCTGATGGATTGACTATGATCAGCTGGATTGTCAATCTAACTTGACATTAGTACTTAATGCAATCTGCAGGAAGGTGGAGTTGGATGTTGTGGGCTTAAAGATCTTAGCCCTGTGAGAAACAACCTAGGGGGCATTTCACCACGTCTAACACGTCAAAGCGCATTTGATACTGAATCACAGATGGGTTGTGTGTCTCTGCAGTTGGGGCTAGAGGTGAATCAGCCCTAACTTAACCAAATCACATTTTTCTTGCAACCTGTTGGTAGTGGTGTTTGTAGGTCCAGTGCTTCTCAGTTGTCAACAGCAAATAAAACCATGAGGATTCCAAAAATGAAATCCTATTTTAATGTCTTTGTGCTTTGAAGGAAACAGAGGGCTTCACCCTACTAGCCCATTTATCCCAGCCACCCCTGAGGTGCTCCAGCAGCACTGCTGTGTGTGATGCAGTCTGTGCAGCACACAAACAGACACGTGTTACTCCTATGCTGAGACTGAACCCCGTCATACCTCCAAGCAATACATGCTCTCTGGTGGTGGTGGGGTGGGGGATTAATAAATGATGCTGAGATGGACTACAATCTTTAAATATGAAATACATAGTGCACCTATGATTCGAGCTGATTAAATGACCATTGAGTGTTAATACAATGCAAGCCTAAAAAAGTGAGTATGTTCCTTTAAAATCCTATAAGTTGCAAGATGAGGTCTCCATGGATTGGAGTAGTTTGTCCAGCACATTCCACAGATACAGTTGAACTAAGATCTGGAAAATTTGAAGGCCAAGTCAACACCTTGAACTTCTGGTCATCTTTCTCAAATTATTTTTGCAGTTTGACAGGGCGCATTATGCTTCTGGAAGAGGCCACTGAAATTAGGGGATGCAATGAATTGGTGCACCTGTTCTGCAACGTTTAGGTATGTGGTACATGGCAAAGTAACATCCACATGATGTTCTCACATTGCCCAGAGAGTAACACTGCCTCTCCCAGCTTGCCTTCTTACCATAGTGCATCCTGGTCCCATCTCTTCCCCAAGGAAGTGCCGCAACAGACCAGGTCACCTTCTTCCACTGCTCCACTTTTCCTAAACTGTTCCAATTTTGGTAGGGGAATTCCACATAAAACCTGTCATTTTGGAGATGCTCTGACCCAGTGGGCTAACTTTAGCAGTTTGGCTTTTGTCAAAGGTAGATCAAATCTTTTTTATACTTTTAACTTGCTACCTTATGTATCCCACCCTTTGACAGGGGCCACTGTAATGTTTGTTACCTTAACAAACAAATACCCTCATATCCAAAACATGTGTGTATTAGCACCAAATTCCAAAGTGCACTCATACATGTTCAGAATGATTGTGCTTGAATTACAAAACCAGAGATAATTTAACTAATCGAAGCCCATTTTGCAGTTTTATATCAGCTCCAGTTCAAAACTCAGAGAGCCAGGTTTCACAGTTCTCTTCATGATCCTGACAGTAATAAAATCATATTCCAAGTGGCTTTGTGGTAATGACTGAAAGTATGTTTGGATGGTTACAGAAAATGAGATTCATGCAATCAAGGCTTCTCAGAGTGAAAACAATGCAAGTGCCAAACCCCCCACACACACGCAAGACTGAACAACGTGTTTCTGCAATCATGGTTGGGCCGGGAGCATTCTGAGTAGGGAATTTTAGATTGGTATTTATGGAGAGTGATGCTGTAGAGGGACTGTTTTAGTTTCCTAAATAGCCTTTTTAGTAAATAAGACATTAGAGTGCGAAGAATCTTTTTAAAGGTATAAAGTATAGGTTCCCACCCCGATCCTGGAAGCTCTGTCTAAACACACCTGATCCAACTAAAAGTACAGGGGCTTTGGGACCAGAATTAAGAACTTGTAGTATAAAGAACCTTTGCATAATGTAACCTTTACATTGTTTTTTTTTAAAAGGGCCTTCACTTCCTCACATCTTATTTACAAAATAGTCCTTTAAAGAACCATTCACTTAAAGTTTGTTTAGGAAACCAAAAATGGTTTCTCCATTGCATCAAGCAAAGAATCCTTTACTGTAGTCTTTTTATAAAGTTTAGTAGTAGAGAGCACTCAGGCGCAGTGACAAAGCATTGTATATTAGATATGTGATGCATTTCTACAACATGAGAAGAGTTATGTGGTGTCAGACACCAGCCATAGAGCAGCAGAGGACGTCACCCTGAAATTAGAGCAAAACATCTTAACCACGAACCAAATTGGAATTTGAGTCATTCACACACAAATCAAACTTTTTTCAGCAGTCATGGTTATGAAAACACACACAACTGCATAATCCACAGTGCCTTTGAAAACAGCCCTACATCCAAAACACAGGGCGGCCAGAGGGGACTGACTGAACATATGAGATTAACATATGACCACCCATACAGTTAATGGGCAACAGGCCTTAGTCTTGTGTCCAAGTGCCCATTTTGTCCTAAAAACACAGCAACAGTATCATTTAGGCATGCTGTATTTCATAAGGCTGTTTACAGGAGTTCTGACATAGGGAGGCTTCCGCGGAAGAGAGGAGACCCAGCTGCATAAACACGTCTGTCTGCACGGGTGTGGACAGGCCTGGGGAAGGAGGAGCGCTGGGTCTTTTTGGGGGTTGGGGCAGAGATCACTGGCTGGGAGATTATTCATTATTCGTACTGGATTTTTTCTGAAGGCAATATAGGAATACAGCATGATGGGGATACAACAACAAGGGGGTGGGGGGGGGGGGCGAGCAAGAACAGCTATGCATAGTGATCTAAGAGAAAATTTCTTATAAATGGATCCATCACTCAAGAATACTTTCAAATGTCAAAGTCGAACAAAAATGTTAAAAGGTTTAGTATGTTGTATCAAAAATGTTGTCGTTTTACATTCAGCCAGATTCTGAACCAAACCAAAATGACTGCATTAAATCAGATTATTTTCAAACATAAAAAATAAAACCTGAATCACCCAAATATTCAAATTCAATTGAATTGCCTTGACTGTGTAAAGAACCATAATCTGATTGTGATTTACTCCCAGAGTTATGGTTAAGCCTCATCAGGCTTGGCCTCGGATATAAAGCTTGAAGTGTTATGTCTGTAGACGAGAATGCCTGGCTGGAATAGACACATAGCCTCTGCACCCAGCTTAACACACTAACCCACACAAAGAGCATAATCCGGTGGAAATATGAGCCATGATACCGTCTGTCTGGCCACGTGTGCATTCAAAATGTCAGATCCGTCTGTGTCCCTGTGGCTGGCAGCCAGTCTGTTTCAGTTTGTTAGTCAGACAATGTAATGTTTAGTCTACGAGCCTGTTCAAAACATAATAGCACCCAAATCTCAAACAAGTCTGAGAGGGGTGTGGTATTAAAAAAAACAAAGATTAAAATACATTTTAACCATTAATTATTGATTTTCAAAGAGTGATAATTAACTCATCTGGTCAAGCTGGCCCTTGTGAAATAATCAGAATTTTCTAAGTGCTGAAGGACAACAAAGCAGTCTTTGATAACAGGGTGTCGTGAGGGGATGTTTCACCGAATTTTTGTTAGATACGACGCCAAAAAGGTTCCCGTCTGAGGCCAAAAGTTTCCCATCTGAGGAGAGCAGACGCTGAATGGCAATGCTCTAGAGCTTTGAGGGTTTTGGGGTTTGAATGTTTTCATCAAAAACAAACTCATACAAAGGCATCATGTAAGAAATATCTTTACTCACATCAGAAGCATTTCTAGCTGACCAGTGGCCATCATTCAGAGTGAAGAGAACAATTTTCAACAGAGCTCACATTGTGTATTTCAACCTGACTGTTGTGCTAAAGTTACAATCTGCAATTCATGTCCCGTCTGAACAAAAAAAGTACAACTTCTGTTCTTGAACTTCCATTTTTAGATGTTAGAAATTGAACTTGCATTTTATCAAAATAGATCTGCCACAAACATTTCCTCCAATTCTGTATGAGAGGACAGGATAGGGGGAGGGTTTGGAGGGTGGCAGCATTAGGAACAGCTCTTTTCTTGCAGGAGTGGTCAGGTGCTAGCACAGGGACCGGATGAAAACAACTACAAGAAAACAGAAACGTTAAAGTCCTTTAGTTCTCCCTTTACTTCCTTCTCAGGCAGGGCAAAACAACTGCCTGTCATTGGCCACTCTGCTTGAGGCAGCCAAATTTCCCCAAAAGCAGGACTGTACAGAATGTGAGTGGCCTGCTAATCTCAGTGAAGGCCAGCCCATTGGGCCAGAGTGTGGGAAAGACCAGGCTGGCGGAATAAGGTCACTCACTACAAGCTGAGTAGGAAGGCAGTATTCACATCATATAATTTTGTGTGTGTATGTGTGTGTGTATGTGAGGCACATTATAAACTATATGCTTAAAAATAAAAAACAAAATATTTCTTTTCCAGTATATAGTCACTGTCATATATCAAAACCTTGTATCTCATTTTTTCTCATTTTTATTTGAAAATAGCAGTTCACCTTTACATTGTTAACATTTCACAGTGATTCAAATCGTCCAAAATGAATGTACGTTAACTTTTTTAAAGTTTTTCTCCTATAACATTAGTATTATGAGGATGCAATATATTGGTATGGCAATACTGTTTGATATCGGGATTCATTACTTGACATCTTAAAGTTCAGCAAAAACTTACAAAATTTACAAAACCACTTATTTTAGATATAGGCATTCAGCCAAAACATGTTTGGTGCCCAAATTTAGCTTCTGTAGTTTAGAACTACGGCTGCTAGGCTAGTGATGCTAACAAACACTTGAACTCAAGTCACCCAAATAGCCCAAATTGTTTCCATAAAAATCCATCACCAAAATTTCCTTTAGCCTGCTTAAACACATCCTGATCTACCTTAATGAGGCATAGAGGACTCTAATGTACAATTGCTTTGAGAATACAAGGCCTAATGTTATAGCTACCTACAGCGGTGAAGGTTTTTATAGTTCGTGGTCTGAAAGACGTTTGTATGAAATGAATAAAGCACTGGCTGTGATTAATAAAGGGCACATTGAGACATGATATGTTTTAACAGACATTATTTGGGCTCTTTGGGTGACTGAGTTCTAGTTCTGTAGTTTTGCGGCTGCTTGTTTATTTATTTATTTATTATAGATAACATAGATTGCTATTATAAACAAAGGTATCTATATATATTCATCAAAACAGTGCTTCTCTCTCTAAAAATAAAACCCTACACCACATGGGTGGGCTAATTGGAGTGCCATCAACTGAAGGGAAAAAGCTTTGTTGGCGTTTGGCATCGACAGTGCTACTACCTGCCAATATGTTTCATGAAGCAAAAGGACAAAAAAGTCCTAAAAATTTCCCCCATATATACAGCCCATTTACACATATCTGAACAGCCAAAGGAAAAAGTGCATCACTGCATGCAAATGTTTGAGACCTATCATGGCTCAATGGAACGGAGCAAGGAGGAAAAGATTTACACAAAAGCTACTTTTAACAGTGCATACAAATGGGCTCTGTGTCAAAAAAACAACCAAGTCTGAAGAAAAGCTTCACCAGAACTCTCTCACTGTAAATGCAAAGGGTTAATGTTGGTGTCAAAGCTTTCTGCTAGTAGAGTAAACAGAGAGACAGTGAGAGTGACAGCTGTACTAAAGAAACGAGGCAAACGCTAATGCTAAGCCAGTGTGTTTTACAGTAGATGGGAGGCATTTGGGGTCGTGTGAGCCGTTGCGCTTACTAAACGAAAGTCTCTCATTTGGAACCTATTAGCTGCATGAGTGTCCTGCTGTTCGAGTGAGAGTGCTGAGTGTGCCTTAAGGAAGCCCTTAAACAGTTATTACAGCAGCGCGAGCCTGTCCGTCAGCTTTAAACCCAGAATTCACACTCAGAGCCAAATCCAGCAGGCACAACACTGAGCAATCTGGGTTATTCCATCTTGCTTTTCCTGTAAACACAATCGCTGAGCATGAACAGAAAACCTTTGAAACTGAAAAAAAAAAATTAAAGGGGACCTATTATGCAAAACTCTCTTTAGTTATAATAGGTCTATGGGTTATACAAAACATGTTCATGAAGTTCTTTGCACAAAATCACTCTCACATAAAGAGATATCACCAGCTTTATTCTTCACAGTTTCAGGCCCTTTCAAAACGAGCCGTTTGGACGGAGGGCCCCATGTGATGTCATTAGGGGGCAATTTGCATAGAACCGCCCCTCATCTGTCAAGACCCCACCCACTAGTCTGTTGCTTGTCACCCCTTTCAGCGGCCATCTTGGGTCTTTGCAGCTTTATGTATGCTTAATTCCGCCGTGCCTGACCACTGCAGTGGCAAAAACTTGCTCCAGCTGGCCAATACTCGCTCAAAACACAATAAAACAACCTCTACTATTGGTTAAGGCAAAGAAATGAGAATACACCAATCACGGTGTAAAATGCGTGTTTTGTTCCCGTGGACATATACGCTAATTTGCGCTCTGCTGCGCCCCAACTCCAGATTAGTTCAAGATCTGTCATTACGTCTGCTAGTTTTACAAGCACGGATAAGCCGCGCGCAGTGTCTACCGGCACACATGAAGTGTTGTGTTCGTCTTGCTCTGGCTCCGACTCAGGGTTTGAACATGTAGGGCTGGATACCGCCTATTTTCTGCCTTTTCTACGTGTGTTAAGTATACCAATACTTTTGTCCTAGTGTATCTTTCACTCTTTCTCCCTCCCTTCCTTCCTTCAGCCTGGTCACCATACAGGCTAGGACCACTGTCATAGATTGAAGGGATGGAAAGAAAGAAAGAAAGAAAGAAAGAAAGAAACACTTTCACTGGTGTTAAGGACATGGATTCTAATGTAAAATCCAGAAGTTAAACGCGCAGCTTAAGTATGGGATGGGTGGGGCGTGGCCAGCAACAGCTTATTTGCATAAAAGGGATGCAGTCTTGAAACGGCTTGTTTTGAAAGGGACTGAAACTGTCAAGAATTAAGCGGGTGATATCTGTTTATGTGAGAGTGATTTGGTGCAAAGAACTTCATGAACAAGTTTTGTATTATAATTTGTTGGTTTTTTTTTTTAGCGTTTTGCATAATAGGTCCCCTTTAATGACTGATAACACGTGGACACTTCTTACATCTTGCAAAAAATAAATCTGTATTTTTTTCTCACTGTCAACAATCTTATTCTCTTAATCTCTCAGTCTCACCCACCTGCTTCCCCTGGTCCCTTAAATTAACACATTTATTTACTCCAGCTCCTACCATTCCTTCTTTTACCATTCTCTCTCTCTCTCCCTGTCTCTCTCTCCCTGTCTCTCTCTCTCTCTCTCTCTCTCTCTCTCTCTCTCTCACACACACACACACACACCCCTATTACT
>JBBPCX010000114.1:13019570-13090663 GCA_037974365.1 Hydrocynus forskahlii
CCTGCTCTGAGAACTCTGTGAGACCACCAAGTCCCTGGGAACGGAGGGTCACTCGGAATGTGGCAGGGCTTTCGTGGTAGATCTCTCAGCTCTGTCTGCTGCCCATTAGTGCTGAACAGTAAACAAATTAGGAATCAAAGACCTCTTCCACACAGATGCTCTCGCCCAGCTGTGCAGGGACGTTTGCTGTGAAGCATCATGCAACCGTCCAGGTTTCGTCCTGTCACTGCTGGTCAGAAATCTCATCCATTCTTACTCCTCAGCTCTCGTCTCCATGAGAGCCAAAGATGCCCCTTGGTACCCCTCACAGTCTCTCTCTGTTCAGTTCTGATCAAAACGGACCGACCCAAATCCCACCTGCGTGACAGAGCGCACAACTAAACGCCTCATTTCTTTTCCCACCTGTTTTCAGATGGCGCCCCGCCCCTGCCTCTATGATTGGCTCTACATGTCAGTGGGAGGGTCGGTGGCAGACTAATAGTCAATGGTAAAATAAGGAGTTTTTCTAGCCAATCACAACGTAGGAGGCAGGGTCTGGTAAGAACACGGGTGAGAACAGAACGCGGAGGCCACAAGTTGTCCACCGTAGTAATACTAGTAGACGAGAACGCGCACACATTACCGTAAACTTTCCTTTGATAAATGGACTCCTGAAAACGCGTATGGAAATTTGGACTGGACGCTGTTATATCACGACTGTTTATTATATCTTGGCGCCCATTTTAGATGAACATTCGATCATTCTTTTTTTTAGCAAGCAAAAGGAATTTCTTGTTTATTTGTGCGGAATTTAGTGCACATTTCTGCCAGATCCAACTACTACTTTTTCTTCCTTTTCTTTTTCTTTAAAATACTGTGTCCATTTGTAATACACACTACAGCACAAAGTGTGAACAGCGCGAAATTCTTTCTCTGCCTTTAACCCATGAAGCAGCAGGCAGCCAGGAACACAGTGCCCAGGGAGCAGGGCGAAGGGACAGTGCCTTACTCAAAAGGTACATCAGTGGTGCCGATAGCATTCCTGGGATTCGAACCCACAACCCTCCAATTGCTGTGGCAGATCACTAACCAGCAGTTCACCAGCTGCCTTCTTCGTAACAACAATAACGGTAGTATAATTATTATTAGATTACTCTTTAATATATTTACCTACTCTCCTGTTGGTACTGGAATTGAATGTTCTCAGATGTAACGTTCTGCCACTTATCTTTTTCATTCCTTTTCTATATTTCTCTACATACACTTTGCTCACATGCTCTGACAGAATGCAGCCTGACCTGAGTCACAGTACTATCACTTTACATCATCATCATATCAGACTGTTAAAAGAAAGTGAGACATCTGCCTGTCAGTTACGCTTTCACACATTAAAAACATTAAAAAGACAGTGGGACCATTAAAAATCATTAAAAAGAGTGGGACAAACACAATATTCTAGTTATGTGCTCAGAACATGTGGGACAGTTTCATCACCACAGAATTACCTTGATACGTTTTGGCAGTACGTTAAGGTCTTCTATACCGGGTAAAGTAATTACTGGCTGATTCTTTTCTGCTGCACATTGCTTACAAAGGCATCCCATTCCTCTCTGATGCTTCCAGATGACATTCCCCTTCCAAATGGCATACACACATGGAATATGACTGTCGGAAGTGTAAAGCAGGAGGAAGTTGCCGTGTATGCACACTGCTCTGTTACTTTGCAGCTATAGCTGACCAAGTGCCCAGAAAGATGATATCATCAAACAGCTGCTGGCTGCACAATGAGGATCTCCTGTCTGCTAAAGTCATCAAGGGGGAAATAGAACAGCCGGGGAAAAAAGGACAATCACCCACCATAGACTTAAACATTGAGGGTTTCAAGGTTTCATGCTGAAGTGAATTCAGGTCTTACACCACTGGAGAAATAATTTTATGAACAGTCCTTTCTGCTTGTGTACTGCTGAAATATGGAGTCATGCACTCTTTGTTGATCTTAAATCAAGGACTAGTGAGTCATGACAATCTAAATCTAACTGCATTTTATCTACATGTACAGTTAATGTATTTACAGTAAAAGATCATCTTTACTTTGATCCAGTCATTTCACACTGAATGGTGACTGCTTATGCTTGTGGTGATACAAGGCTAAATAACAAGTAATAAGCAATAAGTCATCAATTCTCATCTGACCATAACACCTTTTTCTTTTTAGCCTCGGAATCTTCAAGGAGGATTTTGGCAAAGCTCAATTGAGATTTAATGTGGCCTTTCTTAAAAAGTGGCTTTTTTCTTGTAATCCTCCTATGAAGCACTTGTGATATTGTCTTCACATGAAGACAATAACCACACTTACCATGACTTGTGCCTGTCCATAACTTTATCCCTGAGATCTTTTGATAGTGCCTTGTTGGCCATAGTTGGTTATTTGCTTTCAGTTGCACTAACAAGCACTGGAATACTCCAGAGCAGCTTTTATGCTGAACTAATCAAAACAATTATAAGCTTGATGTGCAGTGGAGAAGGGGATTAGTTGAACCTGTTTGAGTATTAAGTATTTTATGGATCCTTTATCCATTTAGATTCTACTATCATTGCTTTCACTTGGATGTTATAAAGTTGCACTGAGTAAATACAGTTGGAAATTTTGATCTTTGTGTGTCATCTCATGCTGCAATGCAACCCAATGTACATATTTTGAAGAGGGTGATTCTTTTCTAGACCCACTGTACATGAGAAACTAAGCTGCAAAACAGCCTGTTTTGAATATGTCTATTCAGCCTACAGCAATTTAGCTCTGCACCTGAATACTGAAGTTCTAATGAATGGGTGTTTCAGCCTTGGAGTCAGAACAGAGATCATTTACATACATCAGTTTTAAAGTAAATCAGTTCATAGTAACAAAAACTATGAACATACATTAGTTCATAGTAACAAAAATGGCCTGTTTAATTGCAAGGACAAAGAAAGACTGCAAAATGGTAATGAGACAAAAAACTTACATAAATCCTCTTGAACGTTTAAACCGGACATTAAGGAAAAATAAAATGCAAAAATGAGGCATAAATGCCCTGCAAGAGTTTTTTTTTTCTTTTTGTTTGCCAAAGAACTCATTTGACATCTAGTGGTTAATAGAGGAAATGCAAAATTAATTTAATTCTTTCAAGTGATGAATTATTAAATGTTGACCTGTGACACATTACTTTGTCATGCCAAAAATATTTCCTCAACTTCGGACAATAATGTTATCTGAAAATGATTCCATGCAGTCATTAGAAGAGTAATTATCTAGAAAAAATACCTTCACATATGATGTGCGTACATGTTTATATACATTATCCTTCTTAAGTCTTCACAGTTTAATTATTTCTACTGCTTATCTGCATCCACATCATATCAGACCAGCTTGATGAGCACTGGCAAATACTGTCCTCTTCTTAAAAGCACATGTTTAATTCCAAAGGGAATTCAACATGAATGGGAAAACATGCAAAAAGTCAGTGCACTTTCCATGTAAAAAAGGTGAATACAGTAGATCGACATGGTTGTGTTTTTGCATCACTGGACCAAAACATGTGTATCATTACCATGGGCTGTGCTGACCTTTAGCTTCACAAGAGCTAAGTATTATATCATGACAAACCAGGTGAGTCATTTAATGTGATCAAACAAGCATTACTGTTCACACACCTCTTTCCCAAACCATTCCCAAAACCTCAGCTCAAACACCAGCAAATGTGGTAAATACCATACAATCTTTTTCAAATACCAGTCAATCCCATATAATCTATAAAAGCAGGTAGGTTTCGTAATATAGAATGAGCTTAAGGAGCTGTCTGTGCTTGTTTGAGAATATATCATAAAGTACATGGAAATGAATATGCTGAGGTTTTGTAAGACACAAAAAATCTGAGCCATGTCTGAAATCTGATCTGATCTCTGGGCTGATAAAGTCATAGTCTATTACAGCAGTCTATTACAGGTGTGTCATTAAATGTGAACAAATGAGTGATATTGTTCACACACTTTATCCCCAAACTTAAAGTGTTCCAAGGTCCCCTATTCAAATACCAGTATGCTGACATTGCAGGAGACCAGTGCAGGAAACAAGAAAACACTTGCCACACCACATCATTCTTCACTCTTCCACTCCCTATCCTCACTCCTCCAAACCTGTATTTCCTGTCCTGCTTATAGTACGACGACATTTCGAGTGCATGTCCTTCTCTTGCCATTAGTATTTTTGTGTCTGTGAGAGCACATTGACAGCCATGGAGGAGGGCAGCACAGAAGAGGACATTGAGGCCCTGATGGAAAGCATGGCGTTCATCCCCGGACATTTTCACCTCCCTCTTCATCTGAACGGAGAGCCTGAAGGTCCAGAGACTCTTCGGCAGCGTGACACTCAGTTAAAGCAGGAGAGCTTGCGGGGGGAGCTGGAGGCTGAGGCTGGGAGGCTGCAGTATGCTGTCCGGAACATGCTGGGCCTACTGGCCTATCATCTGAATGAGCTGGGCACATCTGAGGAAGTCTTTCGAAGCATCTGCCAGGAAGACCCTGGAAATCTCAATGCTTGGGCCAACCTGGCCCATGTGTACGAGCAGCTCGGCCGTGAACAGGATGAGAGCGAGTGTCTGGAGCGGGTGGCCACCCTCATGGGTCCAGGGATGGGTGAAAGCCAAGCAGACTGCAGGCTCAGAGCGGCACGGTGCCTGGCAGAACAGGCCTTCGCCCAGCCTCATGATGTGGAGCTGGAGAGAGAGGAGGACTTGCAGACAAGACTGACCTCTGCGCTGACCCTGTATAACCGTGCTCTCCACTATGGAGGGGAACTGGTGAGACTTTGAGCCTTACAATAAACCAGAATCATCTTATATTCTCATGAATTAAAAGCACTTTTTATAATAAACATTCTTAGACCTAAAAGTGGCAAACGAGTTCTCGGCTAGATGAGACAGAGCAATCACGTTTGGCTCCCTAAAGAATTGTTCAGTGGATGGGTCTTCTTAGTAAACGAGATGTGCAACTGTAAAAGGAAATTGTTTATTAATGATTCATTTAAATAACCTCTATGATGATCTACATCAGTTAAATGCTTTTCTTAAAACCATACACCCACATCAAGGACCATTTAAGGACCTTCATTTTTAAGAGTATATGTATTGTGATCTAAAGGTGTGATATTGTACACCTAGTAAACTGTAACTGTAAATGTAACCTGATTTCAAAAGGTTCCCAAAACTAGTTAACCCACACTATGCACAGGGTAGCATTTCTGATTCTCATCTAGCACATCTGATCCAGCTCATTAATGACTAAAATTCCTTGTGACCATCAGGTGAGTAGAGAAAACATGCACCATAGGTCAAATTCTTTTTTACTTCAACACAACATTTTTCATCATAAATGATGTTATCAGACATCGTTTCCAACAATTATCAAACATCTCTAAATGTAGAGTCTTTGAAATAACTCAACTCCACAGGTTTGTGCAGAATCCTCTGATTAGAAGATCAAATCCACCTGAGAGTCTGAATACCCACTTGAGTGATGAGGGAGAGGCTCTTTTTGTACAAAGGCTTTAACGTTGGAAATCAGCTTAAATGTAAATGGCAACCTAGCACTAGGTCAGAAATAGTTCACAATTTAAATATTTCTTATTTTACTTATCATAACTTTTCTTTGTTTTAAAATGATTTATTTCCAGGTTTAAATGAAATAAATTAGATTGTTGTGCTTTTTTCGGGGTTTTAGACTTTTGCAACCACTGTAATTTACATAAAAGTCCACAAAATGTATTACATTTTCAGACATTTAATTTCTGTTGCAATTTGTTGCAGGTACCTCCAGAAGAGAAGTGGAGTTGGTCCTTCAGAATGGCAACAATTTACATAAGGTTTGTTTAATATACTTTGCAATTACTGTGCTAGCCCTAACGTTGGTTACAGTTATTAACAGAGAATTTTTAAACAAAGTATTACAGTAAACAGACTCCTTCCAAGACATACTTTATTATATACTTTATTACAACATCGTCTTGATTTTATAGATTATACAGCATCATCAAAGGTTCAAAGGACTGGGAGTATACGAGGCTTGAGCACTTCAACAAAGGCCTGAAACTGCTAGCAGAGACATTGAAATCAGAATCAACTCACCTCAAAGGTAAAAATAATATATATAATGATAACAGTAATAATAACAGTAATGATAATAATAATAATAATAAGCTATTCATGATTTTCATTTTCAGAAGCAACAAGCTTTAGCTTTGACTTTGAGCTCAGTAAATGTTTGGATTTTTTTCATTAAATGGCTTTTCAGTCTGCTTGAATGTTGTTGCACAATCCCATGCAGTTAAATGAGTTTGTGATTCATAGACCTGTCTGTCTGGTTTTCAGTGTGGATTTCACCTCTTCATTTGTCTTTTATAGCATGTAAAGGATTGCAAACACCTGCTAATGTCTTTATATTGACTAAACCTGCCTCTGTTCCTAGCGCTGGCCTGGTGTTACATTGGTCTCATGTTGGAGAGAACAGAGGAGTTCTCCAATGTTCCAATGGCAGTTCATGACTGCGGCTTCTCTGGATCTGACCCACTCTCGTGCTACGGATCGGTACTCTCTCAGACGACACCGCAGACTACAAAAATCTTAATGTTCACATCTAGCATGTACAGTCAGCGTAATATTTATGGACAATCTAGAAGATTTATGTGTCGAGGGGTGGCCTCAAAATGCTGAAACATAAACGTACAATGGACTCTTGACATTTGTTGTTTTGTCATCAACATGTTTTTTTTTAGACTCTGCAAGTCACCACAAGATCTCAATTAATTCATGTTAATGACTGGTACCACAGTGTCAGTTCCTACCTGTAGAGTCAGTGTGTCCAAGTGCACCAGTTTGCAAGTCATGTTTGGGTGTTGCTGCATTTTAATTACTTTGCCTCAGGCCTGTATCCAGATTCCTAAATGAACATTATTCAGTTTCACTGTTGGGAAAGTAAGTGTAAAAGATAATCCATTACAAATTACAAATGATTTCTCTCAAACTGTAATGGGCTTACTCTACTGATCACTTAGCTTGTAAGTAACTCTATAAAACATACAAATCTGAACCAGCTGGAAAGGAAAATAGAACATTCTAAGGGTTAAACAGAGGTTTGGTTGTGGTTATTATGAAAAATGAATTATGATAAAATATTAAATCTAATTTTGATAACCAAACCCACACAAACATCATGAAACAATGTCATAGAAGTAAGAATATTTACTTAAAAAAAACCTCTTGGTGAATCGGTGTCTTTAATAGTAAATAAAGTAATTGGACTTTTGTTGGAATACAATCATACCTCGTTTCATCAAAACACACAGTTAACTCACCTGGAATTGTGATCAGTCGCCCTGTTAACGGGGTCATTTGCGTATTTCATCTCTCTGCAATTTCAGTATTGCAGAGACCAATATCATAATGTGATATACAGATAATATAGTGTGCAGACCAAATGAAATGTAATACTTGCAGAGCTGCTTCTAAAGTGTGTGCTGTTAAAGTGATGTTGGGTCTCTTTTTCTTTAATTATGATGTTTGTAGAGTTTTTGCCACTACTATTCGCCTCAGGACTGCATTTAGTTCTGTGTGTGTCCTGTATGAACAATATTTAGTTAAGACAGACATTTGAAGTTTGTAAGCCCCTCATATGCAGGGTGTCACATAATCAAACAGCAAAATCTACTGTCAGCATAAGCAATAACAAACAATCTTTGTCTGACTGTCCACACAGGGTATCAAACTGGCTACAGATGACACATTCACATTGAACCAGCTAGCCAAAGTGTTTTTTCGGTCAGGCAAGCATGAGATGGCAATGGGGATCTGTAACATAGCCCTGAACGTGCTGCCTGATGCAGAGCTCAACTGGCAAGCCTACTGCACTCGGGCTAAAGTAAGTTCATCCCCAGTTAGTTCATCCCCTTATCTTTACTTACATCAGATTTGAAATTTAATGTTAGATTTTGAGAGTAAGATGCAGAATGTTTGCTTTAATTCCACGGTATTTACATCTAGATTCAGTGCACCATGTAGGAATCACCGGCCTTACACACATAGTCCCCCAGTCTCAGGGGATCAAAAGTGGGCATTTGGTTGCTCAGTTGTTTTTGGGCCCGCAGTGCATCATTCAGTCATGCAGCTAACATATGGTTGACTTGATTCCAGATGTGCTGTTTGCATGTAGGGCCTGATGCTGTTAACAGAAGTATAATAACAGTACAGCAGGCCGTGGTAAAGCTGATTAGCTAATTACTGTAGTACATTGTTAAGGATCACAGTTCAGATACCTATGGCTGACTGACTTCAGACAACCATCAGTTGCAAAGGATTTGCAACCTAGTAAAAAAAGGAGTAAGAGGTTTTATTGAGCCCAAAAGTTTGTCCAATTACTTTTACTTTTACAGAAATTATTTAAATACATGGCATTTAGCAGACATGTATGTATAAAAAGTTGGTTGGTTACTTTTACAGATAGAAAAACCTCATTATATTGTGGATACAAAAACATTAACTATTGATCAAATAAGCTGTTATTACTGACTGCACTATAAAGAAATATCTGTGAAAATGTTTAGGTAAATGTAGTGATGCGTTACATTTAAACTGATTTAGTAACCCTCAAAATAAAATGAATTGTGATATAGCTAGAACTAAATCACTATCAATTGTACTGGACTTTTTCCTAAGCCCTTTGAAACATTTTTGCCTTTGCTGTCTAGTGTTTTAGGCAGTGTTTACAAATGAGAAATTTTTTATTTGTTTTTAATGCTCCCCTCAGCTTAAAGTGACAGCCTATGTGAAGACCTTGGACAGGGCTAAGCAGGGACTGGAAGGGATTCCTGACCGGCAGGACCTGAGGGAGGCCCGCGCTGACCTTGAGCGAGTGCTGAGTGTCCGGCCCTGCCTAAGGACCCACCTGGAGTTGGGGCAGGTGAGAGGAAAAAAAGGGAGAGAATAACTTTTATAAAAAAGTATACAATAGCGGCTCTTCATGAATTCCTGTGAAGGTCTTTGTAACTAGCAGCTCAGGATTTTATAGTGATAGCTCAGCAGTGCCAGCCCTCTATCATCTGTATCATCAGATAAACGTCCAAACTGCTCAAAATCTGGTTTTCCATTCTTGCAAAATAAGAACATTTCCTGGAAATAAGTAATGGAACAAAATGTCACGAAGATTGCATATTTTAGCACATTATACCCAACAGATTTATACTTCAGGAATTTCATTCCAAAATGCTGCAAGAGCACCTGACAGTTGATAAAATTTTGAATCTTCTTAGACATTGACCTGGTAGACTGAGACTACATTAACATGCGTTGCAGTTTGGGGAAACTTTCAAATTATTGATTGAGGAAAAATTTCTCGGGGTGCAGCTCAGTCAGTGAGGGGTATTTAGGGGTTGTTTTGTTGATTGTAGTCTCAAGTACGCTGTTCATTTTAAGATAAACTTCTGTGAGCAACAGCTGTCGTGTATCTAAGTTATTGGAATTGTCATGGATCAGTGTGTACTAGGAGCCGGAACAGGTGTATTAGGAACTGTAGAGATGCTGGGCTTTTTAAACACAGTGACTGTAGTTTCAGGTCTCCTCCATCAGGTATTTTACTACATGGGTGTAGACGCTCTGCAAGAGAGTATAATGGTGGATGAAATGGCAGTGAATCAGGCTTTAGTCAGCCTTGCCCAGGCTCTGCAGCAACCCCTGGGCTCCACTCTGCCAGAGCTGCAGCTGCTGAGGGGCCGCTGCCTGCTGCTGAAGGGCGAGGAGCAGAACGCCATAGACTGCTTCAAACGGGCCCTGGAGCTGGAGCGCCCCGGGGGTCAGGACTCAGGGGCCCTGCCCTTACTGCTGCAGGCACTTCTAAGCACCTTCTCTCAGAGCACAGGAGACGCGAGCCACATTATAACCCAACTGGAGGAGTGCATACAGCGCGCAGAGGAGAGGCACGGCACCAGCACGGTCCACGCAGAGCTGAAGCTGGTGTGCCGGACACACACAGAAGAGGTGGCAGAACTGTCCAGAGAGCTGGTGAAGAGGGGCAGGCTGGGGATAGTGAGGAGACTGCTGCAGAGCGTACAGCCGCAGGGGAAGCACACAGCGCTGGGGAGGTCTCTGTCTGTCTGAGAGGAAGACGAGGAGTCGAGGGTTCAAAACGTCCCTGATAAAGCATGGCGGATTAGAATTTATTTACTTTTTGACTTTATTTTCCTCAAGGACAACATACAATATAATGATCATGGAGACATGCAAATAATGCAGAAGTTCTAATATGATGCATTACTGCAGTATTTATATCTATAAACACATACAAATATTTGATGTGTCCAGAATGAACAGATGATTTCCTGATGAATAAGAAGAACACTGTGAATGAAGTTACCATCCAGCATGACCACATCTTGGGGCAGATAACTTCAAGAAATTCTAACAAATAAGACAACAGTATTGTCACTTAACTTTGTGACATGGAATCTGCTGTCTAGGTCATAGTATTTCATTCTACTATACATATATAGTAGTGTGTACACAGTAATTAATTTCAAAGGGTAGTCTGTATGTTATCAAAATATACTGGAACTCCAAGTATATCTTTTTCTGTGGATTTCATGTGATATTCCTCGTGTCCAGATTCCAGTGTCAGACACTTCAGTAATACATTTCCGTTCAGATTTTCCTAGTTAGACGTTCACCCAAACACTCATCCAATAGCCTACTGAGACACACACACACACACACACACACACACACACTCCTAAACACAAACACACTTGGATCTTTGGGAATACAAGTCCAAATTTGGCACCCTGCTAGTGATGTTTAAGTAAGCTCCCATATGTAACCACAGCTGTATTCTTGTGCTGACCGGGACATATTCGTTACATGAATCCAAAACTGGGAGTGTGTTTCTAACAAAAGAATTTCATTCCAAAATGCTGCAAGAGCACCTGACGGTTGATAAAATTTTGAAGAATCTTAGACATTGACCTGGTAGACTGAGACTACATTAACATGCGTTGCAGTTTGGGGAAACTTTCAAATTATTGATTGAGGAAAAATTTCTCGGGGTGCAGCTCAGTCAGTGAGGGGTATTTAGGGGTTGTTTTGTTGATTGTAGTCTCAAGTACGCTGTTCATTTTAAGATAAACTTCTGTGAGCAACAGCTGTCGTGTATCTAAGTTATTGGAATTGTCATGGATCAGTGTGTACTAGGAGCCGGAACAGGTGTATTAGGAACTGTAGAGATGCTGGGCTTTTTAAACACAGTGACTGTAGTTTCAGGTCTCCTCCATCAGGTATTTTACTACATGGGTGTAGACGCTCTGCAAGAGAGTATAATGGTGGATGAAATGGCAGTGAATCAGGCTTTAGTCAGCCTTGCCCAGGCTCTGCAAAACTGGGAGTGTGTTTCTAACAAAAGGGAATAGAATTTTGTACATTAAATCATGAGGTATAATTACAGCTGTGATGATTACTTGACTATAATCTATAAGTTGGTTTAAAAATATGACCAAAATGCATGTCCTAAAGGAACTGGCTAGTGATTACTTTGTACTTTGTAACTAGATTACTCAAATACAATCGATACTAAACGTCCTGGAATAGTTTGTGTATATTGTCCACTCATTTTATATAAATTATTTTTCCATCTTTTACAAAAACGTACCATATAGTTATTGTGTACATATTGTTGGTACACTTTTGAGGACTGTTCATTCTACAGATCAAAAGAAGAGACCAAATGAAACATTTGAGAAGTTTATTTTTAAAATGAATAAACTTGGTTATTCATGAAACAACATTCATTTGACCCTTGGTTTAATATAACAGTTTATAAATGTTTTTATGTGTTTGTTTATTTAATTTTTATATGTATTTTACTTGATTTGTGAGATCTTTTTGTGAAGTTCCATGTTTTTTTAACCAAGCAGTTTCATGTGGAAACTCACAGGCCTCAATGAAAAAGTACTTTGGGTCAATTACAAGAAATAACAATAGTCTCAGCCAGCTCATATGGTCTTATGCTCTATCAAAGTCTCTCAGGAAAGGTCATCTTACCCCCTGGTTCTGCTATTAAGACAATTTCAGCACAGTGAATTCATGAGCAGCCACTTATTGAGCACCTGCAGCACCCAGAGTACTTGGTCAATGTAAATACAGTGTCCTTCCATCATTTCAGTCTATGGACCTTCTTTTCTGATAAAAATTGCTTACAGAATGCAGACTCTTTCACCAGCACGATGAAGCTGGGTGTTCCTGCCTTCACAGAGCACCTAATGAAAAAATTAATAAACAGTTAAACAGATGCTTGCTATGGGGCTTTTCACAAAAAATCAAGAACTCTACAAAGAGAAAAAGAAACCACTATCAATACCTTGGGTGCTGAAGGACGTTAAGAAGAGATTTCTCTAGGTCCACTTCATACAGGTGACCTTTCTCATGCTCTTCAAAAAACAGCTATAGTGATGAGGAAAAGTGTATAGACAAGGATATTACTAAAGTAATTAAACACAGATTAAAAGTCAAAGTCAAAGTAAGAACTATCAGCAGGACCTCTCCACTGACCTGAAGATTATGTGGATAATATTTTCTATCTGTGTCCCAGGGAGGCAACTCCTCTCCAAACATGACCGCCAAGTGATCTATGAAGCTGTAAAAGACGTGGAATGTGTAATAACGAACAGCTTATATACACTGGGTTAACAAATTCATTCCCCTGCATTTGGTAGATTAACAGAGACCTGCAGAACCTCCTCACATCCATTCTTCACCCTTATTTTTTAACCAAATAGAGAAATTGTTTTTGGATTCTAAACTTTCAATCCATACCACATCTGTTTTTGTAAAAGTGGATAGGTTTTATTTTAAATTTATGTAAAACTATCGTTGTGTGCAGCCTTGTTTTGTGGAAAGAAAAACAATACATAGAAATGCAAAGTAAATCGAAATAAGTAAATAATTACACTATATGGACAAAAGTATTGGGACACACCTGTTTTTTAGGGTTTGGGCTAGGTCCCTTGCTTCCAGTGAAGGGCAATCTTCAGCAAACCAAGACATTTTGGACAACGCCTTGCTTCCAACTTTGTGGACACCGTTTTCTACTACAGCCAACTAAAGTCTATGGATTTGAATGCCGAGTCTTTAAAGTCCTTGTGGGTGTAATGGTCAGACGTCCGAATACTTTTGTCCATAATTATATATTAACAGTAATAAGCCTGGACGAATAAGGGTTAAAACCATCCACACTGAATACTGTGTTCAGATAAGGGGCATACCTGGCGTTTTCGCAGAAGGCTGAGATAAAATCAGTTTGCCGGTATTCAGGGTACAGGAACAGCACTGGCCAGTGGAGGACACTCTGCTCATCCAGGTACACCTGTGCTCCCGTGGCCTCCTGCGTGCTGAGCCCGTCCAGATGCAGCTCTGCCATGGCTGCTGCGGATCCATCTCCATCGTCACCCTCACTCTCTGAGCTTCTCTGAGGTTTCTCAGACTTTAGAAGCCTGATGCCACGCTCCTGTTCCAAACAGCATCTAGGTCAGTGAACTACTGGGAGGCATTAAATGTGGCATCCTATCCATAATATAAAGTAAGACGAGGCTTTAGCCTTACTTTAATAGCCGCTAACAGTACGCCTCTCTCGTTCCGCTCCTTTTTCTCTTTAGCCTTCGCCTTCCTGGCATCTCTCTCTGCTGCCCTCTAGAACACAGACACGACACATGGTGAAATTTTACTGACCTGTATTTTATTGTGAAATAAATTATCATGCGAAATGAAGTGTAACCATTTTTTTAAACAGTTTTAAACCACGGCGGGAAACACTTAAGGGGAACATGGAATACTCGTCCTTCATTTGACCCAATATTTATTCCAACTGAAGTTGAATAACACTGCCCAGAACTTAAAGATGACATTCCTTGCTTTAGTGGCATGCTCATTGTTTGAACTAGAATATCAATTTCATGAATATATGACAAAAATATCCAGTTTAACGTGAGATATTTTACAGGATTTTTGCTTGTCACTACACATATATCCTGTTAAACAGATTATTCAGTATTAATAAATATCCAGCTGTCACACCAGGTCTGTTTCAGCCACGCCCTCAGAGGAGCCCGTCACCTGAATATTAGGAGAGAAACAGCTCTGGGCACAGGTAGGCGTGGCTGGGAGTGTCGTATGCATGGTCGGGCGGTGCTGAGAGTGAGAGTAGTTTAAGCACGACTGGGTTGCTTGGTCCCAAATCGACAGGTCCACCTGTCTTGTGTGAGTCGTAAACGTCCCAATTATTGTCTGTGTTGTATGATTGGTGGGTTGTGTGAGTGTGGGGGCTTAAATGCCAGCTGAACCACAGAATAAGTGCGTGGTCACCAAGTTAGTTCAAGTGAGGCCTCCCTGAGCATTCAGAAAACGTATCAGAGCTCTGGGTCGTGAGTGCTGGTCAATAGAAAACGTGTATTGACTGTGTGTGTGTTTTCCACACTCTACCCCCCTTCCCCACAGGTGTAAACTCCGAAGGTCAGCCTGGTGGGAGATCCCCACGAAACGCGGAGATTGGAAAAGTTCCTGAAAGCTGTGGGCAGGAATGAAAGTTGGGTTGGACCAGATGGTCCACCAGCACAGTTGAATTGATTTAAGTTAAGAAGTATTACCTGGACTGCAAGACCCTTTTGGGGAAAGAAGGGACACTCACGAACGGATCAGTTTTTGTGAACTTGTATTATGTGTTACCGGGCTCGGTGGCAAGCAACCTTATTTCTCATTAAAGACTCTTTATTAAACCTTCCTCCTGTTCCTACTAGTGCGTCCTTCCTGCCTGCAGTCGTGACACCAGCGAAGTGATGGTTATGGTCCTGTGAGCCAATCTTAACCTAACCGACCTTTTGTTTGTCTGCTGTGGCTCTGAGCTCCTGCAGTTTCTTATCGGTGGGTAAAATCCTTAGGCCTTCATCACACCACTGCAACACATCTGCAAAATTATGCAGTTCCATACAGCACTGGGCACCTAAACAAACACATTTAGAGGTTATCTAAAGGATAACTACTTCCAATATGATGGAAGTACATTAATAATGTATAGACTGTTTTCCCAAAGCATGAGAAATGGGTGGATGTCATTTACCTCGGATAATGGCTTTAATATGGTCTGGTTTCAGTTTCCTAGCAGCACTGGCATCATTCAAAGCTGATCGCATATTTCCTGCAGAGCAATAACGAAACACGAAAAGCCATTTGGCATGATAGTTTCATAACACTCAGTTCATGATTACGATACTACCAAGAGAGGGCAATGTTATATTTAGTCTCCCAAGATAGTCCTTAAGATCCGGACGGTGTTCCTTAAGTGAGTTCACATTCACTTAGAAAGGGTAAACAGCAATATTCGCTCCTTTTCAAAACTTAACCTTTTTAAGTATAACACTACAATAAAAAGCCTCATTACCTGGTAAACAAAGTCAGTGCAAAACATATAACTGCAGATTATGATATAGTAAAGTTTCCTAAAGATGTGGTGTCCTGCAAAAACACCCCTCAGGACACCACATCAATAAAAGCTATTGCACCCTGAAAGACACATTTTTTTCTTAAAAGTATAGCGTATACAGTGTTTAACCTTGTTCATAGAATTTAACGATTAACAGAGTCAACATTTATCACTTCAGTTCCCCAAACCTGTCTATGGACATACTGGCCTCATATGACAATGGGTCCTTACCTAGATGGAAATGGGCTGCAGCACGGTTAGTGTAAAGGATGGCATTCAGGTCAGAGTCTGAACAGTTCTTTTTCAGGCCTGCTGTGTAGGTCACTATTGCTTTCTTATAGTTCTTTTCCTTAAAGTACTCATTGCCTTCATCCTTCAGACTCCTTGCTTGCTCTGTGGAAACAGAGATGGTCTCAGATCACTTAGAAAAACTACACTATATGGACAAAATATTGGGAGATGCCTGACCATTACACCAAAAGGGACTTTAATGACATTGCATTCAAATACATAGACTTTAATATGGAGTTGGTCTCCCTTTGCAGCTGCAACAGCTTCCACTCTTTTTGGAAGGCTTTCCACAAGATTTTTCAAGTCAAGTAGGTTTGATCGTCATTTTGACCATACACACACACAGTACACAGTGAAATGAGATAAGGTGCCTCCAGGACAACACAACACAAGAGCAGAACAGAACAGCACAAGACCACAAGCCCAAACAGGACACAAAAGTGTTTCTGTATGAATTTGTGCCCGTTCATTCTACAGAATATTTAGGAGGTCAGTAAATGTTGGACAAGAAGGCCTGTGTCCACAAAGTTGGAAGCATGGTGTTGTCCAAAATGTCTTGGTATGCTGAAGATTGCCCTTCACTGGAAGCAAGGGACCTAGCCCAAACCCTATGTCCCAGTTTTTGTCCATATATTGGTCTTCACTGAAAGTGAATTAAGAGGTGTGTCCACCTTTGTCCACATATTGTGTCTTTCAGCAGTTACTATAACGAATCAAGCTATATGCATATGATACCTTCTGGTGGTCTGTCATCATCATGTATGATGGACTGGATGCAGGCAAGCTCAGGGTGCTGCATGGGGTCTATCTCCTCTGGAGCAGTCTTCATGAACATGGGCACTTTGTCAAACTCCTGTAACGCAGCAGTAACATTTTGATGGGAAACATCAACTATTATCTTGTCACGGAAAAAAAGAACTGGTTTGTTCTTACCTCTTCCCAGTTGCTTTCGTTAAATGCATTTTTGTATTTTTGGGTCTTGAATTTTTCCATGAATTCATCCATGCCATCGTCGCTGTCATCTGCCTGAGCCATCTCCTCTCCTCTTCCAGTCGAGCCTGAGAAGATTCACTGGTTTACAGCACTATAGACCGCCACTAACGAGGTTACACATACACGGACAATCAGCATTGAGACCGTCAGATCAACCAGAGCTGAAGAACGTGAGAAGATCCTACATTAGAAACAAAAAAGTATGTAAACACGTGTGTATGTTTCCATACTTGCAAGGGGTATTCAAGCTGCTCTTCAAAATAAAACTCCCTACTGCCCCATCTGGTCTGGAGCAGAAGAAGAGGACATTAATTCTAACTACAGCATCGTGTGGGTGAATATACACTATATGGACAAAAGTATTGGGACACAGCTGTTTTTCAGTTTTTTTTCAGGTCCCTTAATTACAGTGAAGGGAAATCTTAATGCTTCAACATACCAAGATATTTTGGGCAACGCCATGCTTCCAACTTTGTGGACACAGTTTGGGGAAGACCCTTTTTCTATTCCAGCATGACTGTGCCCCAGTGCACAAAGCAAGCTCCATAAAGACGTGGCTGGATAAGTTAGGCGTGGAAGAACCTGACTGGCCCACACAGAGCCCTGACCTCAACCCCATCCAGCACTTTTGGGATTAACTTTGGGATGTGGGCCTTCTCATCCAACATCAGTGTCTGAGATCATAAGAATTAACGGACAAAAATTCCCACAGAAACTCCAAAATCTTCCAGAAAACCTTCCAAGAAGAGCGGAAGCTGTTATATCTGCAAAGGCGGGACCTACTCCATAGTATTGTACAGATTCTCAGATACTGTTTTAAGGCAGGGCATCAGTGTGGACAACTGGAGTACTGACAAAATATATATTTTAGGAATTCTACATCTATTTTAGCATTATGAAGGAATGTAACATTACTTCATAACAAACGTAGTAAAATGAATATGATATTTTAGGATGGCAGTCCAGTTTCATCAAATACAGGTTGGATGATTCAGATATCATCATGCATCTCTATTACATCTGAACTGTAGAAATATAAAAGCCAGGGGGAAAAAAATCTCAGAAATAATAATTTAAAAATAGACACAACAAATCAGTTATCTGAATTCATGAAGAATTAAAGAATTCTAAAAATCAGAATTGGTAAATAATGTTAACTTAAATCAGCACAAAGCTCAACTGCACAGAATAAACTGTCTTTTACCAAAAAGTAATAATAAATAACTTCAATGATTACAACTCATTGCTCCAATGCTTTTATGCAAAATACTTTAAAATTGATTCTTTTTGTATATATATCAAATGAAACTTGTATACTTCAGATTATCCAGTTAATCAACACAAACTCAAAGTTTTCAAACAAAGTTATAAACAACCGGTTTAATAAAAGGTTTTCAATACATGAGACATCTCCATAATTAGCACTTCACACAATTAGCATTATGTGCTTAAGTGTCCCTCATTAATAACACTCGCTCACTTTTGCTTGCGAGCTCATAGATACAGTAGGTGTTTACATGAAAGTGGCACATCCCAGTGACTCAGTTTAGTTATATTATATCGTCTCCACTCCACTGAAAAGGTCCAGTAGGCCATCTCTAGTGAGGAACACAGTCTCTCCACTTTGCTGACACACCACTTCAAACACCGGCTGCTCCTCCATGGCCTTCTGTCCCAACACTACCACGTAGGGGTAGCCTAGCCTATTAGCGTCCTTCAGTCGCTTCCCAATGGTCAGCTGGGTCCGATCATCCAGGACCACTTCTCCTT
This sequence comes from Hydrocynus forskahlii, assembly GCA_037974365.1. Taxonomy (NCBI): domain Eukaryota; kingdom Metazoa; phylum Chordata; class Actinopteri; order Characiformes; family Alestidae; genus Hydrocynus; species Hydrocynus forskahlii. Next base: position 13,038,144 of record JBBPCX010000114.1, read on the forward strand.
TTAGATTAGGCAAATTGTTTCCTAAGCTTTGGACAAGTTCCTCAGCAAGGTAGATAGCTTCACTGGCCTTGCTCCCTTTCTTAGGTGGGAGGATGCAAACCTGATAAGGAGCGAGGAGCCCGGGCCAGCGAATGGAATCCTCAGAGGACAGCACTTCAACAGAGGAGGCGAGGATTCGGGTGACCCCAAGACCAAAACAGCCCATCTCCGCCACTGCAGCCTTGTTCTCAGCATTGACAAATGTGGCATTGAACACTTGGGAATATTTTTTACCAAGGTAGAAGGTATGTCCGACTTCAATCCCTTTTGACTCAGTCAGAGGGCCGGTATGGCATTTGGGACAGTCAGTTTGTTCTGGTTCCACTGTCTCCACATTAGCAGAGAAGCCACAGCTCCCACACATAAGCAGGCGGTCTTCTCCTATATCGGCCGGCAGGTGAAACTCGTGGGAGAGTGTTCCTCCGATGTTGCCGGTGTCAGCCTGCACCTGCACCCACTTCAGGCCCAGTCGGTCCAAAAGACGTGCATAAGCGTGGCACACAGACTGGTACGTGTGGAGAGCCGCCTCCTCACTAATGTCAAACGAGTACATGTCCTTCATGTAGAATTCTCGGCCCCGTAGCAGCCCAAACTTCGGCTTCTGCTCATCGCGAAACTTTCGGGTGACCTGCAAATTACAGTCAAAGTCAAAGACAGGTCCAGGTAACAATCTATAAGAAGGTAACATACCATCTTTTGTCTTAGGCTTGTCAAGCAAATGGTTTTAAAACTGTATTTCAAGCTAATAAAACCACCAAGTATCCTTACAACAAATAACAAATTAACACTGATACAAAACAAGTAATTGAAAAGCATGCATATACTCATAATTAGTGAACTTAGCTAGATTAAGGTGAACACATTGCTGATATAGGCATTGCAATTGAGCTCATGCAGCTTGTAAAATCTCCACAGAATGCTCCGACATCCAGGATGTTCAATGAAGTGCTTCACATGAACTGCTTAGTTGTAGTTTCCATGTTCCTAGGAAGACATATCAACTGCAACGACCCCTGAAAAACCTCCCCAACCCTGACTTCAAACTCTAAGATGGCTTCTCCATGCATCATCTGTAGTGAAAGCTGCAGTAAACACTGTTTATTAGCTCTGTCTTATTTGTGTCTCATTAAATCAGTTGTAGACACAGTACGATCCAGCTTCTCACTGTGCAATAGACTGTAAAAATCCAGTGCAATTTGTATTTTGTTACCAGTGCAATTTGTTACCAGTGAAATTTGTACACTATTGCTACTCTTTCTTTGTTATTTAACTGTCTCATTTTATTCCTGTCTTAACTATATGCCTCACACTAAGCCTTAAATTTCGACTGCACCTTAAATTTCGTTGTTCCTTGAAAAGTGACAATGACAATAAAGATTTATCTTATCTAGCTTATCTTATCTATCTATGGACATGTATCTATGGCATTTGCTCAAAACACTGCCTAATGTGTTGTTAACAACTGGCATTGCAAACAAAAGCTAACCTGGATTGAACCCGGCTCTCTGGCATACTGGAAAGTGGTAAACTCGGGTGTGACATCATTCCCAGTACTTCCAAGGTAAAAGGAACACAATATAAAACTTTCCCGGAAATAAATACTGCACCAAATTCCCATTTTAATACTCTTGATTAAAAAAAAAAACTGTCTACAAAATTTTGGACATACAGTGTACCTTACGAAATGGTTAAATTCTTATATTTAATTTCTCACCTCATTCATGCACTCCAGTTATTGCATAGATTTGTTAAATTCACCAGCCAAACTTGATGTCAATTTCAAATAAAGGGTTGCTTGGTGAGAAGTGTCTAAATCATTAACAGAAATCACAATTTGATTTATGAATATGTTTATAATATAACTCTTTTTGCAGAGAAAATAGACTCTGCATTAAAAACAGGTTTAAAATATAATTTTTCGAATAACCCTTCCAACCTGCCTTCCAAGCACATTATATGCAATGTTAGCCAGTTACGTAGACTGAGAGACTGACAAGCCACTCCAAATACCTGATAAAGCAGCAGTGGTAGCTGCCTGTAGGACAGGGTGCTCTGAGAGGCCAGCAGCTCTGTGACTGCCTCCTCATGTGTTGGGCCAAGACAGTAGTCAATATTGTGTCGATCTTGCAGCCTGAACATCTCCTTCCCCATGAGCTCCCAGCGTCCACTGCGCTTCCACAGCTCAGCCCCACACAGTGCTGGCATGTCAACTTTCTGTCCACCTATAGCCTGCATCTCCTCATCGATAAGCCTCACCAGCTTCTCCAGGGAACGCAGGGCAGCAGGGAGGTAGTAAAAGCAGCCTGGGTTGGAGTGGTGAATGAGGCCAGCCTGCAGCATCAGTCTCTGGCTGCGGCACGTCATGTCCCCTGTTTCCTGGCCTTCACGGAGGTTTGAAGGCTGGAAGAGACGTGACACCAGGGGCATCGGTGCAACAGGTTTGGAGGAAGCATGGACTGAGTGAGAAGGCTGTGATGTGCAATGGTGGTTTCGTCTGCATGCTCTGCTCTGTGTACGGGACAGTAAGGTGCGTAGTCTGTGGTGACAGAAATGCATCAAAACCTCCATTGTGGACCCTATGATTTTCGAAAACAAGAAATATATTGTAATGCAGAAATATGGTAGAGTTCAAATTCAATCAATCACACTCAGTCTTAGACATCAGCAAAACTGCAATAAGGAAAAGAAGAAGAGAATAAAAACATGAAAGCATTAATAAGGACAAAAAATATCAATTAGGTTTTGTAAGGTGTATTTAATGACAATATAGTGACCAGCCATTTGCACCAAGCACAGACAAGAACAGGGCAAGATTTCCAAAAACTGTACATCACTGTAAACTGGAAGAACAAGAACCACTTAAGCACTTTCGCTATATAAGATGATCTTAACCGTATTGTTTTTGAGCAACTGAACTGATCTGAAAGAGGAAAGTGTTGGAGTTTAAATCATAGGTTAATTATACACTATATGTACAAAAGTACTGGAGAGACTTTGACACTAAATTCAAATACATAGACTTCAATATGGAGTTGGTCCCCCGCCTTTGCAGCTATAATAGGCTTTCCACAGGATTTTGGAGTGTTTCTGTGGGAATGTGTGCCCATTCATTCTGTAGAGCATTTCTGGGGTCAGTAACTGACGTTGGACGAGAAGGCCTGACTCGCAATCTCCGTTCCAGTTAATCTCAAAGGCGTTGGATGGGGTCGAGGTCAGGGCTCTGTGTTGGCCAGTCAAGTTCTTTCACACAAAACTCATCCAACCACGTCTTTATGGAGCTTGCTTTGTGCCCTGGGGTACAGTCATACTGGAATAGAAAAAAGTCTTCCCCAGACACTGGTTGGTAGCATGGCGTTGTCCAAATATCTTGGTATGCTTAAGCATTAAAATTGCCCTTCACGGGATGTAAGGGGCCAAGTCCTAACCCAGAAAAACATTTATGTCCCAATACTTTTGTACATATAGTGTAGACTGAAGGTGATTCCCGTTAGTCGTGCAAAATAACGTCCTACGCCACTATTTGATACCATACAAAATAAGCAAAATAATTCATTTACACTAAAAAAGCCAATATAATGTTTAAAGGTCGAATTAAACCGTTGCAATGTGAAGTGTATGAATGAGGTTTGCTCAATGTTTATGCTGTCAGAACAGTCACCCACAGCACCAAGATGTCAAATGAGTGCACAGAGAGCTCATTCACACAACAAACCAACTTACCGTATATAAAACAACCAATCAGCTCTTCATCTGCACACACCTCGACTCCTCTTTCAAAAAGCTTAAAATGTTTGTGTTTTAAACACACATAGGTGTTCAATGACCATGCCTGACAGTAGTGGCTAAGGAGAGTCTACTTCAGGGGAACTGTGCCTTCGAGTGAAGCCAGGACTCATCCTGCCACCTAGCAGTCAGGAGTAGAAACACCAGAACGCTACACTACACTAACTGCACATTGTGAACAAAAGTATTGGGGCGCCTGACCATTACACCAATATGGATTTAACACCACTGCATTCAAATAAACATACCTTAATATGGAATTGATCCCCTTTGCAGCTATAACAGTCTCCACTCTTCTTGCAATCTCTGTTCCAGTTCATACCAAGGGTTTTAGATGGGTTGAGGTCAGGTCTCTGTGCAGGCCAGTCAGGTTCTTACACACCGAACTCATTCAACCATGTCTTTATGAACCTGAGGCACAGTCATACTGTAATGGAAAAGGGTCTTCCCCAAACTGTGTCCACAAAGTTGGAAGCATGGCTTTGTCCAGTATGTCTTGGTATTTCTACATGTGTGGCAATGGGTGTGATTAAAACACACGCATTCAATAATTAAGAAGTGTATCCCAATACTTTTGTTCATATACTGTATTTTTGTGACCTGAAGTGTACGTACACAATAGCAGGTGAGTGGTTGTAATGTTGTGGCTGAGCGTTGGACTTGCAGTCATCATCTCTGCTTTAACCACTGCATGGGCGGGGTCTGTTACCATGGTTACATCAAACAAGTTCGTGGACGTGTTGGTGTAGCTGGCTGTAGCTCTTCACTCTCCTGTTAATTTTAGCTCTGTTTTTGTCCTCCGTTTTACCAAACATGTCTAACTCCACGGCAAAGCAAAGGCCTACTTTAAAAGTGACTACGTGAGTTCTGTTTTAAATACCCGTAGGAATTCAGAACAAACTTGTTTTAGGTCAGGTAGAGCCAATATCTGCCGTTAGAAACTAGCTAGAGCTCACAGTCCTGTCTTTTTTACTGTTATTATACTGTTTTATAATTTCAGTAGGTTCTTTTAAAAAGTAGACCACTAACGTGGCAGCAAACGTCAAATATGTTTCTTCTCAGGTCGTCAGGGAGGATGAATCAGTCAGCGTCTGGAATACTGAAACAAAACTTCAGTACCATCAATTCACGGAGTGTCAACGCCTCTGTCAGCAGAAAGAGCTTCAGTTTAGCAGGGGACAGTAAAGTCCTGGATAAAAGTTCTGCTCAAACACCTAAACACATTGTACAGGTATCAACCAACCCCTTTATTACCAATGTAAGCTGTAATGTTTAGTTAGGGTGACCAGATTTGGGATTCTGAAAAAGAGGGTGGGTGGTGGGGTTGGCGAGGGGTAGGGGACTGGTGGTTGCGGGGTGGGGCGTTTGCATCTCGTGGATGTACCGTGGTTCAGCCGTGGGTATGCGCATCTCGGGTCGACAGCCGTGGTCCCGGAAGGGGGGGTGGTGATATGTGATATTCGCATCTCGGCCGGACGGACGGCCGTTCTGGACTTTTCCAGAACGCACAGATCGCCAGTCAGCCCCTGAGTGAATAGGCGTGTAGGACAGTAACTAGTTTATGAGATATGCCCATGACGTGACGAATGTTTAGGCAGCTCAAAATCCCGGACAATAGTAAAACCCCGGCCGGACGCAATTTCCAGGTCTCAAAAAGAGGACATGTCCAGGGAAAAGAGGACGCAGGGTCACCCTAGTTTAGCATTTTGCATGTTGCTTGTTGTTTAGTCACTGCTGAACATAACACAATGTCCACCTTTGTGCTCAGGTTTTGGATGAAACAGGGAAAGATGTCACACCTCAGCCGCTGTACCTACCAGAACCGGGCGCTGCACAAACCAAGCTGAGCAAAATCTTTGCCCCTCATGATACATCAGGGGGGACCATCTCTGACTTTTTATCCACAGCTTTCCAAACCACTAGTGCAAGCTTTGCGGCACCCTTCACAAGGTGATACGTGTTAAATAAATCAACATAAACTGCATATTTTTCCCCATTGCAGATGAGCTCTGAGCCCTTTTTGTCAGGGGGAAGGAGTACTATGTAGAATAAAATTCATGTGTGGTTTGCCATATTAGGTCCATTTTTGGGAGCAGCTTTATGTCTAGATCAAGCCAGTCTACAATGGAATCGATGAATGATGAAATTGAGGAGCCATCCCCAAAAAGAGACATCCCAGCTGGTCTCTCAGGTTTGCCTATATCTTTATCATCTGTGTAAAACACTATGTTTACAAAAGTATTGGGACACACCTGTGACCAGCTTTTTTCAGCGTCTGGGCAAGGCCCCGAACTTCTAGTGAAAAAAAAAGTACATCTCTAATATGGTATACTAATCATGGATAGCGCATTTGAATGATGTCCTTTATATGAAATAATTAAACCGACTTGTACTTGTTGAATACAGATGTCCAGGTTCGAAAAGAGGAGATGAGGGAGCAAATCAGGGAGCTCATGTTGGACAGTGTGGTGGAATGCTACCTCACTGAGACAGAAACAATGTGGCTGCTGGACATGCCTGCAGTGTCCGTGTCTGTGGACTCAGAAGAAGCTGAAGTAGTCAAGTAAAAACTTGCAATATACTTTATATGTATAAAGATACAAATTGTTTAACAATATGAATGTTATCAGTACTTTGCAATAAACCAAGCATCAAGGTAATAATTAGTCATAAGCACTCAACTGTCCACTATTTAGTTGTTGCTCAGCTTTTCACATAAATGATGTAACTGTCATGTCTAACTAGATTCCTACTTTGTGCTTGAAGGGAGAGAAACAATGTATATACAGAACTTTGCAAAAGCAGACTGGGCAACGATAAATACATGGAGCGCTCAATGCAGACATTTAATGGGGAACCTAAAATCAAGGAGATCCAAACCGATAGCATCAACATGGTGGACAAAGGTAAGTAAATGTATGTAACTGTAAGTTTTCCATTTTCATATTTTAGACTAGAAAGATTTTAACTGCATGTTCTAAACCGTCTTACTTTGATATATTTCATAATCACTTTACATATGATCTTATGTGGTTCCTATGGTTGAATTTAAAATTTATTAGTTAAAGAAAATGTCTAATTCAATGTGGGGGATAACAATTAGGAGACAAACATTACATTGAGAACTGTCTGCAGCTATCACAGCCACTATTTGGGACATGTATGACTCATACATGAGTCACAGTGAGACAGGAAAGCCTGGCGTTGCTTCAGAAGTAGAAAAGCTAACCGTCCCGGAGCTCTCCGTCTCTTCCATTCATCGGCTTGATTCAACCCAAAGTCGAGACAGAACCATGTCTGGAGTCAGTGCCTCCAGCATAGGTAATTACGGTACTGTTAACTGTAACTCATGGAAACAGAAATAAAGAGTCTGATCTCTGACTTCTACAGCTCACACTTTGATTGTTTAAACGTCATAGCTGAACCTATTTCTCCAACTGATGTTTTCTCTACCGTCTGCATTTAGCTAGTACCGCCAGCTCCAGAATAGAGATGGAGGCCTTTGTGGTTGAAGTGGAGGACGAATCTGACCCAGAACTGATCATGCAGTCTGAGAAGTTTCAACAGGATCTGCTGGTTATGGAGCGGATAATTTTGGCGAATATCTATCAGCCCAGACTCGCTGCATACAGACAGCTGCCAATCCTGACGGGTAACAGAGATAAGAGATGTACAGATGCATGCAGAAAATTGTACATCACCTGTAAAATAACATGGTGTGGTGAATACCAAGTTAAAAATATGTACAAATCGTTCACAGAGGACACACTTGAGTATGACCCTTTTAATTTTCAATTTCTCTTTATTTTCACTTCATTTTAAAAACAAAACCTAAAATATGAAATGTGCAAAAACTTTTCTACTGGCTACAGTTTAAGTGCCATAACTTTTGCACCGTCTACATTAAATTTTTTATTATTATTTCCAATGTGTTACATTTCTGCAAATTAACAGTAACTGCACATTAAAATGTGCAGCGGTGTTATTCTTTATTTTCAGAAAAGGAATACCAAAATGTAAGATCCGTAGGTGCATCCAAACTTTAAAAATGCATTGATGAATAATGAGGCATCAATCTGATGGTGTTGATTTGATTGTTTGAATTTTAAAATGTCACAATCAGTTGTTTAGATGAATTCAATGAATTGATTCACTTAGTCTTGCCCTCCTGAAATAAGCTCATACATTTTTATTTTGTTAGAACTGATCAGAACTGATTCAGTTGTCTCCATTTTCAAATTCTGGAATAAATTCTACAATATTAAAAAAAGCATGAGCTCATTTTTGGTGGGCAAGACTAAATTCTTAGACTATTTCAAACATAGAAGTCCTCAGAAAGCTTGTATATTTTATTCTGGGAGTTGTTTTATGTTGTCTGTTTTCTTATAACAAATCTGGGATCTTATTGCCGATGTTAACAGACTAATATATGCTGTAGATTGTGGATTTGTGATTATGATATACTATATGCACAAAAGTATTGGGACACGTCTCCATTACAGTGACTTTAATGACATTGCATTATATAACAGCTTCCACTGAAGCCTTTTCATAAGATTTTGGAGTGTTTCTGTGGGAATTTGTGCCCATTCATTCTGTAGAACATTTATGAGGTTGCAGAAGACCTTGCTCGCAATCTCCGTTCCAGTTAATTCCAAAAGTTTTCAAAAATGCTTTGTGTACTGGGGCACAGTCATGCTGGAATAGAAAAGGTTCTTCCCCAACCTGTATCCATGAAGTTGGAAGCATGGTGTTGTCCAAAATGTCTTGGTTTGCTGAAGCATTAAGATTGCCCTTCAGTGGAGATAAGGGGCCAAGCCCAAACCCTGAAAAACAGGTGTGTCCCAATTCTTTTGTCCATATAGTGTATTTTCAAGTGTGGTGCAGTTCATCAATATAATCTGAAATGTTCTTAGCCTGAGGTTGCTTGTTTGTTTTCTTGGTTTGTGTGTAGATCCAGATAGTGCGGATTGTGAGAGTGAGAGTCAGGAGGAAAGCTCTCTCAGCCCAGCTCTAGAGCTCCTCTGGACCTTCAGCTGTGAGCTCACCATGGGCCGCAATGTCAGCTGCATGGCCTGGAACAAGAAAAATCCAGTAACTATGGACCACCTAACACAATGCATGCTGTTCTCCCTCTTTCTATTCCTGTATATTCAAAACATATTTGAACATTATTATGAACAACATAAAACACAGTAATCTGTTTATTAATGAAGATACAATAGGACAGTATGGCGAAATTATATGATGAATGTTCATTAATTTTATGTTCTGCTGCAGGACCTTCTGGCTGTGGGATATGGACAGTTTGATTTCAAAAATCAGAAATCTGGACTTATTTGCTGCTGGTCTCTGAAGAACCCTACTGTATGATTCACGTCCTAAATGATAAAATATGTCATAAATTATACAAACAATCTGCATTCATCAACTGCCACATGTATCTCTAATTGTTACTATGCATTAACCACGCCTCTCTTATTTTTGTGTTTGTGTGAATTATAGTGGCCTGAGAGGATCTTTCACTGTGAGAGTGGTGTTACGGCTCTGGACTTTTCAGCCTGTAATGCTGGTTATTTGGCAGTGGGCATGCACGATGGCAGCATTGCCATCTACAATGTACAGAGCAAAGAGAATACACTAGGCATCGACAGCAGGTGGCACCACAAGAACTTTTGCCTCTTACTTGATCAGGAGTGAAATTGATTACAGTTTGGCAGTACATTTGTCAAAGGAAAACCTAATAGAATTAAATTAAAATTATTTATGGTTTACTGTGATATAAAAGAATGATCTGCTTTTATTCTTAATGCTGTTTAAGACTAAAATTAGCTTGTTTAAAACAAGTAAAAAACAACACATTGGACCAATAAGAGAAACAAAGATGTTTTTTTCACACAAATCACAAGAAATCTCTCAAATCAATAATACTGGAGTCTTCCCTGTTTCCCATAACTCCCCATGCCTTTTGAGATGTTTGCTTAAACAACTCAACTCTTTATTATGAATGCACTCTAACACAGAATAGGAATATTGTGTTGTACACCTGGTAAAAATTATGTTTTGTTTTGGGATGTTATTTGCTATTCTAAAAGATAAACAGACCAGTTGTGTATAGACTGGGTAGTTATAAATATCAATCTTGATTAAAGTGTTCTGCCATTGTTACACATGCTGCTGTACACTGCTCAGACTATATAAGATGATGATTCACTTATATACCCTGGAAACATTGAAATATCTGATATATATGTAAGATGTCAAATTTATTTCTAGACATTTCTGTTGTTTTAAGTACATTTATTTAGTCATTTTGCTTACATCATTTTATTTAAATGTATTTATTTAGCAAAATTATCTCCAGTGTTTTTTCAATATGCTCATTTGTCAGTACAATAATACTTTTTCATTAGATCCTTCAACAAGTAAGGATAAATAGATCCTACTACTGTTAATAATTATAATAAAAAAGACTACTACTACTAGTAGTAATAATAATAAGACAACTATTACTACTACTACTGATAATAATAATACTGTAATCATCTTTACAACATCTCACAATTAGATATTACATTTAAGATTACTTCACTTATGCAGATATATTTTTTGGCTGTGCAACTTGAGCACTGACCTTGTTTAGTGCTCTTTTGCAGTGATTGTGCCAATAAACACACGGGTCCAGTGTGGCAGTTGAAATGGATAGATCATGAGGGGGGTCCATCAGGAGAAGATACAGAAGAGACACTGATCTCTGTGGCTGCTGATGGAAGGATCAGCAAATGGTTCCTCCGTAAAGGTCTCCTCTGCATTGGTATGTGCAAATGACTAATCTCACCTCAGGATCAGGATTCTGTGTAATACTGGAAAGATCTGAATATCTTAGCTGAACCAGCGGATTACCTGATTCCTATTGATATCAGGCTTTTTAGAACAAACAAATTGTTATGAAGCAGCTTCACAGTGCTGTCAAAACATTTATCTAATTCATTGAGTCATATACTTTCTGAAATTCTGTCAGTAATAAAGGTTTGTTTGTCATGGATGATATATGATTAGCGGTGTGCATATCTTGTGTGATTTGAATCAGACCTGATGAAGCTGAAGAGAATGAGGAATGACAAGAAACAGCTAGGAGAGAGAGAGAGGAAGAGTGAGGCTCTGATCTCTCGCCAGGCGCCTGGACTGTGTTTCGCTTTCCACCGTAATGTTAGAAGCTTTGTGTTTGCCACACACTTAAGCCAAGTTTGCTGCTAAATCAGGTCATGTCTGAACATAATTTGACTGTTGTTTATCAGGATTCTTATATCTATTTGACTGGAACAGAAGAGGGACATATTCACAAGTGCTCCTGTTCATACAATGAGCAGTTCCTGGAGACTTACACAGCGCACAGAGTAGGTTTCTACTATTTATACTGTCTCATAGCGTAGAGTTTATGAATCAGTAGCAGATGGGCCTCTGAAAACAATTTGAAAGACTCTTCCATATAAGAAAAATGTGTTTTGTATGCTCTTCCTTTCATAAGGGTCCGGTCTATAAGGTCACGTGGTCACCCTTCTGTTCAGATGTCTTCCTAAGCTGTTCTGCAGACTGGACTATTCAGCTTTGGAGGCAAGATCTCCTCACACCTGTGCTGAGCTTCACCTCCACACAGAACGCTGTCCATGATGTCATGTGGTCCCCACGATGGGCCACTGTGTTTGGGGCAGTAAATGAGGGCAGGGTGGAAATCTGGGACCTAGGAGCCAGTATGTAAGGACCTGATCATTCTCTTTGACTGTACTTAGTCTCTCATTAATAATCCTGCACAAAAAACATTGTTTACGAGAACCAGTGGTATGCTGAACTTCACTAGCCTCAGCACTGTATTCTCATTTCATTTGCTGATGATATTATTTCATCCCCATCATAATTAACACACACAGTGGGCTCATTAGCTATGATGGAAAGTAGCTGGACCTTTTCGATCTTTCTTTCACTTTCTTTCACCTTTTTCCAATTTTGCTTTCACTGATTCAGAATTTCAGCATGAATCTAGGCTGGATGAGAGCCCACTAGTTGCTGGGGCCCCCATAGCCAGCCTCATTGGGCCAAGTTGGTAATAGTGCCTGCACGCAGGCTGTTTTTCACTCTCTGCACTTTTCTTCTTGCAGTCTAGATCCAACTATCGTGAGTGTGGCTAGTCCAGGAGTGAAGTTTACCTCCTTGCTTTTTACCAAAGAGACAGACTGCATCCTGGTTGGAGACAGTAAGGGTCAAATCAGCATCTACAAACTCGTGAACTTTGCAGTGGGAGCAGGCACGCAGGTGAGCTTTGAAAACCATATCTGAACATTCTGCAATTCTGAACAAGTCCTAATTGATTCACCAGTGCTGACATGTATGTCATACTGCACGCAGGTGGACACACTGGAGGGCATCATCAGGTCCACGCTGGCCAGCCAGCTGTGAGTAGGAAAGGGGCTTCGAGCCTGCTGCTGGGGTGCTGGGCAGGGATCAGACTGTATGGCTGCTACTCCATCATTTTTCTGGCAGTAATGTCTGTTATCCATCAGACTCAGACTCCATTTCAGAATAACAATGAGATTACAGCAGACCATGTCTGGAAGACTATTCAGTTTTCTTGTAGGAGTAGGATAAACATATTGCCAACGTAAGCCCATCTGCCAAAATCAATGTTTGGTTGATGGTATATTAAAATATGTCTGACACAAGGTAGCCAGTTCATCTCTTGTTTATGTTGTTTACTCCTGCTTTCCCTTCACCTTAATTTTTATGGTTATTGTGATATTTAAAGTCAAAATTGGAAATCCTATTGCATCTTCCTTTCATACTGTACCATGTTGAGGTCTTTGAACAAAAAAGTCTTATCCCTTCCAATGTAGTGTGTTCAGATGACTCACATGTTGATTTGAGGTGGATTTAAAGCAAATTCATGTCAAGATTTCAAATATTCCACTTTTCACTGAAATTGTAATATAACTTGCAGTTAAACATGTTGAATTAAATTTCCTTACTGTATCACCAGATTCTTACCAAGTAATTACTAGTAAGATCAATACATATTTGAATTTTTTAAATAGATGTTTGAGCTGAGCACATTTTGAACAAACCGCTGTCTAAAGACCTGCCAGCTGTGAGAGCTGACAGATCCCTGGAGCATGTGGCCTTTATGACAGCAACACTAATAGAGGCCATGAAAGTTTGATTACCAGAACCTCTCGTCAGATTACAACCCATTCATACCATCAACACCCCATCATGCCTCTGCAAATGGCTGTCATTATGGGAACTGTAGTAATCCGTAACTTTCCTGAGAGGTCCCTAATCTGGGTCCTTTAGTGCAAATCAAACAGTTTAGTGGCAAAGTGTTCTGTCTGAGGCACTGAGCAAATACAATGTGCTGCTTTACAAGAACAGCAGTTGTGGGAGTAAATGGATCCTAAATGTGCCTATGCTAAGGTGAACATGGGCACTGCTTGTCTGCTTGTTTTTTACTGCTTACACCCTTTCATCTCACTCAGTCTAGCCTGGACTACAGCTTGTGGGGATTTTATTTATGATGAATTACAAAATGTGCATGAAAATGTCATATATGACAACTTTTGACTTCTACATGCAGACACAATATGATTTTTGCCTAATTTAACTAAAATAATTGTTTACCTGAAATTCCCACCCATTAAGTTATACTGGAAGGGTGAAGGTAAGCACATGCTTCCACAAAAAGCACCACTGCATCACTTTGAATTTCTGCAACATTGTACAGCTCAGTGCACTTGGAAGAGAGCCCTAACTTCCATTTTTGTTCTTCTCAACATCTGCTAACAGACACCCATGCTAACTAGCATTCACACTGGGTGAAGGGGCCAGAGGGAAGAATTCCCACCTAATCAGCCAGGAATTACTGTGGCAACCCATGGATTGTACTTCATCAGAATATAATGCCAATTAGATAGAGTGCCATGTAGATAGATTTTTTAAGAAGCTTTAAACTGTTTTTGTTTATACAAGATTCATCTTTTATTTTTCAGCTGATCCCCCTATGCTTACACTTTTGTTTCTCACTTTTAACCACTTAACATGCATATGAGTTTCATAGCACTTAACAAAATATGTATACTATTTAATGAATAATACGTCTTAAAATGAATACCTGATTGATAAGCCTGTAGTATAAGGTGTTAAATGTGCTTCCTCAGCTTCCCATGTCATGCAAAGTATTTCACTCTACAAAAGTTTGATTTTTTATCTTTAGGGAGTTAATGCTCTGACTGTAAACTGCTAATGGGTCATATTACCATGATCATGATCATTTTCACTCCTTATTTGTAGTCCAACTGGTTTCAGAGAACATAATTTGTCGGTCAGATCATCAGATAGTGGACATCTGTTTTGCGGGGGGAGCAGTGCTGCTCCATGTATGACTTGATTAGCTTTGCATTATAGAGAGTATCACTGTGATCAAGCCATTACACTGGAGTGGCCTGGAGACAATGCCTTGTCCTAAAAGGATGTAATTTGATTCTAGATTGGGGCAGTAAAGCACTATACTACCTGTTGAGAATGCCTTTTTTTGAGATACACATCCTGTCATTAGAGATAACTGGCAATATAAATTTGACTGGCCAATAGGGACGTTGCATGATTTTGAAGAGGAGGTATATATTTAGAGAGAACACACCGTTTTCAGATAGCAAGCATTTTTCAGATCATCTCCAGACGGCGCTAGACGGAGGGACACAAGCATAAGGTAAAACAGCAAGGCAAAAGAGAGGAAAGTGTGGGAGCAACTATGAAAACGCTGCGTTCTCCGCTGCCTCTGTTGCCCTTGGTGCTGCTGTGGGCTGTTTGTAGTGTGTCGCAGGTGCAGGCGGAGATCAAAGCGGTCAAGCTCTGTGGCCGCGAGTTCATCCGGGCTCTGGTCTACACCTGCGGTGGGTCCAGGTGGAGGAGGCTGCTCACTCCACAGAACATGGAAGGTGAGTCATACCATTGCTCAGAAAAATATTAGTCAGAGTAACGTAGCACTGCTGTCCTCCTGTCCTGTATATAACCTGAGCAAGTCATGAATCTATGAAAACTCTTTAGACTGACATAGAAACAGAGAATGTATTTGCCTTTTATTTATGTGATTTTTATGATTGTATGATATGATTTGGATGTTGAAATTATGTCTGAAAAGTCATTTTGGGTGAGACAATGACAAAAGTAAACTTTCATTACTCATGTTCCTTTACTTGCCAGCTACATTAACCCTGGTACAAAACTAATGGTACAAAACTCTTCCTATGTGGGTGGACTCCACAGCCTTTTTTACAGACATGGTTTACATGCACAAGCTATTTAAACATACTGATGCTAATAAAGCATTAATGCAGCTGTTATATTATAATGCAGCTATATTATATATACTGTTTCTCTCTATATGCAATAATGATTCATTCTTTCCACTAATACTGTACGTGGCAGATAATACTGGAGATAAATGCCACAGTTGTAGCTCTGGGCAGATTCTTCACTAACCCGACATCCAGTCTTCAAGTGTCTGGTCTAGATAGACGTGATGAAAGCAGTAGAACCCAGGCCTGATCAATTAGGCCGAGTTATTGCTAAGGGCAGACCTGCTTCGTCCAGAAGAACAACTCATTCTGCTAATGTGCATCACTAATACACTCATCACGTACGCTGCGTTACTGGAATTTCTCCCTACAGTAATTGCATAATCCTTCAGGACAGCTATGGGGTCTGGACCCTGGAAAAATGACTGTACACCCAATAGAACTGAGTTCACTGAATCCCTTCCATTTACAGGGTACCACTTGCTTGATTTGGTTATACACTGGACCACTATTTTGCTGTACAATTCACAATTAAATACAAAATGTAATAAAAAATGAATGCACCATAATGATCTACTGGATAATATTATCACACACACACATACACACACACACACATATATATATATATATATATATAAATCTGCAAATATCAGCTGCTGTTTACACCTTATCAGAATTTTATGAAGGTCCAATAGAAATGTTTTATTCATTTATGTTTCCAATTTAAAATGATAGATATAATTTATTATAATGCCCTGACATATACCAAAGACCATTATTAATACACAAGCTTGTTTAGCTTTTAAGGCTTTAAAGTGTTCTGTAAATAATGTAAAGCTTCTGTGAATCTTTTAAAAGTTCGGTTAAGTCTATCAATAATATAATCAAGAGGAACAGCCTTAATGTGAAATATGCATGCTGTCTTACCAGAACCAATACACTCATGCCAGAAAGAGTTCTTAAAGAGTTCTCAGTGAGATGTATACGTGTGCTGAAGCTTTATGAAGTTTAACCTCTGTATGCAGGAAGGGCCCTTCAGCTGACATTGTGAATAAGGCTCATTAAAACGAGTTTTATTTTCAGCACCTGTCTTCAGTTCTGCTTCTGTCATGTTTCCTGCTTTGAGCCCAGTGTAAGATGCTGAAACATTAGATCCATATCTCACTGGACTGTGTGTATGTTTTACAGAGTTTTACAATGAAGTGCAAACCAGCGCAGAGGATGCGAGCCAAGGTTTAAACTTGTCTAAACGAGATTCAAATTACCTGATGACTGAAGAGTGCTGTAAGGTGGGCTGCCGAAAGAAAGACCTCGCCTTCCTGTGCTGAGGAGAGGACACACGCTTCCTCAGTCTCGTACACTCTCATGCACTCCTTTGGCCATTGTGCAAGATCAGTTCGCTCTTCCTACTTGTGACAAGCAGTAAGAGTGCCTGTAAAATAAGTGCTGCATATAAAATAAATGCATGTGGTGTTTGTGGAAAACAAAAATTACATGGAGAGATTTCTTGCCAGCTATTTCACGTTTTCAGACAAATGAGTTTAGTTTCACTGTTAAACACATTGACAGTCTTGAATGTGTATTTTGCAAGTTGGGTCTAATAAATACTGCCGCATAATCTACTTGGTGTTTTCAATGTTCATTAATTATGAATCCTCCCACATGACCTCAGAATGCTTATACTGATGTTAAATCTTAATTCTGTCAAAATGATGCATACATTTTACACCCTGGTTTCACTAGACTTGAAAATAAATGAGTGAAAATGAGGTGTGCTTCCAGGCGGATGTACTGCAATTAATGAGTTCAGCAATTAATGTTCTTCCATGGTCTGTAGCTTCTATAATAAGAAGGTGGAGCAGGCCCAGCTGATCCTGACTTTGGATCAAGATGACAGGAGGAAAATATGAGTGAGTGTCCAGAGACATGAATGACAGGAGCTTCAGTCACAAACCCTGCTTGGTTTGTCAGAGCTCATGGTTACTTAATTACTCCAAAAAACCCCAAAAAACAAATTCATTCAAATACATTCCGTTTACATCTTTTATTGGTTTGGAAAGAGCAAAGTATCTCAGTTCATTGATAACATTGTCTGTACAAACACAGCTTGCACGTGTTGCTGGGCAGAAACGTTGAGGAGTTTTAGAATGGTCAAACAACAGACGCAGTCACACATGCACACAGGTTCAGACACACACTCTCGCACGCACACACGCACATTACTGCACTTACAGTACCTGACTGACATACAACAAAGTTTCTCACCTCCAGCCTTTCCCAGCTAACACTTCACTTTGGACTATTCAGACAAATTGATCAGCTGCTATAAACACAACCACATTCATGGCGTTTTCTTTTAGTGAGTGGATTCCGTTTCATTTCCGAAATCAAATAAATTCAGTGCAATTCAGAAATCGATGCAGGATGTTGTGTGATGCAGTGTTAACGTCCAGTGCGCTGCCCTTCCACAATGTACAGCAGATAGAAACGGGAATCAACCCTCGCTTCACGAAGCGCTTGGGCTCTCTTCAAACAGCACACATTTGTTTCAGTTGTTGAATATCAGAGCATCTGGGAAATTCAACAGTAGCACAGTATTTTTTTTCCACGAGAAACAATATTTTTTTTCACTTTATTAATAGTTTAGAACATTTAAAAAATATGCAGCTTATTCTCTCTTAGAGGACAACAGTTCTGGAGAAACACACACAAATACAAAAAAAAAAAAAAAAAAAAAAAAAAAAAAAAAAAAAAAGAGAAAAAAAAAAAAAAAAAGGAAGGAAGAAGAAGCATTTTGGTCATCCTAACCTAACCACTCCCCAAACCTCATCCTTTTCATCTCACAGAGACATTTACCATTTGCAACATAAATCCATGAACTCAAGCACCAGGGCGGTTTGGACAGGGGTTCATGCTCAAGATGTCGAATAAAACGCACCGGAGGAGAGAGAGAGAGGTCAGATACAACACGTTGGCGTGAATGGAAGAAAAAAAAAGTGTCTGAAACGTCCGAAAAGCTGACAATCCATGTTTCAACTAATAGTGCAGATTTACACAACACTGCTTTCAGAAAGCATGATGCACCCAGGTAGATATTCAACCTTTTTTTTTTTTACCCCCTCCCTCTCCCACCCATACACAGCTCAAATCCTCTGATGCACTTCAGTTTAAAAAATTATATCTGAAATCAATTTAAAAATTATACTTCAGCATTATACTGTACACAGCTTACCCAACTACACAGATAACCAAAAAAATCAAATATTTATAACTTTAAGGATCCTAAACTGTGATACCATTCAAAGTCTATTCATATACAGAGTCACAGAGTTTTTTTGTTTCTTTTTTTTGTACAACAAATTATCATGAATAAATAAAAATAGAGTGATGTACTCAGAAGTCTAACACTGCTGTTTTGGGAACAACAGAAAGGCTATTCAACAATACAAGGAAAACACCAAACGCCCTTCAAGATATATATTATCCATTTAAAATTACATTTTTTTTCTCAAGGGAAAAACCTTTTTTTTTATAGAGTTGCAAGCAAGACGTATTTAAAGCTGTGGCTGCCCAAAAGAATCTCATGGAAAAATAAAGAAGTTGGAGCAGAAAGGCAAAAGCCTAATCTTCACAGCTCAAACCTGCTGTTTTAATTCGTTTCCTGTCACTTTCTAGACCTGATTTAACTAAGTTCCAAGAACTACACTGCATAACCTGAATGATGATTTATGAATGAGACACTCCATCTCACCCCCTTGTGGTAAAAAGACAGACCTCAGCATCAGAAGACTGAGGCCTGAACAACCTCAACTCTCACCCAGTCCCAGAGCAACAGGTCAACATTTGGCAAGAGGTGTAAGGTCCTGGTTGAAACATTTCTCTGTAACGGATAGAGTTTGACTGGTCATGAACTTATGGACAAGGGCGGACTTTTCTCAGGTTTCAAAGTCCCTGAGCTTTGTATCCTGGTCAAAATATGCTGCCTTACTGATTTGATTCAACACTGATTTATCTGTGCCACATTCGGACAGATACAGAGTATTCAGGCAGCCACAGCCTGTGGGTAGAACAACAAGACGTTAGACAGACGAGAGGCTAACCTTAAGGGAAAACCTGTGCTGTCTAACAGCAGCAATACAGTTTTGAAATGTTTACAGTTTACAAATACAAGAAGTACACCCTAAAACGGTCCACGAGTTCTATATGCAACTTATACAATACTGCTGGAGTGTGGGCTCTGCCTCTGTCAGACCAGACATCTATAAAGGGATTCTTCTCTGAAGGGTCAGGCAGGGGCCGGAGTGTTTTGAGAAATTTTCACTTAGTCCATAAGGACACACTCTCCTGTGCAGATCTGTGGTCTCGATTAGTTGTCTGCCATGTATTTTCCTAAAAAAGAGAAAATTCATTAATAATTACATGTACAACTGTACAAAGACAGCAAGTATGGAAGGGAAACTGAACCCAAAAACCGTTTCTAGCCTGTGGTAGACAAAAATGTCCAGAAATTGTATTTTGGTTCAACTTTCCTCTGAAAATCCATGAGTCCTCTCAACTGCAAGATTGGTAAGCAGGCAAAGTATGAATATTGTTGCATCCATACAACAACTAAGCCAACACTCTGCAACTGAATTGCTGTTGCATGAATGTAGGTCTACCATTATACCAGCAACACCAGCAACCCCAGCAACACCATACCAGCAACGCCATACCAACAACGCCAGCAACACCATACCAACAGCACCATACCAACAATGCCAGCAACACCATACCAACAACGCCAGCAACACCATACCAACAGCACCATACCAACAATGCCAGCAACGCCATACCAACAACGCCAGCAACACCATACCAACAGCACCATACCAACAATGCCAGCAACACCATACCAACAACGCCAGCAACACCATACCAACAACACCATACCAACAACGCCAGCAACACCATACCAACACCACCATACCAACAACACCATACCAACAACGCCAGCAACACCATACCAACAACGCCAGCAACACCATACCAACAACACCAGCAACACCCTACCAACAACACCAGCAACATCCTACCAACAACACCAGCAACACCATTCCAATAACACCAGCAACACCATACCAACACCAGCAACACCATGTCAACAACACCGTACCAACAACACCAGCAACACCAGCAACACCATACCAGCAACAACAACACCCTACCAACAACACCATACTAACACCAGCAACACCATACCAACAACACCATACTAACACCAGCAACACCATACCAACAACACCATACTAACACCAGCAACACCATACCATCAACAACACCATACCAACAACACCATACTAACACCAGCAACACCATACCAACAACACCATACTAACACCAGCAACACCAATGTCACTTAAAAAAAGCTTGCTGGTTTGTGAAGGCTATTTTGGTGATGCTGGCAATCTGATTATCTCAGTACAAAACACAGGAGCATCAGCTTGCTTGTAGCAGCATGTCGGCTCCTGAACATTTCTGTAATTGTATACTTCCATATATTGTATTATATGTATACTGTATATTATATGTACCCTGGACACTGCATTTGTATACTGGACACTACATTTTGGACAGAATGTCCTCAGAGCTCTGTGACAGTCTGCTTTTTAAGTCTGCTTTTGAAGTTATTTTTAAGTGGCATCAGGAAACAGTAGAGAACATACAGGGTGTGATTATAATCCCATAATGCACTGCAACAGTTTAAGATGATGCACTCATAATATTCTGTGTGTGGTTTGAAGGTTTAGGTGCAGTTTCCCTGAGGAAGAAACTGAGTCAACTCAGATATCGCTACCATGGCAACAACTCCCTAGACAGAATACGATCAGCGTCTCAGACAGATGAACGGGATTAAAAGAGAGTATCAAACTGTTTACTTAAATCAAACATTCCATTCCCTATAGCCAGTTCTTGAAGTCCTGTAAGTTGTGAGGTTGGGCCAACTCTTTGCCATGTTACTCAAACCTTTGCCTTAAGGGAGTGTACTTGAACTGTAACAGTATTCGGGAAGAACTAACAAACAAAACAAAGAAACACAAACACAGAGCTAGAACCACGATCACGGATGTACAAACACGGCAAACACCACGGTTGACCGACGAATACAAAGCACAAAAAATCAGGGGTATAATTACATAATCATGAGTCAGGTTCAGCTGTGAGGGGTAGAGTATACATGCACACGTGAAGAGGGGCAGGACCAGGGCGGACCCAGGGAGCGAAACCAAACAGAAACCATGTGTAAATGTAAACAAAGTCAAGGAGTGACAGAGGGGAGGGTGAGACCAAACAGAAACCACGTGTAAAGGTAAACAAAGTCAAGGAAGACGAGGCAGGGCGGGACTGTTACAGTAGGTGGTACACATCAAGCCATCTATATGATGCTAAACACCCGCAAGTGATTCATCTGAGCCAGGCCACCCTCTCCTATTGCTCCACGGTCCAGTTCTGATGCTCATGTGCCCAATATAGGTGCTTTCAGTCGTGGACAGGGTGCTCTAATGGGTTCACAGATAGGCAGCTCCTAATGCAGCAAGCTGTGATGCACAGTGTGTTCTGACACCTTTCTGTCAAAGACAGCATTAAGTTTCAGCCATTCGTAACACAATATTTCTGTGGGATCGAAACACTGTGGCCTAGCCTTTGCTCCCCACACGCATCGATGAGTCTTGGGAGCACATGACTTGCTGGTTCACTGATCTGCTTCCTTGGACCACTTTTGGTAAGGTACTAACCACTGCACACCAGGAACATCCCAAAAGACCTGCTGTTCTGTCTGCTAATCATCTAACCATCACCTTTTGCCACTTTTCAAAGTCACTCAGATCTGTATGCTGCCTTATTCTCTTTCTTCCAAAAAATCAGAACTGACTATTCACTTGCTGCCTGTTTTATCCCACCCCTAGACAGGTGTAATGTAATATGAGATAATCATATTATATTAGAAAAAAAAAGACCAAAATTTACCTTGATGTGACATCATGATTCCTTAATGGTCTTTGGTTTGTGACCAAAGTTTTTATATTTTTGTTATAGCCAAACATCCACAGAACGTGTGATAAGAATGCTCATAGCTGATGATAAATTACTGTGCAACTCTAACACTGAGGATTTGACATCTTGCAGTCCTTTCTTCCTCACCTGCAGCAAACCTCTTCTTGATGAGGGAGAATCTGTATCCGGGGCCGACCAGCTCGATGTCGCAGCCGGACAGGGTGCTGCCTTCGCTGGTGAACTGCACTGCTAAAGGGGCCGGCTTACTGGGACCCTCCGTCAACTGGAACCGCGCCAGGAGCGAGCCCACACCTGGAGTAAAGGAGAAAATAGGACAGGAGGAAAGAGATGAGAAAGGTACATTGTCTGCTGTTTTATTACATACAGTAATTAAAAATAACATTTATAGCAAACATTTTACCTCCATTCTCAGACTTTTGGGAGATATCTGGAATCTTCCACAGGATTCTTTGCTGCTCTGCATTCCTTTATAAATCAAATGAAGCAAACTTGATTTGTCAGAATCCAATTCCACTTCTGACTTCACAGTCATCCTATGAAAACTTTGAAATGCTGTCTTTGTTTCCCATACTGTATCCTTACTCAATCTGTCTAATTTCTTATTTTTAGTCTCATCATCCATTTATTGACTATAACCAACAAATCAGGCCTGAGTGATTGAGTTGGAGGCCCTTGGGCACAAATGTTTGGTGGGTGCATACCGAACTACGCTTGTCAGATTTTTAAAAGTAAAATAGCATTTAACATAAGGTCTGTGCAGCACAATAGTAGCAGATAAACCCATCAGCCAGATTAACTCATGTCTTTCTGTTCAATGCTCCAATCAAGCTGCATAGTCTTCTAGGACTTGTGGTATACCAAAATAAAATCAGATTATTAAAGTGGTTCTAGAAGTAGGATTCCTGAATGAAATATGTCTGAGCTGCACTAATTAATAAATAAATATGTCTTACGGCCTGAACTGTACAATAAAAAAAATAGATCCTTCTAAACAGGTTACACTTCTAAAGGAAGATTATTATGTCATTATAATTATTTTCACTTACTTCGTTCTAGACTGAACTGTTCTGGCCTGACCTTGCTGCATTAAGATAATAGTACATTGCCAGACAATATATTGTAAAAACATGCTGTGCCCTGATATAGCACAATGTAACGTTATAGTCTATTGCAGATAGCAGTACAGTCTTCACCCTACATATTCCAGAGGCACATAATGACAGATAACAAAACAGTAGCACGGTTCTGTACACCTCACATCCTTATGAAGCACTTTTCCATGACAGGCTCATGACTGGCAGGAACATTTACCCCAATAAAGACAACGTTAATTATAATGTAACAGCCAAGATGCAGGTTTTTAACATTTTTCTCCGTTTAATGGCATGGGCCGCTGGGTGTCAGTGGTACCACTGGGATGACTCAAACCTACACAAGCGGTATTAAACTATAAAATCTCATATATATACGGCACTACAATAGTGTAGCAGTAAGATGCAACACTTGGACACTATTAGAGATTCCTGATTTTGCTCTCTTACCAGGCAGCTGGGGGAAGCACAGCTTGCAGTTTGCTGACCCCTCCATCCACAGGAATGAGGAACTGGACATTGTTGAGGGCCACTGGTGTGGTCATGGCACTGCCATTGTATTTGTAGTCTATCCTCAGGTCAGTGCTGGCGGGCTCACACCTCCAGCTCACGGCCAAGTTCAGGGGCGTAGACTGAATACCCTGTGCTGATACCTGGTACACACACAAATATCACTGGTTTTGTGGTTGAACCCTTAGAATGCGAGCGACGAGTGATAATTGGTCGTCATACAGCAAAAACAACTTATTTGGAAGTTCCCTCGGTATGTGTTGATGTTCAAGGTGTTGGACATCATGCTGAGCTTTGTTTGGTGTTTCTACGTCACGCAAGTTATTATAATAAGCATAAAAATATATTATAAAAAACAAAATAATACCGCTACTGAGGTTTTAAAAACAGCACTCGCAAATGCCCATAAAGAATGGAAATGCCTAATTTTTGTTATTTTGGATCCTAGAGACAAACAAAAAAAACCACAAGATCTTCAAACCCAGCAGGCAGAAGAGCAAACTGATTTTAGACCATTTTTATTTGTTGAAATCAGATTTTACTTATACACTCTGAGTTCTAAGGGTTCAGTATTTTGTCTTTTGCTATCATCTTCATCATTTATTATGATCACTCTGTTGGCTCTTACCTGATATTTCAGCATGTCGACATTGTAGTATGTGGCCTGAGGCTTCTGTTCAGCCACCTTCTTTAAATGGGTCATGAGGTTTGTCATATTCACCCAGAACTCCTTAGTGTTGGGGTTGGACTGTGTGGTATCACTGTGGGGGCAATTACAGAGCAATGAAACAAAGCAAAGGGCAATGTCTCATGTGAGGTATGAGGGTAAATCCTTGGCCAAATTAAAACAGATATTCTTTGTTCACAGCCAGTATAAGAACAAACACTCCTGTCAAATAAATTACTGGCAATGAGAGCAAGGAGCTCGCCGCTGATTAGTCATATGTGAGTCACCATCAGCTGACTGTAAGCTGTGATACTGGGCTGAGGAGAGAAGCTGAGTGATTGTGCTAGCATCCAAAGTTTGTTTCTTTTGGCACAGGAGCTGCAAGTGTGTAATATACCTAAGAATAATGAAAATCTATTTGATATTACGTATCCAGTAGAATGGAAATTGATTCTGATAAATAAAGAAAATATTTAGACTTTGCTGGCTCTCTAGTGAGCAATGGGGTGTGAAAAGAGAGGGGTGGGAACCCCACCTGTAAAAACAATTCACACCTCTCTACAAAGACGTCCATCATGTGATAAGAAAATCTGCCCCAATAAAAACTGCCCTGATAAAAAACTGCATTTTAACCAAATGAAAAAAAAAAAAAGCTGGGTTGCTGGCTTACCTAGAAAGATTCATTTCCAGTTTTGTAAATCACACATATTTCATCAAATAAATATATTCAATCAAACATTAATGAATAAAGCCATAGTTCAACTTAAACAACCAAATTTCAACAGTCAAAATTCATTTCATATGATGTAATGGCTACTGTAAAAAGGGGTTAACTGGACATGATGTAAAAAAAATATGTGAAGAGGCATGATGCTAATTGGTAAGGTATATGTTTCCATTACTTTTTGGCAACTTTGGCCTTGCTGCTCCAAAGAGCAAAATTCAGAGTCCAAACATGTGTAGTAGGGTGGTAAAAATTTGATATCTCACCAAATATTATAAGGCTTGTAGGAACAAAACAACAAAAAATATGCAAATAAAAAGTACATGTTTAAAATAGGCACATGGTTATCATGGCAAATGATGTGATTACTGCTTTGGTTCAGCAAAGTCAAGATGGTACATGACTAAACCTGTCTGAGATGTAGATGGAGTTTATAGTAATCATATGTGAACAGTGTTAGAAGTGTGGTTTACCAGCACAGTAACTGGGGGTTAGGGAGGACGTGCTCCAGACGACTGTAGTTGGTTATGCTGAAAGTTAGCACTGCAGGTGAGGGGTTATTGGCAAAATGCCTGGTGATGCCAGCCGGGAAGGATAAGACCATCTCCCCTGTGATCTTCACCACACACCTTAGAGATTAATGCTGGAATTAGACTAAACACCCTGTGGCCTGCTAATAGCAGAAATATCTTTCATCTGCACCATGTGTCAAAGTTTTGGGGACACTTTGTCTTAAAGACAAATGAAGAAGAAAACATTTGTCAGAAAAATGGGTACCAATGGGCTGTTCAACAGAAAACAGCAATTTTCTAAAACTCCAGGTGTAACCTGCAGTCATCTTAGAGTCTTCTTTAGTGTGAATATTGAGTTTTGCTTACATCATGATTTTACATTATTTTTTACTTCTAAACTACTGATCTGAGAGCTCACATCACAGCAATGGGAAAATGTATTGGCTTTGGCATTACTTCCGAGACAGCAGTTAAACAAATACTGTGATAAAGAAAAATACAATTTTAATTCTAAACAGTTTTCCGTAAAATAGGCCTGTTATTGCAAAAAAAAATCCTTTTTTGTTGTAAAAAACAATTGTCCCCAAATATTTGACTATCAGTGTAAATATCAACTATTGAAGATTTGAACTGAAAAACATTCTTTCAAGATTCTTTTCAAAAAAAGTAATCCTCTCAACTGTAAGAAAATGAATAATAATAATAATGATAATGATATAAAATTTCTACTTCATGTAACGCAGATGTAAGCCAGACATACTTGCTGGGATCGGTTCCCTTAAAGTAAGCGTTGACGGTCTCAGTGAAGGCTGCTGCTACTGGGAGTGTGTCCTGGGCCCCCATTGTGAGGGGACTGGGCCCACGCGAACATCCTGGAACACACACACACACACACACAGACACACACACACACACACACACACGACACCCACATTCACTATGTGCTCATTTAGTGGCAGATTGTAACAATGACATTAACACTGCTCACAACACCTAGAGCATGATCAATATTCTAGATCATTTTAGATCACTAGATTGTGCAACAGAAGAAGGAAAATGAGAAAGAAGAAAAGGAAAGAGAAACATAAGAAACTACACAGATGATCAGACACATGTATGACCACTGACAGCAGACGAAACAAATATTCCCTCTGGATTTCTAACTGTTTAAAACCAGCAACCACAAAAAAGCATCAAGCTTCCATCCTGGTGAGGAATTCCTTTTAATGCCATCGGTGCCATCCCAATGTATTTTTAATATATAAAGTTATAAAAGTGAAATGACAATACAGAGAGGGAGGAACAAAACAAATAAAGAGACAGATAAAAGTAAACTTCAAACACATGCTGAATTGTTGCATGATGATCAGAGAGCAAAAAACATCAGAGCAAAGATTCACAAACAAGGAATACAAAAGACAAGAAAAAAAAAAACAGATTAGTGGCGGACATGAAAATGATGACTCCAAAAGAAAGGCCAGGCTGCAGAGTTACATGAGCAGATGAGTGAGGTGATGTGGAAAAGACGAGGCCGAAGCAAGGGAGGGAGTCGCTGTGGGCAGAAGAGGGGGGATGGAGGGAGAAAATGGATGAGAAAAGGGCGGGACAGATGAGACTTGAGTGTGTACGCTCTAATTCCTTTGGGCAGAAAGCCTGACTTACCTTCAAAGGTTAAATAAAACTTGCCTCTGTCAAACCATACGAGGGAGGGCTGGTCTGTCTCTGTGTTGGGGAGGAGGGGGCAGAAGGGTGGGGGAGGCGTGAGGAAGGAGGGAGTGGGAGAGGGGGAGAGAAGGACAGTAGCGTGAGACACACACACGTCGATTATTTTTCACAGAGTGGGGACTGGGGCTTAGGTCAAAGGGCAGTGTCGGTCACTGTTCAGTTTAGACAGGGACGACTGTAACTAACGGTGTTTAGTTGTTCATCTCTTCACCTGATCGTTACTAGGTTTGGTAGGTGTGCTGAGGGTAAACTTCCACCAACGTTTGGGCAGAATTGACCTGTCCTTGTCCTGCATACATATGCATTTGTTCTTAGCAGCATGTTGTGAGGTTGGACAAGCTTTTTAAACAAAAATCAGGTTCATGCGAAACTGTACAGAAAAACAAATGATTTCGAATTGGAACCACTTCCAATTTTCAACCAATGAGTCCTGTGTATGTATGTATGTATGTATGTATGTACATACATACATGGATAACCTAACGATATCTTTAAAAAAACAATCAAAAATGAAGAAAATATCATATATTGCTCATTATATTATTATAAGAGTATTGTAATTCAACCTACACATTATGGACAACAGGGACCATTCCACCAACAGGGACTTTTATGACATTTGTGCTCATTCATTCTGTAGACCATTTATGAGGTCAGGCACTGATGTTGGACATTTACATTTACAACATGTAGCAGATGCTTTTATCCAAACCGACTTCCATTCCCTAACTACAGGACACAGTCTCCCTGGAGCAACCTGGAGTTAAGGGTCTTGCTCAGGGACCCAGTGGTGGTATGCTGAAGGTAGGATTCGAACACATGACCTATTGTTCCAGAGGCAAGTATGCTACACACTAGGCCAACACCACTCAAGAAAGCCTGGCTCACAATCTCTGTTCCAGTTCATCCCAAAGGTGTAGGATGGGGTTGAGGTCAGGGCTCTGTGTGGGCCAGTCAAGTTCTTCCACACTGAACCCATCCAGCCGTGTCTTTATGGAGCTTGCTTTGTGCACTAGGCACAGTCATGCTGGAATAGAAAAGATTCTTCCCCAAACTGTGTCCACAAAGTTGGAAGCATGGCGTTGTCCAAAATGTCTTGGTTTGCTGAAGTAAACTCTGAAAAACAGGTGTGTCCCAGTACTTTTGGCAGTTTTTTCTTGCTTTTATTCATGCTACTTATTTGCTCCTTGTTGATTTACCCATAGGTCTCAATTGAGCACTGCTGAATTACTGTGCTGACATCTGTGGTGTGTTTTGCTTTGACGTTAACTTTGCAAATAAATAAATTCAATGTTTTTAAAGTAGTAGCTGGAAATAACTTAACAAGTGAACTGTGGAGACAAGCGGACTGCAGTCATGGCATCAGAGCACTTTAGCCTGCAGTGCTACAAATCAAAGTAGGAACATGTGTTAAAGGGATTTTTTAATTAAGTCATTAATAATTTAACATGTTAACTTCAACAGCACTAGTCAAACACACACATCATTTAAACTAGAATACTATGGTCTGTATATAGTTATGGACTTTTTATAGTTGCTATGGTTTT
The DNA here is from genome assembly GCA_037974365.1 of Hydrocynus forskahlii. Lineage (NCBI taxonomy): Eukaryota > Metazoa > Chordata > Actinopteri > Characiformes > Alestidae > Hydrocynus > Hydrocynus forskahlii. The sequence goes on from JBBPCX010000114.1 coordinate 13,067,143, forward strand.
TATATAGTTTCCCTACCATTACAATTTATAATGTTACATTACCGAGCTGGAATGTGTTAAAACTAGGAAGGATGGAAACGATACCCATTCTAACCCCTTACACAAGTAGGCCTAACACTGTGAACACTCACATGCTACAGGATTTCGTTTAAAATTATTAACGCAGGATAAATGTTTTTTCTCATTAAGCTGAATGGATTTTTTTGGCAATGTTCAGGAAAGACGGTCCAACTGCACTGCACGGATAGGTCAGTTCCACCCCAAAAGTGTAGGTGTTCAATTGTCCAAAACAGGAATGTAGCAGACTGTTCAGTTGTTGGGTTAAATCATATTTGTTTCAGCACAAAAAAAAACAGCACAACTGTGCTGGAATAAGGTCGTCCGGGACCTCCAGGACAGCCCTCATGTAAAACATGCATAAATAAATAATGCTTATTTTGGCCTCAAACTCGCTGTGTGCTTTTGTGCTGGGTATGAAAAGCAGGAATTAATATACTACAAATTATACTGTGTTGTGTTGCATCTACAAAAAATGAAAGGTCAGCCCTTTGTTCAATTCACTGTCATGGGGCATTAAGGACACTCCAACAGACAGGCTTCTAACGATCGTCCAAAGCTGAGTGGGTCGAAAACATTCTTTTTTTGAGCTGTTTAATAATCAAGTCTGCAGAGGACAGAGTAGCTTCAACTTTCATACATGATTTGGACAAAAGTATTGGGATACACCTGAGTTTCAGGGTTTAGGCTAGACCCTTACTTCCACTGAAGGGCAGTCTAAATGCTTCAGCATGTCGAGACATTTTGGACAACGCCATGCTTCCAACTTTGTGGACACAGTTTGGGGAAGAACCTTTTCAGAGCCCTGACCTCAACTCCATCCAACACCTTTGGGATTAACTGGAACGGAGATTGCGAGTCAGACCTTCTCATCCAACATCAGTGCCTGACATCAAAAATGCTCTACAGAATTAGAGAAACTCCAAAATCTTGTGGAAAGCCTTCCATGAAGGGTGGACGCTGTTGCAGCTGCAAACGGGGACCAACTCCATATTAAAGTCTATGTGTTTGAATGCAATGTATTTGAGTCCCTGTTGGTGTAACGATCAGGTGTCTCAAAACTTTTGTTCATATAGTGTATCTTAAGTATTTACCCTACCTTTCATAAGAAACAGACTCTAGTCTGTGTCTAATTTGTATTTCTGGACAGAACTGGAACGGTCCATGATGCAAACGAGGGACAACAGGGGGCAGTAAGGAGAAAAGAAGCGGATGGTAAGGGTGGTTCCTTTAATTCTAATCTTGCAGGTGTTTCACACCCATTCTAGTAAGCGGAATTTATGGCAATTCAAAAAACAGGCGAGAAAATGATCAATCTGGGCTGCAAATGTTGCTTCACAGGTGAGGAATTTTAATGCTGTGCTGGACATGCACTAGAGACACCATCAGCGAACAGTGTGTCTGTTCTTAAGGCTGATTAATAGATTTCCAGAGTTGAACCATATTTTAAATGTAATATTTACTACAAAGCATTAGGATTCTTAAGGGGTGTTTCTCATACAAGCATAATATAAATGTTTAAAACCTGAACAGGAATTTGATCCAGGTTTAATGGAGGAGTGCACTCCAGTCTAAGAAGTGGAAAGAATACTGATTAGCACTGCTGTCATCTTGGCTAATATCCAGTCCTGACTTCAGGAACACAGAGGGTGTGAGTGTGTGTGTTTATGTGGGTCTACCCTCTGGTTGAAGGATGGCCTCCATCTGTCTCCATCCACAGATGCTCTTTGGACACAATGTTTCCAGACATTATACACGTATGCTAATGGTGTAGACGCAGCATTAGTTGACACGGTAATGGCAATGTGAGCAGAACAGCATGTGACATCGCTTGTATGACAGAGAACACATGTCTTTTGAAGCAATGAGTGGATGGTGGATGGATAAAAGTGAAAGGTGCATGTTGCTTCTGTTTTCTAAATAAAACTGAAGGACAGGACAGCACTTCTCCTTAGCTGTGCTTAACTGTTTATATGTGTGTGTGGAAGGAGGACAGCAGTCCCACGTACTAAACACCTGAGCAAATGTTTTCTTTGCAAGGAAAAGTGAGGAGGGAAGACAATGAACTAAAGATTGCTCAAAGGATGATTTCTCTTTCGTGTTCCATTTAATGGGTCGTTCATCAAAATGCAGCCAAAATACCACTATCATGCAAGTATGGCCAATCTGCTGGCTAGTTTCTTCATGATAATGACCTATGCTCTTCAAGCCAAATGCACTGTGAGTACCACAGGCATTTGAAAGCCAAGGCTTGAATCAATGTCATCGACTGTCATCCACCGAATCAGGAAGGGCCTATACCATACCTGCCGGCAGGTCAGCTCGCCTCTCAAAGCTGGGCAGTTTGTCTACAAAAGCGTCATCTTCTGACATCAGACAAAAACGTCAGCCCAAAAGACAGGACGAGAAAGACAACAAAATAGAAACAAAAGTAAAAGCAATTCAACTTAAACAACAAGGACATCAAAGTAAAAAAAATTTACAAAATACAATCATCAAATTAGGACACGTGACACAGACACACAGCACAAACTGAAAATGATGAATTGTGACACGCAACAATAAAACAATAAAAAAAGAAACACACACACATGAACACAGTGGCAAAAGAACTAAGGATACCGAGATCTATCAAATCCATAAATCTCTTGATTAAGAGACAGTATCTAAGCTTTTGAGATAAAGAACTTTGCTGCAAAAAGCAAGCCTTTAGATTTCAATTCCTAAACCCAAACATAACTTTAAATGGAAGTCCAATCTTACACGTATATTGCAGAGTCAACAAAAACACACAAAGCTGGCAAACTCTTCCTAGTATCAGTCATGCAGACGTGCACTGAAAGATTATTTCAAATGGGAATAAGACTACAAACTACAAACATCCACAACTACAAACTACTGACCTTTCAGTGGGAATTTTACAAATGCTCAATGCCCTTGTTAATTTACAAAAAACTTTTTGCATACCAAGCCGCAGCAGTTTCAGTATTGCCACCATTCAGCCACATGCAATAAATCTCATACTGGCTTACTTGCATTTGACAAGAAAAAGTCATACAAAAGAAATGCATAAAGTAGACATGCTACAATCATCTACAATTCTTCAAAATTACAGTCACTAAGGCCATAATTCTGTCCTTTCAACCACTGTGGCATTAAACACAGAGTTTGAGCCTTATAGGACTTTTTCACAACACCGCTGCAGGACAAAATAATCTCGAGCCAGATATGTGGCCAGATTGGATTTTCACAAAAAACACACAAACGCACAGAGCAGCAGAGCAGGAAGAACGATGGGAAATGGAGTCACACCTGACACAGACACGGAGAGCTCTTTACCGACGGTGGGCGTGGTGGCAGCGCTCAGGGAGTTGGTGGAGGAGATGGAGGAGGTGCTCTCGGCCCGGGCCAGCGGTGCAATGGGCGGGGGGCTTGACGAGTGGACCGGGGGACTGAAAGGCCGATTCTGAGAGGACAGGCAGGGGAACAGGAAGCCAGAGGAAATGCAAACAAGCAAGGTAAATTACTCTCTGAGAGCAAGGGATTCAGTCAAGGGTTCAGCGGTCGTGTTGCTAATGTTGCTTCTTCTACTGAATGTTTTGATAGTCAGTGTGGTAACCTACAGCTGTGAGTCATATACACTATATGCCCAAAAGTAACCAGGGAATCAACCTCATTAGTAAATTCAGTTACTTTAAGGTGCACCCATTGCTGATATAGGTGTTCAGTTACATACACAGATAGGAAAGCACTGGCAATGCCAAAAGCCAGTTATTAGTTGGAGGATAATAAAGATCCCAACACTGGGCTGAGGAGCAGTGTAACTGCATTCTCTGGACTGACAGAGCCCTGTCCAGTACATTTGGGATAAGTTAGAGTAGGGTTCATGATACAGAACTAATCATAAACATCAGTACCAGACCTTACTAATGGTCTTGTAATCAAATCCTTACAGTAATGCCCAAAGATCTAGTGTAGAGCCTTCACTAAAGAGTAGAGGCTGTTACTACAACAAAAAGGAGGGGAGCTGATTTCGAAAGAGATGCTGTATGTGTAGTTGTCTACAAACTTTTGGACATACAGTGTAATGACCTCTTAAATTTATTTCAACACAAATATTTAGGAAACTTATCTAATATCATGAGATCTGACACTTCACCATGATTGAATTTGATTATATTGGTATGATTTGATGCCAAAATAATATTTTGGTATTGTATTGGTTCAAAACGATTTAAAAAATAAACTGAATGCACACATTAAAAACCAAGCAGTATGCTTTAATTAGGTTTTTAATATACTATTCACATTACATAACTACACTATTGGCATATTTTATTCAAAATTGCAGCTAATTCTCTGAACAATATAATTTAGCTTTAATTATAATCGATTAAATGTTTGAAAAAATCAATGCACTTGAGTCCCCACCTTCAGAATGTTGCAGCAAGATGCATTAAAGCATTTTACGCCCTTAATGTGCAGTCAATATCTGCATCAACTGTTTCAGGCAAAAAATGATCTGACAAAATGACAGCAAGACCTGGACACACTGAATATTACCTCTGCTTTGTTTACTAAAAGTTAATCATTTGAGAACACAGATTGTGTTACTGTGTTGCAGAATGTTTGAGCTGCCACATACCGCATCCCCTACACTCGCTTTCCCAGGAGCCAGTTTGGGGCGGGAGGGTGGCCTTGGCGGGGGAGGGGGAGGGCTGCTAGCAGCCAGTGGCGTTGCAGGGCGTGCAGGAGAGGAGGAGCCTGTGGATCAAGGGGGTCGTCATTATAATAACATTCTGCAAGGGAGAAGGGATGCCATGCATCAAAGCCATTTTTTATAATGGGCATAAAAATAGTTCAGCAAAAATACATACATTACAATGGGCATCATAGCATGCTGACAGGGACTGGGCTTCGAAAAGTTTATAATTTATGTATGGTGTACACATGTAATTTTTCCAATACACAACACCTCACAGATCAATATAATTCATTTCACAACAGAGTAATAATTTAATTCTTTCATGCATTTACCGTCTTCTTTCTCCAGTCTCTTTAAGTTCAAACACAATGTGAATGTATCGGAGTAGTTTGGTTGGTAAAGGGGGTGGTGTGTTTTAATGGGGTGATTTTACATTGGACCAGCTCTCAGATTGTTCCATTACAACAACCCAAATCTGCTGGCTCCACAACCCCCAATATCTTTAACTACTCCCTACGTGTTTATCCAGTACTCAAAATTTTGCCTGCCAGAGGGAAACATTCATATATTTATAGTCAATAATTAAAAACAGGCTGTCGCTTAAAGACACTTTTCTTACAATAAGATAAAATGAAAAGCAGTTAATAAAGCAACATTAACCATGAACTCATTCATTCATTACAGCCTAAACCAGCGCTTACAGAGTGAAAGGCAGAGAAACACCCTGGACACATCCCTAGTACTGTGATTATGCTGGCCAGTGCTTTTTCATACATTTCACAAATAACACATTTGAGTCTGCTCCTGAGGTTTGCGAATCCAAATCTGACATGCTTGAACACTGGCTGGTTCCCCAGACATGGATTAAGTCTATTATTGGAGTAAACTGTAGTGCCAATGGTATAATTTAAATTATTTTAAGACTAAGATTAGGTTTACACTGGGTCTGGTTACCTCATCCTTAGCGAGAGGAAAAAATTGAGACTAAGTTGAAACTGAACTCACCGCTGCCGCTGCCACCACTACCAGCTCCAGGAACAGGCCCAGGGGACGACACCACGGCCCTGTATGTGGGGGGCGGGGGAGGTGGTGGCGTCGATCGGGTACCCTGACCAATCTCTTTGGGTGAAGCGCTGCTTTCATTTGTATCCTCTTTAGGAAGGACCTCTTCAGGGCTCTTCTTCTCTTCCTGATTGAGGACCAATGGGGGAGGGATTGTACGTGCAATTGTCTGTTGAGAGCTGGGCGGAGTAGAGGCTGAGCCAGGCCCCGCCTCCACAGCATGGGTAGATTCTGTGTTGATAGGGAACAGCTCATCTGGTGGAGGTGGGGCCTCTTCATCTGGAGGAGGCGGGACCGCAGGGGGAGAGGGAGTAGCTTCTTTGAGTGGTGGAGGAATCGCTGGAGGAGAAGGTGTGAGCTCTCTTGGTGGTTCATTTGTAGGAAGTGGAGGGGCAGGCTCTTCAGGAGGAGGTGGCGATTTTGGTAAAGGAGGAATTGGCTCTTCTGCTGGGGGCGGAGATTTGGGTAATGGTGGGGCTGGCTCTGCAGGAGGGGGAGGAGATGTAGGAAGTGGTGGGGCGGATTCAGGCAGAGGAGGATGTGGTCTTTCTGGAGATTCGTCGTTGAAGCACACCCACTTTTCTGCTGCACTGTCACTGGGTTTGGGGGAGTCTTCTGGACCAAAGATGTTGTCCAGATCTGCTATGGAGGGTCTATGTTGGGCGGGCACTGGATTGTCCTCCACTTTCACGTCTGTGTCAGCTGACACAATACACAGAAGTAGGGAATTCATTAAATGCATGAGCTAATATATCCTTCATGACACGTGTAGCTGCGGCTCATAGCTGAACACACGTGGGGAAATGTACTAATGGCGCAATTCTGGAATGTGAGATAAAAGACTAGGCTAGCATCTTCCAGAATGAACAAGGACAAGGATGCTATATCACCCAGGGAACAACATCCTGAATAAAAGAGGAAGAGCAACAGAGCCAATTATGTTCTCTTGGACACTTGGCACAAATGGGTGTGGAATAGTCAGGATTTGAATTAGCATATAATAAACAGAGCAAAGTCTTAAAGAGTTGCACCACTCAGGAGCCTTTAGAGGCCACACTTCATTTGCAAAAGAAGAGAAAGAGAATACAGAAAGATGAGTGGACAAAAGCTAAGAAAAGAGAGACGGTGATTAATAGACAGAGCTAATGATACATAAAATTTGAGATATAGAAGTCAAGATGCTCAGAACCTCATCACAATTCACAAGACAAAGATGGAATGGGGTGACGTACAGTCAAAGAAGAAGCACTGGGTCGAGGTGCAGCCTTACCAGCAGATTCTGTGGTTGGAGAGTTGATTGGAGGGGGGGAAGTCGGCACATTCTTGGGTGGAAGCGGAGGTAGTGCTGCAATGACATCAGGGCAGCTGAGACAAGCTTTCTTAATGCCCTCCAAGTGGCTGACAATATGCCTACACTGTGCTAACTCAAAAAAAATAAAAACAGCATCCATGCCTAAAGCATCATGCATAGACAAGGTCCCACTCTGTAGATGCAAAGAAAAACTGGGTAGAGCTGGGGCATGGAATGGCTAACTCAGAGAGTATGACAACGCTTCACTCTCTGTGGCCCACTAGTTCCCTTTTAATAATAGCACTGTGGGTGCACTGGACCCATTTCATGTGAACAGCTTTCTGAGAAATAATGCAGAATTAACCTTTAGTTCCATTAAACCTGCTCCTGAAAACACTACACACTGGATTTAACTGAACTGATATTTTTTTTTGATAGACTTAGTTATACATCGTAAAAGCATGGCAAAGAAGACCTTTATCCTTAACGTATGAATACTAAAATATCTGCACAGATGTGTAACTGATGAAGAAGGATGTAACTCATAATCCTTCTTGTTCTTACTACACTTAACTCTGAAAGTGCTAAACCAAACAGTCAAAGTAAAATTCTCCCTGTATTTGGATAAGTAATGAACTATCGTATATAACTAAGTTTAGACAAGCCTAAATGACAACTACAGGCATAAGCGCTTTGCTTACAACATGAAATGGGCCCATCAAAGATCTTGTCTCTGCCCAGTGTAAAAGTCTAGCTGTCTGCACATGCACTGTTGTAGTGCAAAAGATCTGCATATTTACTATCTACATTTGATTTATATCTACGTTTAATTCACACACAGAAATAGTCAACATTAATTTAACCAAGGCTTAATGAATTTGTGAGTTTTATGTAGACTTAAAAAATAGGCCACATCAAGTAAACTGTCGTCAGAGGAGACTGCCACAGGCTGAACTGGATGACTTCAGGGATGCAGGTTTGATTGGTTTTCCTGGCTAATGATTTGTGAAATTAGTGGGTTAATGGAGTAGGCGCCAGGGAAAAAAGTTAATGAGAAAGACATTCCCAGCCGATTTTTCACTCAAACATTGGAGAGGGGGAGGAGTTCATGACCCTGGATGGGAGGCACTCAGTGCCACATGACTGGAGACTTACTTCCGGACGGTAAAGGTCTTCCCAGAGAAGAGTCTGGGTTTGAGTCACGTAAGGGAGCACCCCAAACCTCAGGTTCCTCTATCACCACTAGTGTATGGAAGATGGCACAACACACACCCAGTGGAGGGCAATGTTAGCGTCTGAACAACTCCGTGATGAAGGAATATCCTTTTAGTGTAAAGGAATCTTAACAGGATATTTTACTTTATTACTGTAAATTATATTTGCAATGTTATTATTTAGTCTATTTCTATTACCTGGGCTGTAAAACTCTGCATAGAACAGCCACCATTTGACAGAAACCCATTGGCTAGGCTGCCTCTATTGTATGTACTGTTTACGTAAAAACAAATCTGACATGGGCATGGACTGCAGGAGACAGTGGAAGGTGTTGTCATATCCTTATAACCCCAGTGGTATATCCTAACCCACTAAAATAGATCCCCCCCCTCTCTTTTCTATGCATTAACCTTAACAAGGCTAATAAGGCAGTTAAGCAAAATCTGTGCCTACTCTCTGTTGGTAAAACAGTTTTCTTGAAGGATTTTGTGCCTGAAGACCTGGATAATGGGAATGTAAGAAAAGGAATCGATTGAACTGGTGATTCTAAAGGGCTGTATAGATTCGGGCTGTGTTTTGGGTTGTAGGCGCTTCATAATTATTGGCATCTTTGGTAAAGATGGATTAAAAAAAATCTCAGAGAAAACTGTTTTAAAGGTTAATTAGTGGTTAATGTGTTTTTTTGTAAAAAATAAAGAAAAGAATTGACAAGAATTGTTATGTTCTTATACCCTTCATCAAAATATTTACGGTGTTAACAGAAAATGACATTTTTAGAGACATTTTAACCCATCTTTAGAAGGGGTACCAATAATTATAGAGCAGACTGTCATCATAGCTGTCATAACATAACAATTCTTTTTTGTAAAAGGTTTAATGCCCATTCATATATTATCTTATTCCAAGTTATTTTCAATCTTTTTGTTGATCTATGTCATTAAATATCTATTTCCAAATCAACAGTAAAAACAAAGACAAATATGACAGCAGTGATATTATCTATGAATCATCTACAGAAACATACATCACATATAAATGAACAGTGATACTAGTGAATGACAGGATGCGGAGGGACAGAGTGCAGTAGCTGAGTTGTTGATATTGATATTAACATTGATATAAGAATCATATGTGCATAGTGCACAGTTGTTCTCTAACACTTGATTTCATTCGATTTTATTCAATTATTCTGTCCATATCTTCAGGCAAAACATTATTTCAACACTTTTCCATCTACAAATGATAAGATAAAGCTTTGTACCTTCAGTCTTCTGCTCTTCAAAAGCGGTCTCCAGTGGAGGGCCAAATAAGGCTGTTGCGTCTTCTGGCTCCGGAGATTTCTTACTGCTGAAAAGGAGAAAAAAAGGCAAATATGCATGAGTCATACACCTTCACTCTCTCCAGGAAAGACATACTGGAGCTCCAGTCTTATCCATTCTGCAGCCATTCCCAGCCTAAGCCTCTTTCATCGTTCTACCGCTCTCCTCTTCATGATGCACAGAGCAGCAAAGATCAACAGATTTTCAGAGTCTTCTAATGCAATGGTAAAGCTTACTATGAATAAAAAGGAAAAACTAATTAGGTATGCCATAATGAATCATATTGATTAAATTCTTCTTCTTAATGAACTGGCAGCAAACACTTGGCAAGCTGCCCAATGAGAACAAATATTTTAAATGATCATACTGGTCTTTTTGACTAAAAAGAATCACAAATAACAAAAAGAAACCCAACAAACCAAACAAAAAAAAAACAACAACACTCATTTTCATGCATTTGTCTCATGCACTATTTTAAAGACTTCATAAGAATTATACATTTTTATATTTATATTTAGTAATTTCAAAGAAACATGCATGGTTGTTATTGTTAAGTTAAGTCTATTATTATTTCCTGGCCTGTAAACTTCCGATTACTTCAGGAGGAAATTTATGGAGGCCTTTATACAAAACAATGTAAGCATATGGATATTTGCAGCTTGTAAAGTCATCATACAGAGCAGTGTTTACCACCTGACAGAAACCCACAGGCTAAGCTGTACTGTGTATCTAAAAACAGCCCTGACCAGTTGAGGCATGGACTCTATAAGACTATGGAAAGTGTGCTACGGTATTGGCAGCAGGTCCTGTAATTCCTGTAAATTGCACGGTGGGGCCAGCACATTCTACAGATAATCAGACTGATCTTGGGAATATCAAAATAATCAGATTGATCTAGGTCAAATCAACTTCAACTCTTTGTCAGAGGAATTTTGGTGCATGATGCATTGTCCTGCTGAAAGAGGCCACAGCCATTATAAAATACTGTTGTCACAAAGGGGTGCACTTCTGCAGCAGTGTTTAAGAAGGTGCAACATGTAAAAGTAACATCCACAAGAATTCCTGGAACCAAGGTTTCCCAGCAGAACACTGCTTAGAACAATACTGCCCCTGCTTTCTTGTCTACTTCCCATAGTGCATCTTCCCCAAGTGAAGTGAAGCATACACACACCTGGCCATCCACACATCTATCCAGCTCTGATGCTCCCATGCCCATTGTAGAGGTTACAGAGGTAGACAGAGATTAACATGGGCACTCTGACTGGTCTGTGGTCACGTAACTCCATATTCTGTGAGAAGCAATGTGTGTTCTGATTCCTTTCTATGAAAGCCAGCATGATTTTTTTCAGGAATTTTTGCTATAGTAGGTCTTCTCTGGGATCAGACTAACCTTTGCTCCTCATGCAAATCAATGAGCCTTGGGCGCTCTTGAGCCTGTCACTGATCCACTGGTTGTCCTTCCTTGGACCAGTTTGATAGATACTGACCACTGAATTCCAGTAACAGCCCAGAAAACCTGATGTTTTGGAGATCTAACTCAGCCATCACAATCTGGCCCTCAAAATTGCTCAGAATCTCATGCATGGTCATTTTGTCTGCTGCCAGCTCATCAACTTCAAGAACTGACTGTTAACTTGCTGCCTAATATATTCCACATATTGACGGGGGCCATTGTAAAGATAGAAGCAATGGTATTAGTTTCATCTGTCAGTGGTTTTAATGTTGTGGTTGATCAGTGTTTTTGGAGCATCCAGGCCTTTGGTCCTATGCATTGGATATCAAGACTTAATTTGTTTGACTTCTCTGTTAGTTCCTCTTTATGCCAAGATACTACAGAGAAAGACATCCAAGAATGTTTCAAGAATTAAACCTTACCTTTTCCAACCAAAATGCAATTATGAAAAATGATTAGGCCCACTCTAAAGGCCTAGTTGGCTATGAGGGTTCCCCTCAGGTGTTTATGTTTGTATATGTGTATACCTGTGAGGTTCAGGTGCAGGCGCAGGTGTAGGTATAGGCGAGGGGGCAGGGGCAGGAGCAGTTGTGGGAATAGAACGTCTTGGTCGTGCAATTTCATCACCTGAGGACAACAGAAAAATGACACATGGATGTATGTAACATTAAACTATACTTGCAATTACAAGAAAGAAACACTGACAACCACATATTCCCTCAAAGGGCAGAGTCACAGACAGATGTGGGCGGTACAGAAAAAATACTCTTATCATAACTCTTAAAAACATTTTCAGAGTACATGATATGAATACCAATATTTTGACAGACCAAATGTGCTATTAACTATGGAAAATTATCATATACACATACTACACACATGTGCTTCACTAATTCAAATGAAACAGGACTAATTAAGCTCTTTCTAACAAATGTGTTTAGAAAAGAATACTGTGCACCACAATTACAACATTTAACACAATATCACAACACTGTTAACCTCTATGCATACACACACACTTTATAATCTTTCTGCGAACACTTTTATCTGTACATTTTAATACCACTGTATTTGTTTTGCTAATGTGTGCAGCCACTCATATTTTACTAAATGTACTCACTAGGTGCATTTCTTTTTCCCAAACCCTGGAACAAAAACAGAAAGACAAAATATTCAATGATGCACAAAAATGACACAAAATGAACGCTATGAATGTATCCATCACTACCAGAAAGTGAAATCTTATCGAATGAATAGTCTTTGTAATTGATCAAAGAAAAACCTGTGGGCTAAAAGCTTGCTTTTGATCTGCACAGATGCAGGACGGAGGGACAGTGTGGCAGAAATATTCTGTACCACAATAAATAACAGAAAGGTTCTCTGCTGACAAGCAATAATAATAATAATAATAATAATAATAATAATAATAAAGCTGCAACAATAAAAAGTGCTGTGTTAGTAAGGGCTGTGGTGCAATCATTTTTACAAATTTGGTCCAATTCTTAACCAGAGAGTGCCACAGAATTCTGTTGTTCTTTCTCATTAGAGTGTACACAGTATTCACTCTCACTCTTCGGCCTCAGCAAGAAGCAAGAATTTGAATAAACCTGCTGAACAAATAATGAAAAGGCTTTTGCTAAGCCACTAGTAATTATGGGCCAGTGGAAGCACTCAGCACAAAAGCTCAGGTTACAATACGACAGTAAATGACCTTACAAGGGAGCACTGCTATTGCTCAAGGAAAAAATATGAAAAATACTGAATCAGGACAAATTTGCATTTGAGTTTTTTGCATCTGAGAGTATTCTGTATGAATTAGTTATAAAAAAAAAAATTTATACCAAGACCTTTTCCAGCTACATCTGCAAAGACATAAGAAAAAGCACAAGGAAACATATCACTGTATTTCCCACAACACTTACCGGGCTACGTCTCTGTGACCAGCAAAAAGGAAGAGAGAAGAGACACCTGGTCAGAGAGTGACAAATCAGTAATACAGACTCTGTTCTGATATAGCACAGAAATCACGCTTGCAGTCCTAACCATGCCCAAACCTTGAAGGGATGACATTAAATACGTCTGCCCATCTTTCTATTTACACCCCAGTCAGTAGACCCACAGAGGTTAGTCCTACCTGCAGTTCAGAGTTTCAGAAGCGTCTTCAGGTTAGTCCAATGATGCAAACTTCTAATTTTGGGTATAATGCCATGAGAATCTTTGGAAGGTCTAAAATACATTGTAGAAACCCAGTGGGTTTAACAATGAAGGTTTACACTCATGTATCCTTCTATTTAGTCAAACCAGTTAGTGTAAGGTGTACACGTACACCTTAAAAGGTGGACCAACTCCATATTAAAGTCTATGTATTTGAATGCAATTTCATTAATGCCGCTGCAATTGTCAAGCGTCCCAACACATTTGTCCATACAGTGTGGCTTGTATATTGTCCTTAGAAATGCAAGGCCTTAGAGAGGTGAGAGGTAGTGGAGTTTGAATCAACCACCCAAAAAGGATGAAGCCTGAAGTCCTGGAAACACCACACTATGCACATTTTAGTACAATACATATTAATTCCACATGGTCAAACATGTAAAATAGGGAAAACACAAAAAATGTGTAGATCATGGGGTCACCAGGACTGGGATTAGGAACCCATTCATTTTGAATGATTGGAGAAGAATCAGTCACCGATTATTCATTTAAACTGTAAAAGCAGTCTCTCTCATTCTCCCTCTGCCTTATCCTGTTTCTGATGAGACTCCAACTATTTTTCTACACCCCTTTCTCTTTTCTCCCACCTCTGTGCACAGCAGGGTCCAGTCTTAAGAGAATTCAAGGGCCAGTGAGTTGCAACTGATTACAATGATGTAACTGAGGCAAAGTCTAATCCTACTGGCTGGAGGGCATGGGGACCATGTGCTGTAACCAATCAGAGCACAGCACTGCTGAGCAGGAAGAGAGGCCTGCTGAGTAGGAAGAGAAGCTGGGGCAAAGTCTGCCCACTCAGTGCATTCATAAATAGCATTCTGGGTAAGATGAATGAGGTCATGGCGTTGGTTTTACAAATTAAGTTTTAAGATTTAAGAATGTAGAATTACAAACATTAATTTGCTAAATGCTTAAACCAGCCTATGCATGTTTTCACAATGTTCTATTAAAATATAATTTAAAAAAATTACAGTGTAAATAGATTTTACAATGTAGAAGGTATGCGGTGACTATAATAATATCAACTACAATAGTGTTATTTTCCTGCTTTAGCTGCACTAAACCAAAGCCAAATGCCAAAATATCCTTCAAACATGCTCCAGCAGAGGTTTCCTATTATGTCATGTCTGCGGGTCAAAAACAGCACATTATGTTTTAAGCTACAGTGGAAAATGAACGGTCAGCAGAAAAGATTCAGTTTTGCTTTATTTTGCCAGGGGTACATTTCAAACTGGCCCCAATACAACTGGTATACTCAAATTCCATTAGGCCCATCTCAGTATTAGTTCCATGCACCCAACTGATGAAACTAGGAATATGCCAAACAAGGGCCCTGAACCCCCTGTCAGGCAGCCAGAGTAAAGAGAGCACACAGCACTCCGGACCAGGGAGAGGGGTAAAGAGCTTACCGGACTGCTCCTCTGTGGAGGCCAGCATTAGAGAGAGAGAGAGAGAGAGAGAGAGAGAGAGAGAAGACATGATACGTACTACATTAGTACAAATGTGTTAAATGCTGTCATGGGCATATTGGTAGTGGAGTGCAGGCAGTATGAAGAAATAAGTGCACATACTCCGATCCAAGATTTACTTTTCATCCATCACTTTTAACACAAGTGGTACTGGCAGAAAATCAATAAATTAATGTCCTAAATATTGATGTTCTGATGAATGAGCCCATGGTCCTTCGAGTTATGACTGTCACAGGGTTCCCCTCATGTTGTGCAACATTCCAGCTGGTCTTTCTAAGTAATTTTAGCTGCGACAGTTTCCAACATGTCAGTCTTTTTAGTGGTCAGAAAAAAGTGTCACTTTTTACCTACCATGAAACAAACTGTACAGATAACTCCAGATCATACTGATCTTGTACCAGTCACTTCAGCAACATGTACTGTCCTATGCCAGATGAACAAATCTGAACATAAAACATGTAAAAATGCGATGATGCTGAGTGTAAATTCCCAAGCTAATAATAATACTAAGGGTGCATTACATTCACTTGTAATGAGGTAGATGGTTAGGGTAAACAAAATAATACTTAGATTAAAATCCTGAATATTTTATATTCTTTTGTTTTGGAGTGAAGGCAGCGTGTAAATTGAATAGCACTTACACCCCAGTGGTTTATACTGAAATTTCTTACCCTGTGTGAATCAGTTATAAGCATTACAGTGGGAAAAATTACATTACCCCAGCACCCCATGGATAACTAATCCTGTCCAGCATTAAGACTCCTGGATTTGTACTAATACAAAGATTACGCTCCTGCATCCTTGGTTTCCTGCCACATATTTCATTCACAAATATGGGCAACACAACTGCCCTTAACGTGAGTAACACACATTACAATACGTGGAGAATACAAAGCTATGTTTAAATGTTACTTGATGATCAGAACACACAGAATAGTCCAAGAAGAAATACTGCTAGAATGTTTGTACCACGGCTATGACTGGGCAACTCAAAATAAACGCAGAGCAGGTGATTGTTTTTTGAGGCCTTTGTTGATGGATTACTGACCATATTCAAGTATCCGAACAGAGGAACAGGGCTTATCAATAAAACATGAACACAACTCGCTACCAGGCACCTGCATCGGCTGTGTGCTATAATAGGACAGCCTGTGCCTTTGTGTACCGTTTCAGCTGGAGCGCAACCCCTCTCGACTCAGCCGACTGCGTTGGTGCTGCTCTTGAGAGAATGAAACAGCCTACACAAATTATCATCACATTCTGAAACACAGCAAATAAATAAAAGTTGAGGGGGGAACGACTCAGTCTCTTTTGTTTCGTTCATCAGGCCTATTAACCTTTGCTCCCTTTGGCGTTCTTCAGGACAGATTTTCATGCTCAATCCGTTGCCATGGCTACAAGTGCAAGCGCAAGTTGCTATGGCGCAGGCAAGCATGTGACTTGCGTTTCACTCAGGGAGAGCGAGGAACGCCAGCAGTTCCAGTGCACTTGACATGGCGAAGCTCAGAGCGCGAGATTTCATGTGGGTGATCAGCACTGCCACACATTAATCCAGTCCCATTGTGGGGTTTGTAGTCAATAAGATAAGCAGCAAAACCCAGACTAGAACGGAGCATCGAATGATACAATTTGTGGAAGCCACAAAAGCTATGGTGCAGAGGTTTTGACAGAGACAGAGCAGTTTTCAGGACAAAAGGTTGCATTTTTGTGAGGACAGAATCAGAAACAGAACAGCTACAACTGGACCAACTCCCCTGAAGAACAGCCAGTTATATTATACATCGAATGAATTTGACTGTAGCAAAACCAGCAGAACATTATGAAGCAAGCTTCACTAGCAAGGCCTCACTACTGTGATGTTGGAAGAAAGGCTTTCATGTGAGTATGTGTGTGTGTTTGAGAGAGAGAGACTGAGAGAGAGTTTGTGTAAGGGTGTGTGTGTGTGTGTTTGAATAATTCAGTGCACAGGCTTTCACATGACACACTGCTCCATGTGCTTCTGTCCTTACGGTGCTATGTTATACAGCACCAATGAGCCCAGTTTCCAAGCTGAATTATTGAGGGAGAACGCACTGACACTTCGGTTCTCCAGCACACGGGAGACGCTCACTCACAGCCTGCACACTGGAAGAGCCCCACCAGGTCACAGAGGGCACATGATTCATCTAAAGTGTACCTCATCTCACAAACGGTGAAAGAACTGTAAAACAAGAAACTTTTACAGCATTATATACATGTATAAAGTATGTAGAAAGTCTGTTCTAAACCCTAATTATGTGTATGTAGATGGGCATATAGAAAGGTGCATCAGATAGCATAACTTCTTTATGTGAGTGTTCAGAGATGTTCTTTATGAAGGTGTTTTTTCCCTTTCTTTAAAAGGCCCTCAGGTTTGAAGAAATAGCTCAGCTTTCTATTTAGCTTGATGTCAAATTCTTAATGCTAGTTAGTGTCTTTGTGCTTTCATTCAATTTCACTGGTAGCATTATAAATCAAATCACTTAATTTTTCCATAGTTCACAGTTCAAGTCCATCCATCTGTAATTTTAACGCATACAGTAACACATCACTAATATGCTCTACATAATACAACACTAAGAGAACTGACACAGGTCAAGTTTCAGTCTGAGAGACACACGATTGGAGAAAAATCAGCCAAGCAGTCTTTATGCTGTTCATCAAACCACTCTTTCTAAACCATATAAATGAATGAGTGTATGCATCTTCAACGTCTGGGATTAAGCTGATGGTCTACTTGATCCACTATTCAGCTACAAAACAAGTTCTCTGCAAAGTCAGGCATTATGTTTCAAATTCACTGCTCCAATAGTAATTCAGAACATGTTGGGTATGACTCAAGGCCAGAACCCAGTGACTCAACAAACACCAACAAAACTGGTAACTGTTCGGAGATTCTAGAATGTTCTCCCATAATCCCCTTATTCTAGAATGTCCTCCTCGAGTCACACTGTTCTAGAGAGTGTACCTCATTCACACTGTTCTAGAGAATGTACCTCACTGACACAGTTCTAAAATCTTCTCCCCATTTAGGATGCTCTAGACTGTTCTCCCTTTTCAAACTGTTCATTATAGATTATTCTCCCCATTCTTCTTGTGGTAGAATGTCCTGCCCTATTTACATTGTTCCTAAATGTGCACCATAATCACACCGTTCTTAAATGTTCTCCCTCATTTACACTGTTTTAGAATGTTCTCCTCCACTCACACTGGTTCATTTGGTTTGTTATTCTAAAACACCTGTCCACATTGTGGTATTTGTTGAGTCCCTGTGCTTTGGCCTTCATAGTCAATTGGTGTAATGGTCAGGTGTCCCAATACTTTTGTCCATATACTGTATATGTTGAGGTGAAGCATCCAAGAGCACCGGCCACATCTCTTTTCAGTGGCTCATTAACCACGAAGCAATGCAGTGAGCCGCTTCCTCCCAAAACTGCCATCAGTACCATTTGTCTGTAATTAGACCCAACAGGCCCTGAAATCAGATTATGCACTCCTATGTGTTCCTGTTGTCAGCACAATAGAAAAATACACTGCATGGGCCCAGACATCAAAATCAGCAAAGAGTTTTCACAGTCCACCACTGAAACTGAAACTGAAACGCCATATATGAGAAGGAAGCATTAACAACAAGTGAAATGAAAGACTACCAGGAAATAAAACCAAAAGGAGGGAATGCCAAAAAAAAATGGTGTCGGTAATGTAGGCAGGACTCACCAGAAGCGAGGGAGACAGAGCTATGTTGCCTATGGAGGCTTTTAATTCATCTACCGAAGGAGCCACGAAGTCAGCGCTATCTGCAGGCAGGGGTTTAATCTTGATCTTAAACTTTTTGCGGTCGACTTCTTCTTCCTCTGACTCGCTGGATGAGAAGAAGTGGCTCTTTTCCTTTGGGCTTGGTAAGTAGTTGTTAAGGTAAAACACAAATATAAAACAACTTGGAAGAATCTAATTATTCTTGGTATAGTATACTCTTACACTATACTGTTGTGTTGCACAGCTTTATTCTATTGTTTTCTTTGCTGCTCTGCCTTTTGTACTGTCCAATTTCTGCCGTAACAAGGGAAATTTCCCACCTGTGCGACTAATAAAGGCTTATCTTATCTTATCTCTTATCTTATTAAGCATTTCACTATCAAGTTGTCAACGACTCATGACTTGGACTAAACAAATGACGACAGCAACTACTGAGAATCAGGTACATAAAGAAATTCCAGTCACATTCCACTGATGCCACTGATTCCTCAGGTAGCATAGTTTTAGGATATCGGCATCATCCTCTGGCCTGATGCTGTAGCCTTCATCATCCACCAAGGGAGAATTCTGAAACAGAGAGAGGTCAGTGGGAATCAGTAGTCCCAATAGTCAATAGCATACAGTACTGATCCACCCCTCTTTTCTTCATAATAAGCTTTTAAAAAGCCAGAATTCCTTGTATTTTTAATGTGGTCTTGAGGAACAGTTCTCCAGGCTTCCTGAAGGACTTTCAAAGGCTCTAAACCTGTCCCTGAACCTGACCAGTTTCAGAGGAATTTTGTTTTGTTTGTTAGGCCACACAGTGACCTGCATATGAATCTTTCAAGCCTAACAAAGCATGTCCAACTTAAGGCTTGAACCAGTGAAGAAACAGGTACAGATGATTCCAGATGATCAGTTAGTAGTCAACTGTTAATAGTAAAAAAGAAAATCTCAATAACATTTTTGTCCACCCACTCAAATGGCATGATTTACTGTAAGCTATAATGAAATGAGCAAACTTTGGACACATTTTTACTGGACAGACCTTTCTTGTCAACCGCAGTTGTTGCCTATATGGGTGTCCATTAGGTGAAGCTTTGTTTTTATAGCTTATAGTACCCTTAAGGATAAGCTGGATGTGTGACTGTTGATGTTTAGTGTTTATTAGTAACATTAGTCTCATATCTTTGGCAACATTAGTCTCCAATCTATATATCCAAAGTTAGACTGACAAAAAACAGGTGTATTCAGTAATTGATTAATGTAAATTATTTGATAATTACAAATACATACTAATAGGTAATGTAATACGTAGATTGCTAATCACACACAGGAGTGTATCATCAGTATCAACATCATAACTTTTACTTTATAGTAGAAGAAAGATTGTTCAAAAGAGTGAAAATATTCAGTACATTAAATATTCATCATAGTAAATATTCATGAGAATAACTGAATATATTTGAATCCTTTTCCATTAATATAACGAATACCAAACTTACATATCGGTCCCAGTCGATCTCACCATAGAAACCATTAGGAGCCCCATTGGATTTCTTTTGTGGCTGTAAGTGAATGGAAGGAGACGTAATCTTGCATTATTCAATGAGATTTACAAACAGTAGATGAACTGTGCTGTCATTTAGGCTCTCCTGGGAATCTACGGGATCTTACAGAATAATCAACAGGAAAGAGTATCAATTCTAGATTCTCAGCTACATGACTACTGTCAGGACTCTATGCGCAGTACCAATTCAATCTGTTCCTGGTCCTGCTGTAGTGAGTCGCAATACATGGAACGGAAATATAATGCAGATTACTCAGCTTGCCATTTATTACCCAAGTTAAACAAAAGCAATTCAAACAAGCTGTGCAGATTCTAATCATTCAATCAATACCACTCATGTTTGCAGAAGTATAAAGAGTATAAGAATTTTTTCACAATGTGTACGCAATGAAAATATATTACTGTGAATACAGTCTTGTTTTTTATGAATGCACTGGTATTTGTATGACTTCATGTGGATTTGCATTACAAAGAAATATAACATTAATACAATACTAATACAATACAATAAACAAAATGCAGACATTTTGGAGCACAAGTTTGACTGGACTGTCAATCCAATGCATGTGATTTCATAACTACCCTTTAATCGAACAGTAAAACATTACTCTGAAAGGGTGAAAGTGAAAGCAAAGTTGTAAAGTTCAAGAGGGGTACTTACTCCTCCATCTCTGTCTGGTGACCCCCTGAGAGAGAGAAGGAGAGAGACACTTTAATAACCACTTAGCATGCAAGTCTTCCTTTCTCAGCAGCAATTTGTACTCAGCTTTGCACTCAAACACCTGTTCCTTAGAACATCAAACAGACACGAGCACGCATACAGTATGTGCACACTCAACACACAGACATACAGCACAGATGCACACACAAACACCCTTGAAAGCAACAAGCCATTGCTTATGAATCGCTTTCTCATTGCATGCCACACTGGTCTATGAAAGCTGCACTTGAGTTATTGCCCCCTTAAAAACCTAGACAGCCCACCTCTGGTCAATAGTGCAGAGAGAGCACTGTTAAGCAGCTTATAGTCACGACACATTCAGCGCTGTAGTGTGCTGCGCTATTGACTTTACACTCTCCATGGAGTTAAAGGGAAAACGGCTGTGTGGAAATGACAACAGTGTCTCTGTTTCCACAGGCCTAGAGGAGCCAGATCCAGCTCTTCAGTTCTTTACAGAAGCATGCAGTGCTAACCTGTGGTGGTTTCACATCCTCTGTGTGGCATTATTATTATCAGGCAAAGATATCAGAAGTATATGATACTGACGTGGAGTCACTGTCCTTCTCTTTCTTCCGTATCCCGAAGGCCTTCCTGGTGCGTTTTTTCAGTCCTGCAGATTAAAAGAGACACACAGTCAGTGCTCAGCTCAGTTCCCCCGGTGCACACGCAAACACACAAACACAAGCGCGCAAACACACAAACACACAAACACAAGCGCGCAAACACACAAACACACAAACACAAGCGCGCAAACACACAAACACAAGCGCGCAAACACACAAAACAGAATCACATGTCTGTTTTTATAGCTGGTCAGGATGCAGGATCATATCTATCTTCCTTATGCATAACACCTACATCAGAACAAGACATTTTATTTGTTTTTAGTCATATTGTTTTTTTTTACATCATTTAAAATTTGTCATTCAAGTTTATGAAAAATTAACCAATAGAAATTCAGCTTGAAATCATTTTTGGAGATACAAGCTTCTTCTAACAACATTCAAGTACCTATGAGCAATAAGCATGTCCTTAGTGTAACCTTTAAACCTAAGCCTTACTTTAACCTCAGTAAAACAAAAAGAAGTGGATTAGCCTTTTTGATTTTACAATATGAAATATACACACATACATGAAACACACACACACACACACACACACACACACACACACACACACACACACACACACAGCTTCAGAGACATCCCACCATGACCCACTGTGACTGAAAGTATCTGTATGTGTTTGAAACGTGAGTGATGGTTGAAAAAGGTCAGCACAGACAGACCATGACTTGTGAGATACTAACTGAGGTTTTCATGTATTATTGAATGGCACTAGGTTGATATTTTATCAGCGATAAAATGACAGAATGATAGAAAGTATTACATTTTAGACATTACCAATATTCTTCTATAATATTACTGTAATCAGATTTGTGAATCCAAACAATACTACATCTAGGATCCATTTGCACTGGATTTTTAAGAATACTACATACATAGGCATTTTTAATATACTAATGAACACACGCTTTTCGATCAAGTATTGTTTGTTCCTGTGTGAATCAGAAGTGAATAACAATGCAGAGGTATGACTTGTATGCACACCAGCAGAGCCGTTTATGGTTAGGACAAAGGCTTCTTGTTTTGAGAAAGCAACCAGCCATGCTTTTACTGAGACTTCCTAATACAACCGCTTAAACTGCAAGGGGTTGAATGTAGACACACACTTCAGCTCCTCATTCTAGACAGTCACTGAAAAAGAAATCTAAAGATTAAGTAAAATGAGTGGTTAATAATATTGGGCAATCCTGTATGCCAACAAATACATGAAAGAACGTCCAGTACAATCAAAGTTACCCTACAAGGCATTCACAAACCCACTAAGTGCAGGTCTTTGAAGCAATAGTTCAAGAGTTACCACCACCTCTTTCTAGCACTGTGGAGCAACATCACTAAAAATGACAACTCTTCAAAGCATTTGTCATATCGCTTATTGTGAACATACGTTATCGCTTGGGCATAATCTGTGATCAGCAGACAGACAGCAGGCCCTCATCCAGCCATGCCTCTGCAGCACGGCCCATGGCTTATTGATCTCCACCAAATATATTTCCCCACACCTCCACATGGCCTGCAGAGACCGGTTTGGCACAAAAAGCCAGGCCAAGCTAAGGCTAAGCTAATCCTTCTGGGCAGCGGAGCACTTCCCTTCCTCGTTCCTCTTCCTTTCTCTCAGACTTTCTTTTTTTCTCTTTGCCCAAACTTTTTTTTTTATTCCTCAACTTGTATTCCAAACCCCACTAAAGAACCTTTGGGTGGAGAAAGAACACTTTCTTCTGATTTGGAAAAACGTTAGCTTATTTCAAGTTTAATGCTTCACTTTAAAGAAAATGGGCCAAGGCCGATGAGATTGCCTAAGAGGGAGGCAAAGTGAAAAAAAGGAAAAAGAATAAAGAGAGAACAGGCAGCAAGATTGGGGAGGATAGGGATAGGGATATGTGAGATAGGGAGGAGCTGGAATATGTAAAAATACAGGAAAAGTGCAGATGAAAGAGAGAAAATGAGGGGATATGTATCTATGTCTGACAAAGCAATGGCTAATTGACACAGCTTGGCTGACCACACACACACACACACACACACACACACACACACACACACACACACACACACACACACACACACACACACAC
>JBBPCX010000114.1:13095774-13111923 GCA_037974365.1 Hydrocynus forskahlii
CACACACACACACACACACACACACACACACACACACACACACACACACACACACACACACACACACACACTCACTTTGATTCACTGCCCGTGATTTTAATCCAACATGTATCTGACAGAAGCGAGGGACATGTTTACAGCATTAAGAAGAAAGCGGAAGGTCCACAGAACCCCTGGAGGATTCAATCAAACAGCAGATCATGCCAATCAAAACGGCCATCTCCCAACTCCCCACTGCAACACACGCTGCTCACACTCACTGAGGCCCAGAGATTTAAGCACGGGTACCAAGACTGTGCCAGCAGAGATGCCAGCCTACACTCTTCCAAATAATGACGGCTGCCTGCCTAATCCTCCTAAGTGAGTATTTATGGTGTGAGTGTTTGTCAGAGCACAAGCACATCAGGAGATGAAAATGAAGAATAAGAAAATGTACGGATACTATACTCACACAGCAGAAACATGCTCAGAAGATTTAAAAAAAGACCAGAATACTGTCATTCTCATCCAAATCTTTAGATTTCAGCAAATCTATGTTTGATGGTGTATTTATTGTAGTTTTGACAATTACAGAATACTGTGCTAATACTTGCGTTTTTAATTCTACAGAAATAAATATTTCATTTCTCTTAGCGCCAATATTGGCAGAAGTAATCCCACTTTCAACATTTAATAAATGTTTATGTTTTGGCACTCAGCAGATATAAACATGATAAATTAGACATTAATATTAGCTTGCAATTCTCTTATCAGTGCATCTCTAGTTAATAATAAATGTGTGTGTGTCAGGCTGTTTTTTTACTATAAAACAGACCAATAAGAAAAGTTAATATAGGCATTATCATCCCAAAAACCTGACACTTAGTCTCACAGCCAGTCCACTATGAAGGTCAACTTTCTGTTGTGTTGTATGATGACGAATCACTTAAAATCTACTCTTTAATCCCTGGTCCATCACATATCTCCATTAATAGTGTAGACTAGGGCTGGTGACGGTACAAAAATAAACAATATTCAAAATAGTAACAGCATTTCACACGCCATGCTGCATTAAAACTAAGCAGGTCTAATTATGCTCATGCACTTTGTCAATGGTCTTCAGGTGATGATGACATCCATGATGCACTTAAAACACAGTGTAGTGTGATGTGATACATCACAAAAATATATATATTTTCCCAGCCCTTAGGTATTTTTGTTTGAGCCCATTTGATTGAAATCATAAGGGACTACTAGTATATCACACATTTCCACACCATAATTTAGCTTCTCTCCATTTGTACTATACCGGTGTGAAGCCCTAAATCCAGCATAACACGAGTTAACGGTTATGAAAGTAATAAGGATGCAATCCCTTAATGGCTTCCGTGTGCATGTCTGGTGACGGAAGCAGTAACATGATTAGCAGCAGCTAGCCAGGGCTAATGTCACGGAGGGACAACCACAAGTACTGACAGCAGCGAGGGCCTCGGGATGCGTGCTCAGCAAACAGGAAGCGAGCGGATCCATGAAAATAACAGGCTGGCACTGAGGACGCTGTAGATTAGGAGGAAAATAGCAGCGGTTGAAAAAAACAAATCGTAAACTGGTTTATAGATGGAATGTGGTTTAACCATTACATAGCGATCTGGAGAATTAGCAGCACCCATCATAAAGCTTCTGTAAAACCCAGAGTGAGAGGCAAGCAGACAAGACAGAGCTTGAAGGCATCCAGTATGATTTTTTAACGTTGAAGCCAATATTGAGTTCTCTCTACAGTCCATAACTGGACCTGTCTTCTGATGGAGAGAAAGTGAAAGGCAAAAAGCTTTTCATTTTTTCATAATATAGCCTCCTGGTGCACACACATATTCTTCGCTCTGTTCAGTGATGGTATCTTTCATACACTGCACATGGAGCAGACAGATAAGCATCATTTACAGAGACAGAGATTCAGCCGCCCAGTCCCAAGGGCATGCAGGGCTTTTTCCACTGGAAACAACACGTAGATCTTTTTCACTATGACAAATCAGCCATAAACACATGCATGTAAAACTTACAAGCAGGAGTATTTAAACCAGGAGTAGACTCTTAGACTGTAAGGCTATACCAACTCAACCCACTTCAAAACCAGAAAATAACATGGGTGGCTGGAGGGTGCGCATGCTTTTTCAGTCTGTATGGGTTTGTTCTGTTGTTGGTGGGCAGATGATATCTTTATCATCACAGAAACATGGATCAAAACAAGAAAAATCATTTTGGTTAAAATAATACTTTATCTTGACACAAAGTTGATGAAAAGGATTAATGTGGGAAGTAGTTAAATAAGTAAGTGAGCAAGTAAATAAACAAGCAAACAAAAGTAGGAACATTAACCAGGTATATTAAATGTGAATAACCTTGACCATATACCATTTTTAGACAGGTGCCACTTTTTTAGATATGGCCAAAGCAGATTTTATTCAAATTACAGAGTAGAGATCCACTTCTCCCTTGTCATGGCCCCAATTGAGAACCACTGCTTTAGATAACACTCATGCTGGGGGTTCTTATACCTCTCTAGCTAACACTATGCACAGGGCACGTTGACCTAAGGCTCTTGTACTACTGTTCCAGAGCACCCCATTCTAGTGGCAGTGCTTTTCTACGGTGATTATACAAGCTGTGTGTGTGCTACACAGCGCCTGTGGTTCATCTTAAAGCTGAAATGATTCCTAAAACTGGTGTCAACATACATTTGTGTACCAAATACTGTACCATCTGTCATATAGTGATTCAGTCCAAAAACTGACAAACTGCCTACTGCAAAACTGGAACTATTTTTACAGCATGTAGATTTAAAATGCTATGGCTGGCTCTTCTGGCTCCATCCCAGTGGCGGCAGTACAAGTGATGAGCTCCAAATGCGCAAGCTGCACTGGTTAGATGACTGCACATACTGAAAAGACACACTTCGCTTGAGTTGTCCCTTAGCGGGCAATGGGCAGTACACCGCAAAGTGGGTCAGGGGAAGAGCTCATCTGCACGACGGAGCATGCAACCACAGAGACAAAAGAGTTCCGGCAGGCCAGGCCAAAAGCGAGAGGGCCAAAACCTGAGCGCAATACACGACAGCTATGATCGAGCTATTGTACATCTAAGTAATCCTTTGAGCTTATGAATCAAAAACGTGTATGAAATCTGTTTCTGTAAGCACAAAGATATTTTGCAGTGATCCTTTTGCTGAAAGTCTCATTCACAAGAACCCTAAACTAATCTCCACACCAGGGGCCCCATCTGTTCCTCTTCATCTGTGCTGTCTTTCCTGAGATCACCCACTCCACTTCTCTCTCTATCCGCTCCTCATCCTCTTTCACTCAGAAAAGGAGGTTTGATGCCGTTCTCACTTGCAGACTCTGTCAAGGATCCATGCCCCCGCAGAGAGACTTCTCTGAGTTTATGCTGTTCGTCATTCAAAAGGTCTTATAAACTTTCAACCCAAATTGCGGGGGCTGTTTACTAGTACAGCAGAGTAGCTCTCTGGATATTGTCACAACAAAATAATGCATAATTATACCTGTTAAAGTGCATGTATTGAGAATAATAATAATAATAAGCTATTGTCATAAACAATACATGTAATGAAGTAACACAAGTTGGCAAAGTATTATCTGAGATTAAAAAGGTTAAAACAAAACAAGATGATTTAAACAATTAAAACAAATTAAAAAGCGATCAAATGTAACTGAAAAGCAAAGGATGTAAAAATAATAGATAGGAAAGAAAAAAAACAACAGAGAAATGGCAATAAATGAACAAATTAAAGAACACACTGTGATGCTGACGCTAAGCACTGCTCGTATGAAGCACCAAAAGTGTTTAGAGTGTTAATCGAAGCACCTTGTGGAGACCCTTCAGCCTGCTCAACATGAATAAGTGAGTGAGCGAGTGAGTGGCAAGGCAGGTCCATGACACTCCTCACATCTAAACACACTTATTCAATTCAATCCTGTTCTAAGTGCAATTTAAAATATTAAATATTAAATAGATGTGTTTTAAGACGCTTTTTAAAGGAGTGCTTCAGAGCTCAGGGCCCATGTAACTGGAATCTGACTTTCAGGAACAGTACTTGTTTTTCAATCAGGCAAAGCTAGCAAAAAAAAAATGTGGCTTGTAGTAAAATACTTGATAAACAAACTCGAAAGATGACAAATGGTTTCTTTGGAAAGAAAAAGTGAACTGACCAGTGAGATGAGCCAGTTATCTATTACCCAGCTCTTTTGAGGAAAGACAGAAATGACTGGTCTCCTCAGTAGTGGACATGTGCATGATAAGCTTAAAATCGTGTTGTACTGGACTCATTCAGTATTTTCATTTGTTTCTTGAAGAAATGGCTTACAACAAAGTCAACACTTAGAAAACTAAGAAATGAAGAGGAATCAGAACGGTTGAGGCGGATTTTGATGCATCACTGCTTGGCTTGGCATAATTTGCTTAGGTGGGGAATAATGTTCAACAATCAGCTGGGCAGCAGAGAGCAGAGGCTATTACAGTGTGAAAAAAGAGAGAGGCAGGGACATTATTCTAGCTGCCTCTCCCCTACTATCTTTTCAGGGCTGATGAAATAGCTCCCAAACACCTTAAAGTAATGACCTAATCGCAAAACTGGAGCATATGCTGTCTGGAAACCCATTTCAGGCTCCAAAGATATTAAAAGATGATGAAACTGGCCACTGATGCACACAAGCAAATGATCAATGTAGAATATAAAACATGTCTCAGAAATGTATTTATCTATTTGCCATGGAATGTACCCACACCTGGTGTTTTCAAATGGTGCAAGAATAATGAAAAACAGAAGAAAAAAAAAACTGTTATGACGTTTTGATATGATTTGTTGTGATGAAATATTCCATTCAAAAGTATTAGATACATTTAAATAAAAACACAGACAGACATTTTTCAATTATATAAATTATATGTTGGAAACTGCTGGATGCATGAATGCTTTCTCTGATCCCCCAGTAAATCCCAACACATCTAATCCCATCACTTCTGTAAGGGAGATTAAACTTGGACAAATTCAAGCATTCCGTTGCATAAATGTTCGCCAGTATCATGTTTCAACATTTGGCTGATCAACCGCTCTTTACAACAAGGTAGTGCTGTTGCGGTTCAATATACCAATCTAAATTAAAAACAGGCTCATTAATATTCTGTTACACTGCAGGCGACCCAAACATGGCTCATTCTCAGAAAGTTAGGCCCTTTATTTATTGCATCACTTGAAATAAACAAACTCCTGCTTTTGACGGTGACATTTCAACTACATCATCTATCCAAAGGCCAGTAGATCAGTATTGTATCGCCATGATGCAGACATGGCAACAGACTTGTTTGTTAATACTTAGCAAACAGCCCAGGGCAGAAAAAACTGGGCTGAGGACTTAGTAGGGGGACCCATTAGCCATAGGCTGCTTAATAATAGCCCGTGTCCTTGGCTGTTTACACTGGCAGTGTGCTTCGTAGCATTTCTCAGTCTGGAAACTCCACATTCCAATGGTTGGTGAATCTGCTAAGTCATAGTGATGTTTAAGGCCTAGACCACATATACATGGGTCTTTTGTTTTTTAAACGGGTTTTAAAAATCCCGTCCACACAAGCACTGTTTTAGAAAAAACTCTGTCCACATAAAAATGCAAAAACATAATGTCAAGAGCAAGTCAAATACAACTCAGCTGTTTAATATGTACTGTCTGAATAGTATTGAATGTTAGTCTCATCCCTTTATTGCATATATCATATTTTAGTGGCACAAGTCACTTTTCATTAACCATTTGCACTACTGATCTGTTATTATATCAGTTATAGTTATTTTGTTATTCTGTTGCACTATTGTTATTGTCTTTTTCAATTCTCTATTGTCTTTTCTTTATTCTTCATTTTGCACTGAGCATGCTCATGACACAAGAATTTCCCTCGGGATAAATAAAGTGCTTTCTTATCTTATCTTCCTATCTTAAACCAACGCAGCGATATAAATCTAACCACAAAGCCACCATTGTCAGTCAGTAGCCTGAAAAAAGGTGGTGGTGGGGTCTTTGGCTATCTGTTTTACTTTGTGTTGACTGACCTTGTAGTCAAGTGGGTCCAAGGCCATGGGTTGCACCTCAGGTGAAACTATTATGCACTATTATGGTTACGCCTGCCATTGCATTAAACTGCCTTACGTGAACAAAGGCGGAATTAGTGCACATGTCATTGCTGAAAGGATTATGAAAATCGCTGAAGAGTTTCCGAAAATCTTCAACATGGAAGGAGTTTTCTATAAGATTCATTTTCAGTGACCTAAAACATTGTTTGAATGTGGACAAGAGGCCAAAATGATTGTTTACCAGCTGAAGGGGCTTACTTTTTCTGTTTCAATATTGTTCTCACCAAATTCACACTATATCACAAACAAAACCACTACTTTTGAAGTCGTTTATTTAGAAATGTCACTGCTAGACATGATACTTGATGAGTAATAAGTCAATCTGTTTCTATTTATTATGATTATAACAATACATTCACAAAAATCCTGTGATCAGTGATGGCTAATTGAGTTTTCATGGTGACAGCCCCAGTGAAAATTAATTTACCACCAGTTAAAAATATTCTTTTATTGATTTATTTCATGCAAATCATAACAATAAACTAAGATTTCCACATGTGAACATGTTGGACATGCTGAGTGTTGCATATATATCAATGCAGCACAGATGTCGTGCCTACAGAATGTTGTTTGTTGTATCACATCTTATCATGGAACAGCAAGGAAATATAATTTATTTGATTTTATTTAATTTTCTCATTTAGAATGTGAAAGATCACATTTTAAGACTTTTCTTTTATGATGGCAGTAGCCTGAAATATTTATCAACACTTAACACTTAATAAAAATAAAATAAAACGCTTTGGCTGGAAACTATGGAAAGCAATTTCCAAATAAAAGATGAATCAAAGACAATGTGTCCCAGATGCAACTATTTAGCAGATCACAAACACTAATAGCTGCGCCTGTCTTCAGAGCTTCCTAAAGCTTAAATTTGAACTCAGCCCTAATATACACACAGATTCTTTCCTATTGAACAGGAAAAAGATTAACAATAGCAATGACAATAACAATAAGAATAACAGCAGAACTCACTGATCTTAAAATGCCAGGTTGTTAACTATGACAGCTGTGTCGCCTCTGGAAAATGTAAAGATCGTCAGAAAGCCAAACCAAATTGAACACAGCATTCTAAAATATGAAATAACAAAATATGGGGTACTTCTTTTGAAAAAAAACAACAACAACAACAA
Source organism: Hydrocynus forskahlii (assembly GCA_037974365.1). NCBI lineage: Eukaryota > Metazoa > Chordata > Actinopteri > Characiformes > Alestidae > Hydrocynus > Hydrocynus forskahlii. The sequence continues at coordinate 13,103,080 of JBBPCX010000114.1, forward strand.
CAACAAAAATGTTAATATACATCTGTTGTACATCAAAGACCCCTTTGACAGGTTTATTAAAAATGTAAGGGACTTTAAACCTACTATAATATCCATTTTAATCCGGTGGGATTAAGATTGAACCTAAATCTATACTAAATGGTAACTGACACACAGCTGACACTGCGCTTGATTTCAATATCAGGTTTAACCTATGTCCATTAAACTGACCCGGTGATTATATAAGAAAGCCATATTACCACTTAAAGACTCCTCTAATTCAGGACATAGAGACCCCACTCATCCAACATTGCATAGTCTTGGACATTTCTCAGGTACTAAACTTCAGCAAAACAACAAGCAATTCTGTCCCCTTTAATAGCATGAAACCCTTCTGGAAAGTGAATGTGCTGCTTTGCCTGGAAGACATCAGTGCTTACCTTACAAATGACATAACATCACCTGCAATAAGGCATTATTCTGTTGAGTTCAATTTTAGAACCATATGGTTTAGAATAATGGGACAACAATGGAAAAGAAAGAAATATCCACACAATACACATTATAGTTGTATTAAAAATATGAAAAATACAATAAATCAGGAAAAATATAATTATAAAACAGATAAACGCTTAATTCTGGAGCTGAAAGTTTGCATGCTGAAAACAATGCCGTGCTCAGCAGCTAACCAGCTATCCATTTATTAATATAATATTAATAACATTAAAATATTTTGATAATTAAAATATTCAAAAACAAAAGCCAACTACTTTTACCACTTTTATGCTCCCACATACTTCCTTTGGAAAACAGTTCTTTAACTAGTTAAATGCTATGTTACTTCTCAAGTTTCCTTGAAAATAATGACACCAACAAACATTATTACGATAATGATGATAGTGATGATGATGATTATTATTCTAATAAACTCACATAGAAGTAAAACTGATAAGGTCATTAGGGAGGGAGTCTCAAAGACTGTCTAAAGAGTCTGGTGTGCAGAGCTTTCAGCCACTAAGTTGATAAACAACCATTTGTTTCCTCACGGAAGTGCTTGGATTCATAAAAGTGGAGAACATGTTGGTTATTTGAGTGGATTTTCGGTTCTATCTGTCATTAGATTCTGTGAGAGGCCTATCAAAAGGTCTAAGCTCATAATTCCTTTGCAGTCCTGTTTTCTACTTGTGGCCCAAACAGTAGTTGTAGGACTCCCACTCAAGCCACCCAGACACGTTATGACAAACAATCATGGGCCATTGGCGCCAGGGGCTGTTTTCATCCCGCCCCCCCTCTACTGAGGATTATGCAACACATTATTACAGGGTTCTATCTAAAACCATGGCAAAAAATAAAATAAAATATTGAAACTGCATTTTAGTGACGGCTGTCCAGGTAGGTACTAACGAAGGCACAGCAGACCAGGAACACTTGTTTACTTTGGACAGTTGCAGATCCAGACCATTATGATTAAAATAACCTCCCAACTCGACACATAGTCTTAACAATAATTATCATTAGTATGTACATAATCATGGTCTACAGACATATTCCCAGGTTTGGCAGCTCATATATTCTTACATCTCCATCATGTTGAGCATGTAAGAAGATGCACATATAGCTTTTCTTCACCAGCGAAATATAACGAAGCATTATGTACTTTTCATCTGCAATGTACATGCACATCTATTCATGCTGCAAATATATGCTGGAGCAGTTTAACTGGAGTGCAGCTGTGACCCTAGAAATGAGACAAAACACAGACGGGGACTCTTATGAAGCTCATTTGGCCTGGTCTAGAAGAATGCTAATAGCCTAATGGTTCAAAAGGGGACAGCCTCCATGCACTGAACTGCACCTGATTGCATAATGTGCATGTGCACACACACGTACACACGTACACACACACACACACAAGCCTTCCAGTGCGGTAGATTAAAAGTACATAAGTGCACATTCAAACGTGAAGTGGTTTCATGTTTTACTTTTTTGACGTCATTACACAAGTTTCCCACGAGTCCCTTCAAAGCCTTTGTAGCATACTTTTATCTTAAATTACCTCTGATTACATGTTTTTCCCCTCTAATTCACCTGGCAGGAAATCCTTTCTCTGGCTGAGAGTGTTGAGTGCTAAAAAGAGTTTACGCTTATTAATTCTTACTGTCTCATCTTAAAATCACTGAATGCAGGGCTGTAATGCCCAGAGCCCCACAGTCATTTGTTGAGTCACAGTGCTGGACGGTTTCTGGTAAAGGTCTAGGCCTTCAAGCCTCAGGCTAAAGAGGGAAGCAGTATTCCCCTGCCAATACGTGTCAGCTCGGCCAAATCCTTCACTCGCCTGCCGGTGGAACGACCAATCAATCTAATGGCTCTCTTCGAGCTTCAGAGCACAGAGTCTGGGAATAGAAATCATACTGTAACAGAGGATGGAAAAAATGGTGACGGGTATTTGACATAAAAGCGATTTTTATTTGATGGTATAGAGCTTCATTAAATTATAGAGCTGGCTGATTTTCAACTATATCATTAAATCACTTTGTAGGCACAATTAATCCACTGATTTTACAGCTGTAACAAAATTGGCTCCCTTTGAAGGATATCTGCAACTACAGCACAATGAAGACAAACACACAAGAAACATAGTTTCTTATTACTTATTACAAATTTCTGCAGATAATTTTGTTTGTGAAACCGAGAAACTTTAATTAAAGGGGACTGTTGCATCAACACCCCTACCAATGGTTAACTAATTCATATTTATTAGAGATGTACACTATATGGACAAAAGTATTTGGACACGCCTGTTTTTCAGGGTTTGCTCTTGGCCCCTTATTTCCAGTGAAGGGCATTCTTAATGCCTCAGTATACCTAGACGTTTTGTACAACACCATGTACAACTTTGTGGACACAGTTTGGGAAAGACCCTTTTCTATCCCAGTGCACAAAGCAAGCTCCATAAATACATGTTTGGATGACTTCAATAAAACATTTTTGGGATGAACTGGAACGGAGATTGCGAGCCAGGCCTTTTAGCTGCAAAGGAAGACCAGCATCGTATTAAAGTCTATGTATTTGAATGCAAGTTCATTAAAGTCCCTGTTGGTGTAATGGTCAGGCATCCCAATACTTTTGTCCATACAGTGTACCAAATTTAGAGCTGTCTAGATGACAGGTTGATATACTCAAACTTTTGCACAACCAAGTACCATGCCAGCTCAAAAAAGCATTAAAAAAATATTTTAAGCATAACGGGTACACATTCAGATACTAAGAATGACAGAAATACAGATTAAAATGTCAATACATTTCAGTTTGATATGAAACATTGTGTATTACATTATAAAATAGTGCAGTCAGAGTCTTAGACTCTATTATTTGTCAAGTTCAATAGCTGTCTTTTGTTGTAAAGTTTGTTACAAAAAACAAATGAACAAAAATAAACAAAGACCCAGACAGAAACTGGAGCAACAATTCCAAAGTCCGCCCTTCACAGACAAAAACTAAAGAGTCACCTGCTGGGCTGGGCTGAGGCTCGCAGGCCCTTCCAGAGGACAGCGTGAATTCATGTATTTGGAAAACAGTTATGGCCTGTAGGACTTACAGATGATGTAATAGCTACAAGGCTTTGGGTACACACATTTGTGTTGGTACAACCTCAATGTGGCTGACTCAGAAAGAAAATTACACATTCAAAGTCCAGCCTACACGGTCAATTTGCTCCTACTGCTGTCACTACTTATACATCTCATTCTGCCTCTCATTTTCTTTCTCTGTTTGGAAGTGAGTAGCTGAGCTGACCCCTATCCTTAGTTTTTGTTCCAACAGTCCCCATCCATCAAATCATCTGATAACTTTCACTTTGGCAATAATGGCTGATTCTGGGTATGATAGTGAATTCATAACCCTTCATCCAACAAGCCCTGACAGCTAAAATCCAGAATCCTCATAAGACACTACATAAGTCACTTTATCCACTCATTAGTTAAAATAAAAATGCCACTATTGATCTGACTTTTTTGCTTTAATAACTGTGAAGCAGTTCTTAGACTAGATTTCTTATTAAATCAGACAAGTTTCGATCCTGGGTCAGCTGGTGGTCTAGTGGTTGGGAGTTGCCGCATGATCTGAAGGCTGTCGAATCCCAGGACTGTCAGTGGAACCACTGAGGTACCCTTGAGCATGGTAGTGTCCCCATACACTGCTCCCCTTACACTCTTCCTCCAAAACTGGATCCAGTGTACGTCGCTCTGGATAAGAGCGTCTGCCAAATGCCGTAAAAGTGAATGTAAACAAAAATGTAGCATTAGTTTGGTGACATGTCATAAAATCATCATTATAAACCAAAAATTATGAATCATTCTCCGTGGCACATGGTTCACTCCACCTGGTGGTCTACCAGCTACCATTTCATGTACTGATAATGTTAGTCATATACTAAAGAAACGACAACATGCAAACTCATTGCAGGAAAATGTGGCATAAACAAATGAACTTGAATATTTCTCCTAAATTGGAGAGGCAGAAAGGAGCAGTACAGCGTCCTCCCAAAGGGCTAATGTAGCCGTAGGCTTGACCACTGACATTCACAGTGTCCTTAGTACAAGAGCACAGGGCAAAATTCTTTGTGGTGTCATGTCCTATACAGCTCTGAATAATGAATAATAAGGAAAAAAAAACATTTTTGTCTGATGACAGAACAAGAAATCAGTTAAAGATGCACATCATGTTCCTTCAAAACTGGATTCCTTCAAAACTTGTTCAACTGGGCTAACGGTTACATCAGCTGGCTCAATCTGGCATCAGCTGGTTTTAAGCTGTTTTACCACATTCATTTGAACACTGCATTTGTTATGTTTAGTTCTGTCAGACTGAAGGCTTCTATAATGAAAGCCGTGTTATTTGACAGGGTGTCTAACCTGACAGGTTTTAGTCGATGTTTACTGCTGCACAACGCAATGCCTGCAGCTAATAAATCTGAACTAAAATCAGACCTCAGAGACTGAATTCAGACTTGCATAAATCCACTTACAACTGTGTGTAATACATACGGCAATATACCGTGCAATATATTAATGCACAAGGATCAGATCTTGATATGATATGGGTAGAGGCTGTCCTGCATTATTTCCCATCAAAATGAGTTATGTTTGAGGGGTCAGGTCATTGCCTTGACTCATTTGAACTCCCACAGAAACATCTGTGATTGATTAAGATGCTCAGAGCACATAACAAATAATTCTGGGATTGGTTAGAAGCTCATTTGTATATTGCAGCCTTTTGCAATATATGTAATGTGAAGGCCAATACCCCAGTAATAATTAACAGATGAAATACTGTGCATAAATAGGGATGTCAAATTTAGTTTTTTTCTGCCCAAACAAACCAGAGTACTTTATTCTTGAGTTTCTGTCAATACCCATCTGATATGTGTTTTTATAGATAATCCAATAACGTAATACAGACTGATAATAATATTGGCTATACAGTAAAGTAAAATCACCTTTTTATTATTTGCAGAGTGTGTGTAGTGTTTGATACTGACAAATGATCAAACCTGATTCATTGACCTGATAATCTGGACCCCAGTTTTTTATATGTGCATGGTGGTATGCCCTGGTGATTTATACTTTACAGTGTAGTAAATATGATACATTTGATGATAAGATTGCAAAAACACACCGAACATTTCCAGATTATAAATACTGGTTGCATGAGAACACCACAAAAAAACAAGAAACAGACCTGGATCAGACTTTTATATATCCGATATCTGACACTTTAATGTGTGACAGATTTTGCTGTGATCCTGATCTTTTGAATCAAATAAGGAAATCCCTAGCTCTAACATAGACAAACACACACATAACTATCCAAATACAAACAGAACACACACACATTCACATTTGGCCCACTTGTACCAGAGAAAGTAGACAGTGATACATGGTGGAAAAAAAAAGGAAGATTTTTTTTTTTCGTTGACCAACTGATGTATGTGGAAAAAACTGACCGCTTTCGAAAGCGAACAAATCCTCTTTCCTATCATAACAGTCTATAAAAATGTCTCTTAAAGCCATATGAGGCTGGTTTCTCCTAAACCAGAGGCTATGCTCTTATGATCTTAAAAAAAATCACACATTTCAACAGTGTGTGATGAGCTTTCTAGAGCTCTGAGGTGCTACATATTTCAAATCAGAATTTTAAACCAGCATTTTGAACCAACTTCAGTGGCCAGTGCTCAGGTTTTGCTGATTCGAAAGCTTCTTCTCTCTTTTTCTTTCACTCTCGTCTCTGCTCATTCCAAAAATCAATGGAGGCTCTATTGTCCGAAGTAGGGACTAATGTCTCCTAATGAAACCTAATCGGGATGACTCATCTTTGGGACAGGGACAGAAAGCAGCATGAGGTCCAAAGCCTTTATCCAAACACAGCATAGCCACACAGTATTAGTCCCTAATACAGCAAGACTGAAAAATTGCTCACACAGTCTGCTCATTCCTGATCTCATGGATAAATGACGGGCATATGCACAATCTTTACACTCACACATCTGTAATTGTTCTAAAATGCATGACAAAACATGGTTCACATGCACAGAAAATATGCTGTGCTGTTCAAAAATGCACCATCAACACACAATTCATGTGTAAGATGGAAAATATATGGATAGACCACTCATTTTCAGGCCCTTCCAGATCATTTCCTCTAATAACACACAGAAGCTGAACCATTGCTCTGTTTGACTACACAGTGGCTGAAAAGATCAGGCAAGAAAGGAGAACAGCTAAGCCGTTAGCAGCTAATGCTAACAGCGCCTTTCAGCTTGGAGCTAATCTCCATAATGTCTGCCCTCCTTGGGATGACACAGCCCACCGAGAAAAGCAGCGCTCATTCAGATGACTCATCCACTGTCCTGAACACACGCCCGCACACACTTCCAGCATGCAAGAAATTCACAACCACATGACCTGTTCACACACAGACTATAATGATCTATACAACAGAAATCAAATGCATTTACATGTTAAAATGTGCATTGTCTGCAACACAGACCATATGGAAAGTGCATAAAATGGCAATAACCCAAATGCATAAAACTACAATAGAGCAGCACAATATATTGCTCCTTAATCTTTATCCCATCATCAGCCTTCACAATATTTATATCCAAGTGTGCAATTTGCAGTTCAGACTGGTGGCTGCAGCTTCCGAGTAGGATAAACTCTAAAAACAGCTCTGCCATGTACAGAAGTGTAATTCTGTCAGTACTACGGGAAACGGTTGTATAATTATGTTATACCCAGTAATATACTGCCATTCAAGGGTCAAAATGGCACTCCTTTGGGCATCAGCGCCTCCCAACACTCCAATACTTCAATGGAAAATCTTTCAAACAGGCTGTCCTCTCAAACAGACATGCAACTGTGAGCAAGGGCACGACAGCACATTGAGTGACGACTCAATCAACTGAACTGCATGGGCCCTGAACTACAAGGACTACATGGGGTCCTGCTGTTCTGGTGATGTCCGAATACCATGCCACTGTTTTCACATGCACACACATACATACACACCCTCTGGCTCTAGCTGAAGAAGACAAACTGAATCCTCTATGTATAATCAGACGGTTGATCAATAAATACAACTAAATTAATAAAACATAGTCAAAATAAATCAAGCCTCCCACTGGGCAATCATTTTCCTGCCTCATTCTAAACAAACAGGAAGTGGTGATGGGAGGGAGGGAGGGAGGGAGAGGGAGAGAGAGAGAGAGAGAGAGAGAGAGAGAGAGAGAATGAGTTCTTCACTCATAATACTGCTGATCTTGGTAAATGTCATGCACATAAACCAAAAAGCATAATGTATTATGTGAAGCCTAGTGCTTTATGAAGGAGCTCCTGTTCATCACATCGTCTTTATTTTCATTTGTCTTTATTAAAGTCAAACATCTTACAGATATGTGGAGGATCATTAAGTGATTTTTACTATACATAGAAAGCTGAATGTTGATTACAGCTCCTATACCTGCATTTCATCTGTTTACGCACTAACACTGAAAAAGCATCAGAAATCTGCGACGCAGGCGGTGCGAAGTCACAACATATATTTCATTCAACATATCTACCTATGTTCATTCTGAACCCGGTTTCTGAGCAAGAGTTTAGGATTCGTAATAATTAGTAATAATCAGTGGGGTTTTTTTGTTTAATTTAATATTGATTTTGAACGGTATCCACATCCTTACAAAACCAGGTGGCTACTGTTTTCTAATGTATGGAACTGCGAATTATGGAACTTTGTATTCTTCTATGGCAACTGTTCCAAAACTGCACGAGCTCATAAAACTCTGTAAAGAAAATTATTCAATTCAACAAATCTATGTTGAAGTTTAACTCTGCTACATACTACTGAATTTCCAGTTTACAATGGTAAGTTCCCAATCAGCACTAGTTTGTTTTCGCAAATATAACTAGGCAAATTGATATCAATGAATTAGCTGCCGTACTGTGATTAGCATGATCACTCAGCAAAGTCTACATATGATCTACGCCAGCCGAGCCAATCTTAAGAACACTGCGACACAATCTGAAATCTGAAACTCTTCTGCGGCCCACTCAGACCTTTAATCACAACTCCAATCAACACATGGTCATTCTGTCAGTTACGATTTCCCGTCTAGGATGAAATATAACATACGTTCCGGAACAGAAATTGGTCAGATAAATGAGGAACCTCATGTCAATAAAATCCTTTGTTTTATTCATTTTGTAAACATTTAAACAAACAACTACAAATTTGAAAATTAAAAAAAATAAATAAATAAAATTATATATATATATATATATATATATATAATTTTTGTAACGGGCC
>JBBPCX010000114.1:13129826-13141294 GCA_037974365.1 Hydrocynus forskahlii
CCTCTGTAATCAGTTGGTCTTGGTTTTCAGTTACTCAGGTGTGGCTTATTCTTGGTTGGAACAAAAACCTGCACCCACAGCGGCCCTTTCTGGACAGGTTTGAGACCCCTGATGATGATTGTCAGTCCATTACCCCAACTCTAGACCAGATGTTTAACTGTAGATGCTCGGTTAATGCACCGCATGGCCAAAAGTAAAACACCCCTTTGAATGAGTGGGTTTGGTTATTTCAGTCACACCCATACCTAACACGTGCACAACCACCATGCAATTTCCAAAAACAAACACAGAACAGGCTGTAGAACGTGTCTGTAGAAACCAATGAACTCAAGTTAAGTCACTTTCAACTCAGTTACTGGTTATGGAATGCCATCCTTTTTAACAAGTCATCAGACCTTTACCCAGAGTTGCCCTGCGTATCTCCAGGTGTGTTACTGTGATGTGGAAATGGCTTGGAGCGTTGTAGACAAAGCGAGGAGCTACAGAAACTGAATAGGACCACAGAGTGCTGAAGTAAGCAGCACAGACAAATTGTCCATTATTGGTTCAGACAATTGACCATTACTGGTTGCGAACAATTGGTTCCAAATTGTTTCTGGAAATCTTAATGACTTTCTACACAGTTGTGTGCTTCCAACTTTGTGGCATTAGTCTAGAGTGCAACCAATCCTGTGTCAGCATGACACTGCAAGCAAAGCAAAGTCCATAAAGGTTTGCGAGGTCTAGTGTGGGTGAATTTGACTGGCTGGTACAAAATAAAAAATTTAGAAGCCAATACATGCCTCTGTGAATGGCCAACATTGATGAACTTTTGAAGCCTTATCAGGATCAGAAAACTCTCTTGATCCCGGAGGAAATTGCTTATGCTATGACTGCACAGACACACAGTGATACAGAGACAAGAAAAATATAAAATCTAAATAAATCTAAATAAATCCAATACCAACACTATAAAAAATTCTCAGTAAGAAATACACTATGCTCTATACACAAATGCTGGGTATAACTTCTATAGATAAGTAAGTTACAGTTCAGTGAATTACTAGCAACACAAGTAGAGGTTAGGAATATGTTATTGCATGTAGTAGAGATCAGTAGTATATAAGTTATATTAACATAAGTAGTGATATTGCACATGGTAAGACTTTTGCACAGAATAATAAGATTAAGTTGCACATTATGAATTGATTTAGCACCCAATAAGAAATTTCCATAATATTGCACATGCTAAACTACTACACATAATAAAATAATAATGCACATAATGACAATGCTTTTAAACCAATAAGAAGATTATTATTCATATTAACATACAGATTCTATTTACCCAGATTCCAAAAATTCTGCTATGTCACTATAACAAGCTACACCTTCAAAATGATTTTTTTGTTTAAATCCCTACCTAACATTTACAAAATTCCAATTTCCACTTAGAATAAAAAATACAAGGAACTTCACAGACTATTATTGCCATAAACATCCACACTCACAATAAACATTCGTTGAAACACAAATGACTGCATCACATCAACATTATAAAATATTACTCATTCTCTCATCTTCTATGGCAGTCATCCTACACTGTGTGGTACATTTTAATTTCAGATGAAAAGAAGAGAAACATCCTGACAAACGTCTGTTTCTATTCTGATACATGCTAATACTCTCAATGCACTTCTGTGTTACTCAGTATTTTTAGTCAAGGTTGTTTCTTTTTTGTAGTTTAAATGATGCCAGAGTCATTATTTCATTGCAGCAAAAACCTTTTTAACTTCACTTACTTTACTACAAAGTGTTGCAGTATGGCACCAGCACACAGTGCCCTGACCGTGATCTCTACTTTTGCTGTGTGAAGATGACTTGGCATTATCTCTGTGTTTCTCCATACAGGAACACCTCTTTTCTCACACCGATGTGTGAAACCCTGTAATCTCTAAATCATTTGTCTTCATTATCAGCACGTCCCTCTCTGTCTATCTCTCGAAAAAATCATCAGTTTATGTTTAGTGGCCTGTACAGCAGTAAAGGGCAAGAATGTGACAGTCACAGGAAAAGTACAGTGGTGGAAAAGCCAGCAATTCTCACATTCCGCCCTTTCATTCATATGTCTGTCACTTTTCTGCACACAAAGTTCAGATGTGTTTGAAGCTTCCACCCAATACGTGTAAGAATGGATTTTCAGAGACAGAATAATCATTACAAATCCTCAGACTCACCTCTGCCCTGCTCATACCAAAATGAACAGGTATCAAACTCAAAAAACAGCTCAAAAACTGAACATGAAAATACACAAATCGCCACAAGATTCACCATTGCTTTAGTAAAACCGGTGTTCCTCCTCCGGTTAGTGCAAATGACGTTGCTAATGCTGAAAGCACTTTATAATGGCAGGTTTAGTCTGACTAACGGTTCTACGAGCACTGTTATTTGTGATAACAGTGGGCTTTTTCTGCAATGACTATCTTTCTGATTGCTAACAACATGCTTTGCTTTAAACTGCTCCTTCAGCACAGACTTAACAGAAAACAAATACATTAAACAACTTCTATCAGATAATATTTCACCTACGGTTTGTTAAATCAGATTTTGAAGTCCACAGCAAACTGGGTCCACAGCAAACTCCAGACCTTCAGCACCATCTTTGTCCCTCAATCAAGTATTTTGGTTGAGAGCCATGATCGAGGATCATCTAAACAAACTGGGGTTCACCAGAAACAAACAGAATGCAGTTCAACAAACAAGGTGCGCTGTGAAATGCTTTATATATATATTTTTTGCTATAATTTATTTTTTTTGCTTAATTATTTATTTTTTTGCTAGACACACCACCAGCTCTTACATGTGAACTAATCTCAGGTGTGGTGGTGTTTATATAACACACTATCTTTCCTGCTCTTGCTTAAACAGAAACAGTTAAAATCCCCTAACAGCTTCAGCTAGGATATAGTCCAGTCTTTAAACTTGTGTAAAATGATCCTCAGTTTGAGAAAAACATAAGAGTATATAAGTAAATATGAAGGACATTAGAGGATATGTAATTAATTTACCAGTCAGAATGAACACATCTTTCTATATGATCTGAAACTATATGATAAACTTTCTATGATGATTTGAAGAGCACTTTACATTTTACTTAAAGTTTTGCCACAAACTCCATCTTCATGGATTGAACTTTGTGGCTTCAGGGTTAATACATGGTGAACCATAACACCTAAGCTTTGAATGGGAGATACACTGTATGGACACACCCCAGTACTTTTTAAAGGTTTGGGCTGGGCCCCTTACTTCCCATGACATTTTGGACAACACCATGCTTCCAACATTGTGGACACAGTTTGAAGAACGTTTTCTATTCCAGCATGACCTGTACCCCAGTGCACAAAGCAAGCTCCATAAAGACCTGGTTGGAAGTGTTCGGTGTGGAAGAACTTGACTGGCCCACACAGAGCCCTGACCTCAGCCCCACCCAACATCTTTGGGATGAGCTGGAATAGAGATTGTGAGCCAGGCCTTCTCATCCAACATCAGTGCCTGACCTCATAAATGCTCTACAGAATGAATGGGCACAAATTCCCACAGAATCTCCAAAATCTTGTGGAAAGCCCCCAAGAAGAATAGAAGGTGTTATAGCTGCAAAGGGGGGGACCAACTCCATAGTAAAGTCTATGTATTTTTGAAATAATGTATATTAAAGTCTATAATAATGTTTATTACACCTGTTGGTGTAATGGTTGGTGTCCCAATACTTTTGTCCACAGTGTGTTGCTGCCTTTAGAGTCAGAGATTCAGTTGCCAGTATTCAGTATTTGAGCTTTCAAATGTGTCTTGCAGGCAGAAACCCATGGGAAACTGACCCATGGGCACCGGAACCATTATAGCAGGGTGGGACGTTCAAAATCAGCCCCCAGGACAACAGCCAGGACTTAGAGACCTGCGTTCCCCCCACATTAAAAGTGCTTCTGGCACCCATGCGATGACCCTTGAAGGGGTAGCAAACATATGCTGTATATGTCATTCTGTTAAGCAATAAATCTGTCCTGATGTCCAAATGACATCAAGGGTGTTTTCTGAAACTGTGTGCATTGCTTTTTATTAATTTCTGGCTGAAGCCTTTATTTGAAAGGAAAAGATTTTAACTTCAGACTATTTCTGTGCAATTACATAATAAATGACGCCAGGGAGCAAGACCACATCCGCACTCTTCCTCCTCCACCACTACTTAACCATATATGTACACATTCAGCCTGTACTTGTTTTTTGGAGTGTTCCCTCAGGCCCACCCTTTCCTCTTACCCTCTCTCTGTTGTCTGTTGGTATGTAAGCATCAAGAGGATTTTTGGACATCACAATACAGCAAGATGCATCTCATAATTCCAACCAAAAACTGTTCTATGTATTCTTGTAGTCTTTTCTGTTTCTTTCAAAAACCTAAACACAGATCATAAAGCATCTCGGAGCCAAAGTGCAGGTCTAATGTTTGTTCAGATCCTAAATCAGCATTCCTTCTGTAAAGCTTTATTAATCTACATTACAGTCTACATTATTGCCTGATAACAGAGATAATTTATCACATATAGGGCATCCTCCAAACTTTAAGGACAAGGGGACATACAGAACTAACTAATATGTGATGTATTTGCTTTATTTTCAAGGTATTGCCTTTGCTTTCGGATTGTGCTCTGCTAAAATCTGTGCATACAGGTTGCGTTCGCTGAGTCATTTGCCTTGAGGTAATGTATGAAAGCACGACACGCACAGATCAATAAATCCAGTACTGCTTAAAAGTGGGAATCCCAGCTGAAATGATTGAGCAATCACTGCATCGAGTAAAATCTTGTCGTTCATTATGGCTTTGTGGCCACAAGTGCTACTAAATACGCCCGCATTTAACTTGAGAGATCTGAGTGTTCTCTACGCCGTACAAAATGGAGGGGTAGAGCATGAAAATGTTTGGGTGGTATCGCATAGAGCCGGAGCCCATTTTAATGGGGTTGCTATGGCAACATCAGCTCCGCAGTGGCCCAACTTTAGACACAACACTGTGGTAGCGCTTAGCTTGCTCATCGTGTCTGTAGAGGAGATAGCAGTGATTAGAATGCTACCTCTCTCTCTCTCTCTCTCTCTCTCTCTCTCTCTCTCTCTCGCTCTCTCGCTCTCTCTCCCTCTCCATACCTGTTGAGGCACGTTGAGTGTTCAGCATCTGAACGTGTCTTTAGCTGTGCTGCTCGGGGCTGCGCAGTAACCATCATTTTTATAAGGTCAAGAGATTATAGTCGAGTATTACTCCTCAGGGAAACAGGCCTGGTTCTCTTTCTGTGATTGTTCCGAACTGATGTTATGTAAAGTTTCTCCCACACTTTGGTTTCCTAAATAAAGAAGAGAGTGAAGCCTAGAGCACAGAGAGCCAACAAACACCAAGAATCCGCGATGTTTGATGGGACCGCCAGACCTGTAATGTTGCCATTTACACGGTACTAGATTGTTCTCACCCCACTCTCTCTGCTCTAGAATGTTCTCCGCTTACTCTCGCTGTTCTAGACTGTTCTCAACTCATTCTCATGGTACTAGACTGCTCTCTCCCAATTCACAGAAGAGAATGTTCTCTCCTGCTTAAACTGGTCTAGACTGTTCTCACATTCACACTACTCTAGAATGTTCTCCCCGTATTCTTACTGTTCTAGATGGTTTCATTCTCAATCACACTGCTCTAGAATGTTCTCTCCTATTCCCACCATTCTAGACGGTTCTTTCCTCATTCACACAACTCTCGAATGTTCTGTCCAACAAATACTGTTATAGACTGTTCCCCCCTCATTCATACTGCTCTAGAATGTTCTCTCCTATTCACACTGTTCTAGATTGTTCTCCTCTCATTCACACTGCTAGAATGTTCTCTCCAGCATATACTGTTCTAGACTGTTTCCCCCTCAATCACACTGCACTAGAATCCTTTCTCCTATTCATGCTGTTCCGGACTGTTCCCTCCTCATTCACACTGCTCTAGCATGTTCTCTCCTGCTCACACTGTTCTAGACGGTTCTCTCACAGTTCACTGCTCTAGAATATTCTCTCCTACTCAAATGGTTCTAGACAGCTCTCCCCTCGTTCACACTGCTCTAGAATGTAGTCTCCTGCTCACAATGCTCTTGACTGTCCTCCCCTCGTTCACCCTGCTCTAGAATGTTCTCCCCTTACTCACACAGGTCTAGACTGCTCCGCCCTCATTCACGCTGCTCCCCAGCACACATGGCTGTAGAATGTTGTCTCATTCACACTGAATAAGGTTAAGGTTAAGGTTAAGGTTCACTTTATTTGTCATCAGCGTTCTTTATACATGTACAAAGCTGTGATGAGACAACGTTTCCCCATGGGCCCGGTGCAACATATAGTAACACTGAACATAACATTCGACAGGACAAAAGGTGCATACAGGCAACACAAACAGTACCAAAGTGACATTTAGTGTAGAGATGGATGTATGGAGATGGGATAGTAGGAATGGATGGAATGTAAACCGCAGTGTTGATATTGCTCATTGTGTATCTTTTCTAAGGCAATTGACCCCCAACTCACTTTCAGCAGCACTATAAGTGAGTGTTCTCCCTCACACTTGAATTCTACAAGTCTTGCCCACATCTAGAATTCTGGACACACTGTTCTAGAAGGTCCTCTCCCTGATCACACTAATTCGTACTGGTTCATTTGGTGGATTACTTCTTTTTTTAAATAACAGCTGTCATTGTCGCAATGCTGATATTTGTTGTGATTTGTAGAGTTGTTTGCTATAAATCATTTATAAATTCTTGAGTGAATAAATGGCAGCAGATTACAGTTTTTATCAGGTGTGCAAGAACTAAACTGTGACATTCATTTTATGCAATGGAATTTGTAAGCTAATGCAAAGAGGCAGTGTGTGTGTGTGTGTGTGTGTGTGTGTGTGTGTGTGTGTGTGTGTGTGTGTGTGTGTTCACAGTCCTAGCAGCAGAAGCAGTGTAGGGGCCAGCTGGGGCCAGGCACATGCAGCAGCCACCAAAATGTCAGAAAGCATTTCAGTTCTTGAGCTGAGGAAGAGCTTACTCCCCTGAGGGAAAATCTGCTATCCTCCTTCATCCTTCCATCCTTCCATTCTTCTCTGCTGCAGCATGCCTCGCCTCCCCAGAGCAGCACGGCTCGGTGGATGCGAGGACACGTGGGCGGAGAGAGAGACATGGGAGAACATTTCCTTGAAACATGCTGTTTTACTGTTAACTGCATGCAATGCAAGACTGGAAATGTATGAATCCCCTGCAATAAAGCTGTCCAATGGCAGCATCCGAAGAACTTTAACACAGCCAAAGCCCAGCTTATGCCTTTAGAAAATGCTACTCTCCCAAAGAAAGAATGTGTTACAATGTTACTATGAGCAGAATGTACTTCACATGAATATTATAGTGCAGTCTGAAAGTGACTATGAGGTTAAACTGCAGAATGTCAGATTTAATTCAAAGGTATATACGTTTGTATTTGGGCAAAGATAAATCAACATGTATTTTTAAGTAAGGTTCCAAATGTCGTAACTATAGGTTAGCAGCTATACCATGTAACAAAATAAATGACTGTATTTTCATATTTTCAAAATTCTGAAAACTATATTTACAAAGGAGCATAAACTCACCTAAATCTACCTGCCCATGTGATCTATCCCTTCACCTCTACACACTGACGGCTGATTGAGTGGACACTGTTTGAGAGTTAGGCATGCCATAAATCTGACCTATGCAGCCAATCAACAGTTGAAACTATTCTGACCTATTCTGACATCCCAGATTTTAACATATGCCTGTGATCACCCAAATGAAGATTAGTTTTATAGTAACAAACAGTTTAATGTTCATTAGTGACTCATAATTGTCTACGTAATTGTTTCATGATTTAGTTACTTTGCACTTGGTAATGAAGAGCCTGCTTTGCATCAGCAGCACTGACTCAATGACAGTCATTCATAAACAGAAAACTGATAGCACCATTATCGATAGCAACTAGTTTCAAGTATCAAATCATTTGATTGTTAATCATAAATATAGTAATAAATTATGTGTCAGACAGTCATGCAATTGCATGCAAATGCATGATTCTATAGCTACTTCAGTTAGGGTACAATCAATCAGTTACTTAGTTGTCGACCTTTGGACACCTATTTGGAAGTTGAGAACAAACAAGTCCTTTACCTCTTCTCTTGTTTGCCTGCCCTTCTCTCTCTCGTGTCTCTCCTCATAGGCCACTGCCTCTCGATGCTTCCATCCCTCCCTCCAGGCTCTGACTAGCAGAAATGGGAAAATGATGTTGAGGTGTGAATTTTCAAATATCGTGCCCACACAGTCCACAGTCTTATTCAATAGAACAGACTTATTTGAGTTTGATAGCTCTAATTTACATGGGAACAAATCTCACGAAACACAAAACGGTCCCCACTGCACATTTGGCACGAGGCTGTGGGCTACAACAAATATCAGTGGCGGATGGGTTGGCAGCCTGCTGTTTAATGGCGTTGTAGCTCACGCTGTTAACAGCAGTTATGCACAAAACATGTGCATTTAAGATACTCCATCTCATTTATTTATAGTGTTTAGATGTACATGTACAAATGCCATATCGTTTGATTCATATAAATGAAAGCATAAAGCATACTGAGTGGTAATTGGGCCATTGAAGACTACACGTGACCTGGAAATGTGCAGGCCAAGATTGCACTTTCATTAAAACACTCTCTGTACTGGTCTAGTGAGACAACTCCACTTTCAGCACTCTGCAGCTCCTATCAGAAAGAAAAATGCGTCACCAGGCTCTTCTCCTAATTGGCCAGCGGTTAAAAATAGCTGGGCCTGGCCATCACGGGACTGATTTGGATTTGCAGCTTTCATTTACAAAGCTAATACACTCTCAGGGGGTGCTTTCCCCACTACACATTTTCAGTTCATATTTTTTGACCTGGGAGGCCATTTTCTTCCAGCTAGTGTCTGATCATGCCCTGCTTCTTTCATTTAAGGAAATCGTAGGAATACGTTACTAAGTATATATACAGCACTAAGTATAACACCCAGTGCTGGACATATTACAGATTTGTGCACTCTACTGTCTCACAATATACTGCCAGTATGGGTATGATTCATTTGTAAAGGCAATACTGCATTGCCTGACAAATGTGATCTTCAGCTTAGAGGTTAATAAACTAAGAATGAAATTCCTACCCAGTGCAGGTCAACCCCCAGGAAACACAAGGCAATAGATTACTACAAACCAGCTAATAATAAAACCAATAACTTCTCAACATAGAAAACCTGAACAAGCCGCCACTGTTACCAAATCAAAAACTGCAGGCACTTCCTATACTACCAAAAATATCAACAACCTTTAGGCCCGCTGGGAAGAGAGTAGTCTTGTTTACATGTTGAGAAGAAAACAAGGATGTTCTAGCATCTCTTTTGGTCTCTAAGGACACATTGCACAACATTTGTTGAAAAAAAAATCCGATCTTGATCATGGGTCAAAGTGGGTGAAGCAACATTTGCCTTTCGGTGGGAGCTTGTTCAGTTGTCCGTGTATTATCATTACAACTGGGCCTATTTAGAGTCCCAACGCCACAGGGGCAGAATGGGATAGCTTCTTCTTAGCTGGACTGTTGTGCCCCCTTAGTTTGGGACATCCTGATCATGTGACCACTAGGGATGAGCTTTTGAGCACTTGTTCTATCATCTATGTGATAGCTTGAAACACCCTCTTCCACATCACTGTCCCACGAGAATTGTCATAAACACAATAACTCAGTACTTAGAGTGCATCCATTTATCAGTTCACAACTTATATTACACAACTTATACTCACTGCATAATTAATATTAATAATATTTGTAGAATACTAATATTAATGCTCAGTGAATAATTAATAGAAATTACTGAATATTGCTGTCAATACCTCAATAATGGGCCAAGATTTTAAGGAGTTAATGATGCATTGATAATAATAATAGGCCTTTATCTCCCATTTGCAAGAATAGAAGTCTTGTCTCTTCCCCTTACATAGTTGTCTAACGAAAGGCCTCGCTGAAGTCGATCTAGCAGTGTAGACTGTGTGGTGTGATGTGAGGAGCTGCTACAGCTGGAGGAGCGGGAATGGGATTCAGAGGACATGACGCAATGTGACCCTGTCATCCTGCATTCAGCCCCGCACAAGCTGGGACTTGCCATAGACACAGAGCCTGTGCAATTCATCTCACTGCAACCTCAAATAAACTCCAGCTCACTTTTCAGAATGCTTCATGCCCTGCTGCGCTGTCAGTGTTGTTACTTAATTGCTGTTGAGTTTTATTTCTATGATTCATATTATCTTGACTAGGGAAAAAACACCCTGGGTAAAATTTTTAGAGTTTACAATTACAGACTGTAATCTGCATCATTTGTTAGCCTCCTTTACCCTGTTCAACAATAGTCAGGACCCCACATAATTGTATACTACACATCATATGTGTGTACATCATATGCTATTCAGGTAAATTTGGTAAATATTTAATTTAAATTTTTACTGCTTCAAGAATGGACTGTTCACGTACTGCATACTATATCTCACCCTATTGAGAGGTGCCAATGTATCGAGATAATCAATGATATCCTCTCATTTATCAGTGGTTTTCACGTTATGGCTGATCAACGCAGATATATGTGGGATTAATAAAGTAGTCAGAATAAGGGCCAGTAAGAACAAACCTCCATTGTAAATCACTAGAGGATCAAGAAAAACGCCATGACCAGGCAAATCTCTTCATGCTTTGTTTTTAATCACGTCATAGAAAAGTAGTTTTAGATTTTATTGAACACAATATACAATATTATACCATACATTGTGTGAAACATTGAATATTCACCTGCAACAATGTGGGATTACTAGACGAAAAAAACCCATCCCTCATGCAGATAGTACTAACTCTGCCTAATCCTTTTGGACACAAATTGTACCAAAAGATTTTAAACATAGATGAACAAAGTTATACTGACAATTTGAATTTCAAAACTGCTAACAAGGTCAGAAAAGTAGTTCACATTAGCACAAATAATTACAGATCACATTTCTTGTAGTTCATATCAGTTTTCACATTGGTGTTCAGAAGTTGTGACATTTGTGACCATTATGTGTGGTTCGCGAGTCCAACGTATAAAAATTTCTGAGCCGTTCTTAGCAATCTGCATTCAAAAAGCTGTGGAAGTTTCAGATGGAGTGCCACTCTGTGTACAATCTTGTGGTATCAAGTTTTTTGATGTTGCACCAAACAGTGATACACAAAGCTTCTAATATTTGACAGAATGTCTACAGTATGTTCTTGTGTCTTATCTACAGACTCTCCCCGTAACCAATGGGTTGTGTGTCTCTTAAGCTACTTTCTGGGCAGTTGAAAATTGTGCGATATATTATATAGCCTATATAGTATAATATATATA
>JBBPCX010000114.1:13145046-13170154 GCA_037974365.1 Hydrocynus forskahlii
TGAAGACAGCCTGGGGGGGGGGGGGGGAGAGAGAGAGAGAGGGTAGAATGTAAGTAAATGGAGTTCAATGAGACTTAGGAGATCAGGCTTAGCATATATTCCCTAATGATTTCTGTAAAGCCCCACAGCACTTAATGCTAATTAAAATGTGATTAATGAAAGGGGGAGTAAACAGTCTCTTTTGAGGTTGAAAACATCTGCTCTTAGAAGCATGAATGACCTCAGTATCTTCTGCGATCTGAAAAAGTGTCCTTACATCTAGGGCCGGTGTGGAGAGGAGAATATGCGTGGACTGAGCCACGTCGGCAGCATGAAGACTGTTGTGGTAAGCCACGTCCGAGTGGTAGTGATCCTCCAGGGTCATCATATATGTCACAAACGTATCTGCAGGGATCTTAAACGTCTTCAGCAAGTCTCGTTCCTGTCATGGGAAGAAGGAAGATGTTGCTCAGCCAAAAGATTTAAGACGGATGTGTCACGTACGTGTGAATTCCGTGTGGAAGTGGACTGACCTGGAAGATGGCATACATGATGCACGTTAGGGGGCGGTTGTTGGAATACTCCGACACGGTGAAGATATTCAGTCCCCATTTGTTCAGATCCTCTAACTCCTACAGATGGAAAATGCAGACAGATGCTGGTGAGAATTCGGAGAATCAAACAACCACGCTCAACCACCTCTCCCACGGGAGAAAAATCTGACAGCTCATCTCCGGTTCTACCTTAGACAGCAGGTCTTCCTTGTCAGTTTTGACACCGAAGCGGGAGATGCCGCAGTTGAGGCTGGGTCCGTGAGACACCTTCTTCACACCACTGATCTGAGTCATCAACTGCTGCTTCTTCTTCTTCTCCCGAGCTTTCGGTGTAGGAGGTGGGATCTCCACCTCATTCTGTTTGTCTGTAGGAAACATCCAGAACAAAACACGTCAGAAATGTTTTTTCCTCAGTAAAAGTTTGGATTTGCAGCAAAACTGGATGCAAAGGTTTTCATTCGTCTATAAAGTTACTGTTTCGAAGATATGAGGATGTTCGTTGTTTTTGTTTTTTCAACAATAGTTATCATTGCTTTGGCCGATGCCATGTTATTCTTTGGCTAATTAGATAACTGATCTGTAAAAAGAGCTTTTGTAATGACCGTACAGAGACATACACCATGGACTCAGAAAACCATTCTTCATAAACTGCTGGCTTTGTAATGCCTGAGGGGTGTCAATCACTGCCTCGGGTCTAAGATGGACCCAGGTGCATCAGGACAGATGAATGGTTCACACCTGCTCTCGGTGCATATGTGCATGTGAGTGTGTGAGTGTGTGTGCGTGTGTGTGTGTGAGACATTCACAAGAAAGTCACTGGAGAGAACAGAGCCTTGGTAAGAATGAACTGAGACCTACACTCTCTCGCTCACTAAGCCTTCTCTTCTGTCGCATTCAGAACTCAGCTTGCCTCCTCCCCTGCCTTAACTGCTGCAGCACTACCGCCCAGCCCACCGCGGGGGTCCCTGCCATTTCTGCACTTCATACAGTCCCTACAAAGGTCAGCTCTTTGGAGGATTCCACTGACAATGAATCAAAACAGCAGCGCAGTAGGGGAACTGGTTCCCAAGAAAGAACACCCCAGTTAAAAAGCCCATTCAGAGTCTGTCACTGCTAAAAGCTTTCACTATAAGGAATAATAAAGGCACGTAAGGGTTATAGTTTTTGGGCCCTTCGAGTTTTAAGAATTATATATTTATTCATCTTTAGATTTATTATCCAGTAACTGCAGTGAGTTATCTAGTATGTAACATGAAACTAGTATGTCGTTGTAGAGATGAGGAATGGAAGCCTGGACTTCGGAATGTAAAGGGCTTTTTTCCCTTTCAAGTGGCAGAGGCTAAGAAGGAACAATGTCCTTTTTTGAAATATTCTCTGGAGCCAAGATTCCACCCGAAGCAAGCACGCCGTCCCACGGGGCTTATTCAATTAGTCCAAAGATAACGACTGTCTCCATCTCGCTGGCTTCCTTCTCCTACACTAACACAAGTGAATGAGAGTGATAATACAAGGTAATTGCCTCAGAAGTGTCTGAGCTGGGGGAGAAGAGGAAGAGTGAGAGGTCATTAATTCTGTACAGTCGTTAACATCTTCCCTCTCACACCTTGTACACCAATCACCATTGGAAACTACAGCTACAAAATGGCTGTACACAGTGTATCGCCCTCGCTGAGCTCTGATTTGGATCGGAAAAGAGTGGTTTCCGAGTAACTATATGGACAGCTAGCAGTGGATCTGTTCTGAGGCTGATGGAGAGATGGAGGAATAATCCTCTTGCTGAATTGATTCTGTAGGTCTTGACTTCTTGTCGACTTTGATATTTCATGTAGGGGCTCTGTGGCAGAAGAAAGAGACTTTCCGGCATTTTACATGCTGGATATAAAATCAATTCACTTGTTTTTTTGACCTAAACATCTCACCGTGTTCCCTTTCACCCAGCCCTTTTCTTTCCTCCCTCCTTCCAGTACACAGTCACATGTCACCCTCACGCCTCAGCTCCCTGTACTCTATCAAAAATGAAAGAGAGCTAGGCAAGCTGCATAAGCTGGCTCTGAGCTCCAGATGCCAGAGAGGGTGCGAGAGAGAAAGACAGAGAAGGGGGCACTGAGTTTTGGCCACATTTAATCCCATTAACTGCGCCATGCTTGCTATTTTCCATGCGATCGGAGCCAGAGCAGAGCAGCGACACGTGACGGAGCTCACAGATGCCTCATAACTAACAGCCTCAATAATCCCACCAAACCCAAAACACTATTAATCCTAATCCCAGAGCCCAGACTACGTCTCATTAAGACGAAATGGGCAGGAAAATCTGAAAACAGGTGTGGAAATAATAAGGGTGTCTCTATTTTTAAATTAAATTTGATTGCCTGATTCAAACAATCAACTGAAATGTACCTTCTCATTATGTCAGCAGTGATTAGTTGGCTATTTGCATGATGATGAGGCATATTTCAAATTCTCCTGCTGGATTTTCTAAAGGGCCCATATAGGTTTCTTTTTCGTGTAGTTTTGTGACATAAAAATTAATTTCATACATATTCTAACTTCTATTCATCCCTTAGAATTAAACAAGGGATGACAACTATTTATGTTACTGTGCCTAAGACTGATATATGAAAATGACCCGGGTTCTGACTGGCTGGAGTTCAAAACAGACTATTTATGAAGCTTAATTTCGATACATGAGCCACATGGACTGGGAAGGGAATGGTACATTCTGAAACCTTATCAGTGTTTTACAGTACTTTGGATACTCCTTGCTTGTTTGTGTTTATTAAGAATGCTGACTTGACATGCTGTGATTTTAATAGAGGTTTTCAATTTTTTGAATAAAAAGTGTAGAAAAGAATTATTCCTAGTTCATCTTTTATCTTTCAGTTTCCAGTAAAATATTTAGTAATTTTTGAAAGTACAAAACACTTCTGTTGTTGAGTCTTTTAATTTTTTTTATGAATCTTCAAAATAAAGAGCAGTTCGCTTGTTAACTAATATAATGTTAATATTAACTAATGTTAACTAATATAATGAAGTAATAATGAACTAATGCAGAGAACTAGTTTGGAATAACCGTTTTGATCAATGTGCTAGAAGCAGCTTTTTGCGCAGTGCCGTAAAAAATGCATGCTGGTTTAAAATAGCTCAAACATGTATGAGTAGTGTGTGTGTATGTGTGTGTGTTTGTTTCTCTGTAATGGTGTCCCGCTCTGAAGAAAAGCTCTGGATGACTCATAGGTTCTGGAGCCTGGCGGTTCCATTACGGGGGTTCCACCGTGAACGTCTCTCTACAGCAGGATCCCCCCCAATCCTTTACCTGCATCTCTCCCTTCATCTCCCTCAAACACCCCCGCCCTTCTTGTTTCTGCTGACTGTAGCAGTGGGGATCTCTCTCTCTCTCTCTCTCTCTCTCTCTCTCTCTCTCTCCATGAGGCTGCCTATACAGCAGCTGATGGCGCATCACGTAAAAATGTTCATAATTTTTGAGTGAATTTCTTTTCTCTTCTCCAATTTCCCTAATTTATTGTCTTTTAAAATACTTTTTCTTTGTCCATCATACACATTCAATATTCTCGAACACCCCTTCAATCTTTTTAGCCTTGTACAAATATCCATTCCTTAGGTTTCCATGACATTTACAGCACGTGAGTGTGCGTGTGTGTGTGTGTGTGTGTGTGTGTGTGTGTGTGTGTGTGAGTATGTGTGTGTGTGTGTGTGTGTGTGTGTATGGGGGTTGGATGATTACCTAGAAAGGTGTTGGAGATGAACTCTGACACCTGGTTGCCAGATCTGCTCATCTCGGAGAGGTGCGTCAGCTCCCTGTTCAGCATTCTTTTGAACTGGAAAAAAGATGGGAAATAAAGTAGGAATGTTTAATGCAAAGCTAAGTCAAAACCCCACAAAAACAAACAATATCAAGCTTTTATTGATGGCTCCACACTTATATCTGCTGCTCATATTTAAATGTATACAGTTGGATTCTAAAGTGAAAAACAGGTATTAATGTCCATGATTAAGAGTCATTCATACAATAGTTCATCAATTTGATATCAAAGCCAGTGAACAGAGCACAGAGTGTACACAAGGGTGCGCATCACAAACGTGAATTTGATAAAATACTGCCAAATAAAACGTACATAGCAGAAGGTGCTTAAATACACATTATATGAGAACACCTAAATGTCCAAGGCCAATCCTGCAGACCTGCAAACTGTCTGTATCTCGCAGAAATAAATAAACAAATGAATATATAATTAAATAAGTTGGGAAGAAGGGCAGCCATATCCTGCGTCACATCAGAAAAACCGCACAAGTTGTTAAAAATGGGCATTCATGACTAACAAAAAAATTGTGCTACAATGTTTTTTTTATACGTTTGACCATATCTCGGCTCATTTGAAAGCATTTACACTAAGAAGCTAAAAGGGATCCCGCCACTCTGCATTCCAGCAGAGGCGC
Source organism: Hydrocynus forskahlii (assembly GCA_037974365.1). Taxonomy (NCBI): domain Eukaryota; kingdom Metazoa; phylum Chordata; class Actinopteri; order Characiformes; family Alestidae; genus Hydrocynus; species Hydrocynus forskahlii. The sequence continues at coordinate 13,150,035 of JBBPCX010000114.1, forward strand.
CCCAGACAAATCAGCCGAACACATTCATTCTTGGTGTCTCCCCCATCACCAAGACCACCAAGCCAGCCAGCAGAACACACGCGACATCGCTCCGGTCTAAATACACACCTTAATGTAACCCCAGGACACAGAGAGAAGGTAGTTCGCCTCAGGCATTTTGGATTCTGGTTAGTATCCGGGGAGAAAAAAATTAAATAAAATCCACAATAGCGCACTCGTCTCCCCTGAAGAAGGGGAGAGCCCGAGAGAGAGGCAGATGACAGGGATTCTTCAGAGTGAAAAAAATCCCTCCTTCTCTCCTCTACTCTGGGTCAGCGATTGCAGATTGGACCGAGGCTGAAGTTGCGGCTCTGGGCCAAGAGACTCCGGCACGCACTCTCCATGGCTGCGGTGGTCAGGCAGGCAGCACCCGTCCAGGCTGGAGCTGGAGCGTCTGCTAGCGCAGAAAAATTATGGAGGAGAGGAGGCAAGGGGAGAGCGGAGGGAGGGAGGGAGGGAGGGATGGAGGAATGAAGAAAAACACAGGGATGCTCATCTAGCTGGAGGGGGGCTTCCTCTGCTGGATTAGTGCTGCTCCACTGCTGCTGCAGCAGCTCTCTCTCTCTCTCTCTCTCTCTCTCTCCCTGTTCTCACTCTCCAGGCTTGCTCACTTTACCCCCCTCCCTCTCTTCCACGCTCGCTCTCTATCTCTCTCTCTCTTTCTCTCTCTCTCTCTTCATGCAGCCTGTCAGCCCCAGCAACACACTGGCCACAGCACACACGATTTGACAGAAAGATGGTAGAGGAGGGGGAGACCCCCGCTTAGTTATGCGAGGGAAAGAAAGGGAAGAAGGAGAGAGAGGAAAAAAGGAAAGAGGGAGGGCTAAGGATGCCCCTTCCTTTCCTGAATCCCTCTTTCACTCAGGTAGAATATGAGGCCTGCGATTTTATATAGACTTTTGTAATCAAAATACACAGGCAATATATAATGGAGTAGGACTGAGCATCTGAGGCCTTGCTGTCTCGGGACGCTTTCTAAAACAATGCTAAAGGACAGCAGGATGTTTGAGTTTTACAGTGACCATTTACAGACCACTGGCTCTTTTACCGTCTCCCACACAGTGTGTGAGGCAGCCTCAGACACAGTCCCGGGCTATTTTTACCCTCCAGGCACAGGAGACGCGGGCAGGAGGAAGAGAGAGTGGGAAGAAGAGAATCGGGGCGAGAGACTGAGAAAGTGAGAAGGAATGAGAAAGACAAAGAGAGAGAGAAAGAGAAGGAGAGAGAAAAATAATTGCCTTTGCTTGTCTGTTTTTTTGGTGACATCACCCCCCCCCACTCCCCTGATTCTCCCCCTCCCCTTTCTCTCTCTCATTTTCTTACCTTCTCTCTGTTTCTCACACTCTACTCTCTTTTTCTTTTTCCCTAACTCATGTCTCGCTTTGCCTCCATTTCTCTTTGAGTCTCATTCTCACACCTGTTCTTTCTCCATCTCATCTCCATATCTATCTCTCCCTCTCTCTCCCTCTCTCTGTCTGCCTCTCTCTCTCTCTCTCACTCTCTTTCTCTCTTTGTCTGTCTGTCTCTCTCTCTCTGTCTGTCTCTCTCTCTCTCTCTCTGTCTCTCTCTCTCTCTCTCTGTCTCTCTCTCTCTCTCTCTGCCTCCAATCCGAGCACCACCAAATTACATCTCAACGCCATGGCAACAGCATCACGTGGCCCAGGCTGTTGCAGGAGCTTCTTGTTCTGTGAGGCATCTCCCTGTCTGTCTAAACATGGCGGCTGCAGAAGCATCACGAGGATATCTCTGCTGTTCAGCACTATACAGCACACACAAGCAACCCAGACACACACACACACACCCACACACACACACACACACACACACACACACACACACTCTCTCACACACGCACACATATACACACAGATGCTCCGGGAACAGGCAGACAGCCAGAATCAATGGGGTGTCCTTGCAGCCAGGAGGGCACAATTCACTGGCAGGGAAAGCCCCGGTTAACAGGACTCACTCCTGACCACCCTGACACTGGCCAGCCTGGTTGGCGTCCATCATGAAAATGTTCATGAAAAACAAAATGCTAAAATCCATCCACATTACAGAACTATCATCATAACTTCTACCTCAGAAATGGAAGTTTTGAATTACAGGATATTATTTTATACCATTTTTACTGGTCATCATCCCAGAAAGTGGAAACAGAGTTGCTATGACAGTGATCATATAATACTAAAGTACCAGGATAACAGCGTCTTGGTAGTGTAGAGAAATTTCTCCAAATCTTTAGGTTTGAGACAATATGGGAATGTAATTCCCATCGAAAAGGATTTCTGAGGATTAGGTGTGTATATGTGCGTGTCTGCGTGTGTGTGTGCGTGTGTGTGTGTGTGTGTGTGAGTTTCAGTGTGTGTCTCCGTGAGAAAGAGAGTGGGAGGGAGAGAAGAGACGAGAGAAGACGAGAAGGAAAAAAAACAATAGCTGAGGATCTCTCCGCATTCTGCTGCAGTGGGGGACAGCCTGTGTGTGTGCGTGTCTGAGCTATTCTGGATCCTCGACGTTCGGTGTCATCTTCCCTGCCATTTTCCACAGCAGCACACTGCAGCCTGTTCTCTGACTCTGCACACGGCTAGAGTGCGCCGTCATTCTGTGCACACATACAGCCATTGTGAATGAAGGTGGCAATTCATTCTCAGAAACTGCCATCTTTCAGCCTAAACCCTCTAATTGCTGCAAATCACACCATGCTCTTTAGGACGTAATGGGAAGGAAGAATATCACTACTGTCTTCAGGAAGGTTATTTCACAGGGGAAGGAAGAGACTTTCAAGACTTGCAATGGAAGCAAAATATTTCTAATGGTCCGTTCATCATGAATTTTTCATATTAGAGGCAATTAGAGTTTTCAAATTAAGTAAAAGGAAATAATGACAAAAACAGAGATGTAAGCTGAACATAACATCCTCCTTTCATTATAATCGACTTGATCTGGATTATTTTGTTTAAATTAGAAACTTTTGGGATTGTGTCCTTATATTTACTGAAAATGACATTTTTTTTACAACACTGATTCAGTGGAGCCGTGCGGGATTTACTTCTCTTTGTTCTTTACCCTCCTCTTCCACAAGTGGGCAGTATAAACCTGAGGAGGCCACAACTTACTGGTTTCAATGAGCCTTTCATGCAATTCTGAGAAAATTTATTAAACTGAATCCAGTTCTACAGACCATTCATACATTTGACCACATCAGCATATCACACCTTAATGTAAAGCAGGGGCATTCTGTCACATTTAGCGACACTAAACGTATTAGTTTAGTTCAGTTCTGAGATCCGAGATTCGTTGTACTTCTATATACTTGAAATATATTCATATATTTAAAACATACACAAGTACAACAGATTTTTCTTTTGAACTTAAATGAACTACTAACCTCAGTGTGGCTAAACGGGACGGAAAGCCCCTTCTTTACACACCACTAGAGGTGTGGGAGATTATTAGTCATGATAGTATCATTCACAGAAGCCTCGACTGTAAGAGCGGCAAGTCCATTCAACTCAGTGCACACACATGCAACATCAGCATTAGGAAATGTGCTGACGCACTTCAAGGTGACGAACTAGTTCGTGAGTAAAACACACGTTATGACATAACCGCCTTCGTAAGAAAGGGGTAGAGTGTAAAAATGTGCCAACTTACATACATAACAGTCAGAAGTTATGAGCAAGAAGTGTCTCACTTCCCCTAAATGACTGAAGTGCCTCTGTGTGTGTGTGTGTGTGTGTGTGTGTGTGTGTGTGTGCGTGCCCTGGTGTTCAGTTTTATTAGCTTGATAGAACACCGAAATTCAAGAAAGTCTTTTTTTTTTCTCATGCTTCTCCACAGTGTGTAAAATATAACAAATGCAAAGCTCATTGAAGCAGTATGCCACACAACATGCTCTGAAAGATCTTTTGACAAGAAGTAAAAGAGAACAAGCTACACAATTATGAGAAATACAGTTCTGCGGGAGCATTTCGAGAATTAAGGAAAATGTGTCCCCTATTTATTAATGATGTAGACTTAGTTATGAGTGCAGTATTTTGGAATAGCTACACAAAATGAAATCTGATTATCGCGGGCCATTAGTAACTATATGGCACATGCCACAACGAACTGTGCTTAATCCATGCAATACAATACTACACAGCACAGCTGACATATATGTCTGAGAAGCATGCAGAAATACACTAAAATCTAAGACATGCACATGGCCTGACAGGAGCACAGAGACCATCGAGATGGAGAAAACTCCAAGATGAATATAAAAGCAATAAAAACAAAAAGGCAAAAAACAGCAAAATACGAAAAGAGGATATTCCAACTATATCCGACTTACAGCAACTCTTTGCTCACATGAAGACAGCCATGCGAAAACAAGAAATATACAAAATAAAAAAACACTTCAGAAATGGCTCACCTTTTTCCAGCAATTAACTTTTCCAAACTTTCTGTGCTCCTTTCTCTCAAAGCAGCAAGCTCCCATTTTGAGGCAGCGGGTTCGGTCCTGCTGTGTGCGCGAGTGTGTCTGAGCGTCTGTGTGCTGGGGCTAAGTAATGCTGAGGTTTGGCATTTGACAGACGCAATAGTGTTACTGACTCACTTTGAGCTGTGTGCGCTGACTACTCTCCAGTGTGTGAGCATGTCACCCTCTACACACACGCCCTCTGATGCAGGGCCCTCCCTCTACTGCCTCCAGCACGCACGCACACACACACACACACACACACACACACACACACAGTAGTAGCTCTAACCCAATTGCAACATAGTGTACAGTGCAAATAGTCTTTGCACTGGAACTGGACCAAGCATACCGATGAAATGTCAGCTCTTCCTGCCATTAAGGTAAACAGTTACGCACATACATGTTCACACACACACACACACACACACACACACATCCACACACGGGTTTGGTTTTATATCAGGATGTCAGGATTGAGACAGTCATAGACAAAGACAAAAAATGAGTTCAAAATTACTAAGAAAAGATTCTCATGAAATTAACCTACATTAATAATTAGGAACTGTTTTTCCTTCTCCTGTAAAGTTTTGGAAGTACAAAGTTTTGCTCAAACAGTGATGACATGAGTCCCTCCATGTAACTATATATTCAATATGCATTATATATTTAAGTAAATTGAATAATAATTTTTCTAAGCCAAACTTAGGAAGACTAAATTTAACCTAACTTTTGCCTCTGTAACCCAAGAGAAACATTTTGCCCACCTGATTTCTGTAATCCTGTTAAGCATGTGCTGGGTCACTAGACTAGACTCTGAAACTCTCCTTATATAAGAAAAGGCCTAATTTCTGCTACTGTTCCATTTTCTCTCATTAACTTCTTGTTTGCTTATTGAAATGCTTATTTCATTTATGCTTATAATGCCAAGGCCCATATCTGGATACACAAATGGACACATTACACACTTTACACTTCTTTACTCCCATAACTACGTAACTCACTTAACACATAACACACACACTTTATTGTTTTCTTATAGAGCAATTTCAGAATTAAAAAAAAAACATAATACAAAAATATAACAATAATAAGAACATAATAATAAGTAATTATTGTAATTGTCATCATCATCATCATCATCATATTATTATTATTGTTGTTATTATCTTTATTGTTGTTATTGTTGCTACTTATCTTAGTTGTTGTGAAATTCATCTCGTGACAGTCACTGGGACGATGCTTCTGGAGTAAAGTTTCAGAAGATATTACTTTGCCTTTCATGAGATAAGTGCTCTGATCCTCCATTGATTCTAATAGCCGGTCACATATTGAAAGGCCACTAACCTGTCAGAGAAGCTGATCAGATTTGGAACTCAGAAATTCCGGCTGTCCAAATGTTTAGCTTCAATCTAATCTTATTCTCCTGGGAGGCTAATCAAACGCCTGCCTTAAACTAGTAGCTTAGAGCACCCAGGTCTCCTTTTGCTCTCCAAAAACTGCATGTGCTTTCCTGCACTAATGCAGGTGATCCAGTGCGAGTGATATGACCAGAAATATCACGATACTCCAAGGCACTTTCATGGTACATGAGATGTTTGTATCCTGTTTAGTAGTTCTAAGGCATGTGAATGAGCAGGAATGGGCAAACAGCAAAGCCACAGTTAAGGATACAAAAAAATTACTTCATTTTAGTTTTATAATACATATTTATACAGAATTTAAGAACAACTAAGATTAAAAATGTAAAAAGTAGTAGGAATCAAACATTCAGTCCAACATTCAGTCTTTAACAGGATTCAAGGATCCAGTTCTTGACACGATATAGTTTTGGATATTCTGATACTCATTGCAAAACAATACTCATAATAGTGTGTGTGTGTGTGTGTGTGTGTGTGTGCGTGTGTGTGTGTGTGTGTGTGTGTACATTTATCCCTATTGTGATCAACAGAGTCTCCCTGCTGTAGTTCGTGTTAGTTTGACGTCAGCAGAAGCAGAAACAAACAGGGAGCATGGCCTTGCCCTGCCGCACAGCACTCTCTCCTATTGTAGTCTGCGCCCGGCAAAGGCTTAGGAAGGAGACAGGAAACCTGAGTCACACAGCTGCAGTGCTCACACACACACACACACACACACACACACACATACACACACACACACATATATGCACACACACCAGCATCAGACAGAACAGCAGCTGATCGGATACTGGTCAGCTTGCGTGATGCACATGCAAAAAAAATGCTTGGACACTGAAAAACAACCATTGATGACACAGATCATGCAGGCCTCACTGACTGGTTTTGCTACCTTGACTAGTAGATTTTTTTGCAGTATGAGTGCATAAGGTTGATGTGGTTCAAAGCCATATTTAGCATAAATGGCGCATTGTATATTTTTTTGGCATACCACATACCACTCCGGGAGCTACTGGTAGATAATTGCTGAAGAAAATGATAGGAATCAGGCAGATGTTTAGATCTGACCGATGTTTTAAATGGAATATCTGATGGTGTATTTACTTGAAGAAATTTTCTGGACAATGTAGAACCTATAGGCATCACTGGGCTACTGTGCGAAAATGTATCGCTTTCTCTGCATTTTGTAATCCTTTAGAATTAAATATTCTATTTCTCTCTTATGCTAATGTAGCTGCACTCCTAATTTGTACATTTTGTAAATGTTTAAGCACTGGTATTAGTAAACACATAACTCCCATTTCAGTTATTCTACCACCCGTGCTAACAGTCAACACATACAGGTTTTACAGATTTTACAGGAATTCCATCCCTTTTTTCCATAATCAAAATGACAATGAGTTGTAAACAACGTCAGTCAGAGGGATTCAGTGTGAACTGTAGACAGTGGTGGGGATAGGTAACAGGCATCTGAAGCATTTAATGCTTCTTAAAGTTATGCAACAGAGAGCAGTGACATGAAATTGTTATGAATACACTAATGATGGCTTTTGAAAGAAGGTTTTGGCCTAAAGTGTGTTTTTAAAATCCATCCAGGAAGACGTTGCAAGGCAAAACACTTTTTTCAGATTTGCCAACTTTATCAACACTGCATGTACAAACTCAGGAGACATGTGTCACCCATATTTCCTATCACCACCAGTTTAACAAAATCTATCTTTAAGTTTCTTGATAATGCACTACTTCAGAGCAAACCACTCTGAAAGATGTTTACATCTCATCCAGGTGTTTACATGAATTATTCATAAAATCCACTTTAACCAATTTCTTTACTGTTCTTTGCACAACAAGCATATCGTGTGATATACAGGCTGTGATATGATATTCTGAATTTTGCAACAAAATACAACTAGAGCCCTAGACAAGACAAGTCCCCTAGACCTCGAATAGCCATATAACTGCAAGCTGGTAATGTCATCAGCTCCAGGGCAGACGCAGTAATGTAGCCCTGCGCCAGCCCAAAGGCTGAAAATCCTTTACAGTAGCGTCAGACATGTTAAAACCTGCTCAATGAGGAAAGCAGACACAGCAGCATCTCATGAGCACTTCTTCCATGTCACAGTAAGATCTGATCCAGAATCAGCTCACTGTGCATGAAAATACAGCAGACCTGAACCTGACTTACAGCTCACTTACCCACATTGTCCGCATCAAATCTTCTATATGGTTAGAATTTTGGATGAGGTTTAAAATTCATTTTAACCATAAGAGTCTGCATGTGAGGCCACATTTCCTTACTCCCAAAGTAGCTACTAAATTATGCATATAGTTACTGAACAATCAGCCTTGATGAAAACTAAATAATCAAAGGATTCGAGAGGTTAAACGTGGTGGCTTTTATTATTAACAGATGTGAAGTTTTTTTCTTCTCAGTACTCCAACAAATTAACAGCCGGAAGACTATTCAACCCACTGGCGTGACTCTCAATGGCTCCATTCACTAAAGCAGTCACACAGACACGCACGAAGACTCCGACGGTTTGAAAACAAAGACCACAAAAGTGGATATTTGGATGCTGTCCAGCGAAAAAGAGAAAATAAAAAAAACATCACAGCACTAAGTGCACCAAAGTCTCCTTTAAAAAGTACTGCAGAATGATCCAGCTGTGTAAGAGGGGCTTGTCTGTTTTTGTTTTTTTCGTACATTTCTGCACATTTTCTTTTAGTGCATTTTTGCACATTTTAGTTTTGACATTTTTTTCTTCTTTTTCTTTATATTACAGATCAAATTAAATGTAGGTTTAGAATCTATAGGTATTTAGAAACATGTCAAATATAAGGAATGACCGTACACTGAGAAAAGTACTAACTTTACTTGAGTCCAAAGTGTACTTGATCACACATTTGGACAAAATATAAATTTAGGTTTAAGGTCTTTTTCTTTATGTGTATTAATCCGTGTCCTGTCACAGTATGAAAAGAAATGTGAGTGTGTGTGTGTTTGTGTGTGTGTGTCTTAGGAGTCTTTCCTCACCTTGTTGGAGGCCATGTCGCTGACTGACCGGTACGTCTGGATGGTCTCCAGCTGGTCCAGGCACCAGTCCAGCTCCTCCATGGTCTCCACGGCCAACTTCTGGTACGACTCGTCTGAGCAGAGGCACAGAGAAACGGGCACACGATCAAAACCTTCCTGCATGGCCACTCCAGCACCGGCCGCTAAACGATCCCTCATCCTGGGCTTGCACAAACACACTGAGTTGCTTGTGCTCACACACACACGAACACACTCTGGTTATAGGAGAGTGAGAGGTTTTTCAATGTGTTCTTCATACACTGTCTGAGACGAGGCAATAGTGACACTATGGCCTTTCCCCTCACCCCTCCCTCTCTCTCGCTCTCTCTCTCTTTCTTTGTCTCTCTCTGCTTCTCTCTATCCCTCTGTCTCTCCCTTTCTCTGTGTTTCTCCTTCTCTCTCTGTCCCTCCCTCTATCTCCCTCTCTCTCTCTTGGCTCTGTCTTTTCAGCGTCACCCCACATCCCCCCACCCCACTCGTCAGCTGTGATGTCAACTGAGAGGAAGGTGTGGGGGGGGCTCTTTGCATATCCCCCCCCCCCCCACACACACACACTTCCTCATTTACAAAACACGCAACCTCAGACCAGGAAACACAAACACACAAAGACACAAACACGCACACACATACACTCACATATGCCACTCATATAAACCACATCCCTTCACACACACATTTGACACAGCTGCACTCCATTCACACTCTTGCTAACACGCTAACAAGCGTGTCTGATTCTATGCAGCCATGATGATCTCAGCCTGGTCTGAGGTGACCTGTGTGTGGGTCAGTGTGGAGAAGCAGCCGTGCATAACCGGGCTCTTAGGCTTCAGAACACACGTTCGACCCTGTGTGGCCTCCAGGTGCATGCCAGTACAGGTTTTGCACAACGAGAGGCCTGAGATCATACTGAATTATGATATGATTACTGATGCCACTGTGGGCTTTTCTCAGTATTTTCAGTACTTGAAGAATATTGACCAACATCACGCTTCATTAGAAAGACGTTTAACGATCAAGTGGCTTTGTTTAAAAAAATAAATCAAGAATCCTCATGAGGTTTTGCTAATATTTTTTAAGAGCTGCACTACTGTTTGGTGGGGTTTTGTTCTGTTCCATCTTACCAAACCTAAAAAATCAAACAACATGGAACACATTATTAATTGTTAAAATGTCATCAAGTTTTCTATTTCTATTTTAATGAATGTCTTTAAAAACAGGTAGATACGTCAGAGATGCGTTAAGAACAACACTTTTTCTGTTTTCAGACTTTTAACACGAGCTGATTAATGTGTAGGAGATTTATTATATTATTTTGACTTGACACAAAGTACACTAAAACAGCAAACAACACAAAACATGTTTTGAGAGAGTTCCCTCTCCACAATGAATGTGTACGTCTTCTGTTCATTTTTCTCTTCAGGGCGGGTTTCTTTTCTTCTGCTCAGGCTGGCCAAACTCCGTCACTGCACTGCTCCAGTGGAGCACAGCAGGAGCTGAAGTGGAGCTAAAGCAAAACAGAGCAGACTTAACCTCTACTACAAATGATAACAGGCATGTTATTACTTCATAACAAATGATGAAATGCTCTTACACTCATTATTTTATGACGTGAGGACAAACAGTGAAGTGCACTGAATCATTTTTGCATGTCTCTTTGTCATGTTCCTCAAACCATTCCTGACTAGTTTTTGTAGCTGCATTATCCTGCTGAAAGCCGCTGCTATTAGGGATTACTGTTGGTATGAAGGGGTGTACTTGTTCTGCAACGTTTAGGTAGATGGTATATGGCAAAGTAACATCCACATGAATGTCAGGACCCGAGGTTTCCCAGCAGAACACTGCCCAGCAAGTCACACTGCCTCCACCAACCTTCTTTCTTGCCCTCTTGCCCTTTTCCCCAAGTAAGGGACATACACACACCCGGCCGCCCACATGATGTAAAAGAAAATGAGATTAAATAAACTAGCCCATCTTCCTCCACTGCTCCATGGTCCAGATCTGATGCTCATGTGCCCATTAAAAGCACTTTGGGCAGTAGACAAAGGTCAGCGTGGGCACTCTGACTGGTCTGCAGCTATGCAGCCCCATTAGCTGTTCTGACACCTTTCTATCATGGCCAGCATTTTTTTCAGCAGTATGTGCTACAGATGGGCCAGCCTTCACTTCCCATGAGCATCAGTTATCCTTGACCCTGTCAGTGGTTCACAGACTGTCCTTCCTTAGATCACTTTTGTTAGGTACTAACAACTGCACACCAAGAACAGCCCACAAGATCGGAGTTTTGGAGATGCTCTGACCCAGTCATCTACTCATCACAATCTGGCCCTTGTCAAAATCACTCAGATGCATACACTTGTCCATTTTTCCAACACTTCAAGAACTGAAAGTTCGTTTGCTGCATAATATATCCCACTCCTTAACAGGTCCGACTGTCAGGAGATAATCAATATTATTCACTGTGGTTTTAATGCTGTAGTTGATTGATGTAAACAAACCATGGCTGCAGTCACCCTCACTATCTTTCCCTCCCTTTCCCTCCCTTTCCCTCTATGTATGTCTCTCTGTCTCACTCGCTCCTTTTCTTTCTCTCTATCCCATCTGTCTAACTCATTCTACCACTCTGCTTCCAACTCTTTCTAACTTTCTCTCTTTCGTCTCTGTCTTTCTCTTTCCACACTGTCTCTCACAAACACTCTAAGTTTCTGTTTTTTTTCCTCTCTTGTAATCACACACACCAAAGGTGAGAAGCCCACAGCAGTGACTACTGTGACGACATTGTAGTGGGAGTTAGGCAGCGTGTAGATGAAAGGGCCACCTAAATGGCTGACCACACATGCGTAAGAAGGGTTTTCTGCACTGCCACACACACAGGGCACGTTTGGGGCTGGGGCAATGGGCCAGGAAAAATTCTCACATATGGCCATCTAGCATCTACCCACAAAGCCTGAGGTCACCCACTCAGAGATGCTTAAAGGAGGGGCTGCTGAAGAAAAGTTTCAGTTGTGGGCAGTGCTCTGTGATCTACAGAATAAAACTCCTGAAATGATTTCTTTCCTAGAATCGTATCTCATTTTCCCCTTTTGATAAGCACACGGCGGTGTATGTTGTCAGAGGTTCAGAACTGCGTCCTGAAATGTCACTCTGACATTTACAGTAACATTGCATTCCATACAGTACGTTTTTATGTGTGGGTGTTTTGGACGAGTGTGTATTCGAATAAAGCTCTCAGGTCCTTTAAGGACAGATCTGGGGGAGTTGTTTTAAGCAGCAGAATCAGTGCAGTTTTCAGAGTAGATGAGTTTTGTGGTTTTACTGTGTGTGTGTGTGTGTGTGTGACAGTTTAGGACCTTTCAGTTTGCATCATGTTGATGCAATACAGTTTGTATGAGTGCTCTCATGTATGTGTGTGTGTGTGTGTGTGTGTGTGTGTGTGTGTGTATGTTTGTGCGCACATGTGTGAGATGTTGTAGGCGGATGCGGTGTGTTTGTGGTAACAGCTGTTTTTCTGACACTCCTGCCGTACGAGAAGTGTGAGAATCTGTGTAAGTATACGCATATGTGTGGGCATGTGGGTATGGTAGGGTACTTAACGACAAAGAGATTAGTCTGATCTAAAATTAAAAAAAGAACAGCAGAACATACACACTAACGACGCACTGGAGATACTGCTATACAAACTCACCTCTCTTTTTTCACAAATTAAGACATGAAAGTTGAAGACGGATAATTCAAATGGAAAAATGATCTATAGTACATTTTAAAAAACAGTTTGTTTTGATGGCCCAATAGTGATGACCGGGCTGGGTTCAGGTTAGCTTACTGTATAGATGTACGTCTCTCTGGATAAGAGCATATGCGAAATGCCGTAAACGTAAACGTAGAAAATGTAACAGATGAGGACCGGCTGGGCCAAAAAGTGACAAAACAGAATTCCGAGTAAGTTCTAAATAACATGAGTGAACATTGCAGGACAGGTCGGATCAGGTTGGGTCTGGGTCAGCTCTCACAGTGGGTCAGGCAGGTGCTGTCATAAAAAAAACCCTGACCTGATCAACACGAGCCCAAATTGTAATTTGTTTAATTTTTCACAATAACTGTATAAATCAAATGAGTGCCACTGTTAGTCAACATAGTTAATCAATATAGTTAACATGTTCACAACATGAGGTCACCTCAAGTTTGTCGTGGGTGTGTTAGAGACTACTCTGACCAAAAATTTAAACAAGCCAATAAAAAAGGGGATGGTGGTCTGCAGAATTAGATTTTGTCAAAAATGTCAAAAATGACAACATGTATGTTATTGTTCATTTTTTTGCTCTGCATTCCAATTCTTTGTGTGAATAAAACTACGTGAGAAAGAGGTGACTGGTGTGTGAGTGCCATCGCTCCATCATCAGCTGTCTCACAGCACATCGGTAAACTTTCAAAACGGTGCATATACTGTCAGATATTTGACTCACGTTAAACATAAATGAAGATAATGTAATAAAGTTATACATGTGGACATACTCAAAAAATGTGAGCCCCACCTTAACAGAATATAGCTCAGCAAACAAGATGGGCTGTGTAAAATATTACAGTCTGGTTGGAACCACACAACATTCAGAAACATCTGGCAGGTATTGGCCGTAGCGTATTGGCCATAGCATTAGGACGTTCTGAGTTCGATCCCTGATAATGCTGAGAGTTCTAAAAGGCACATCTGGCCTCACTCTCTCTGGGCGTGCCGTGTGGCCCTTCCTCCTCTCCCACCACCCAGTGAATGCTAGTGAAGCCACTGCAGGCGTCTGTTAGCTGATGTAACAGAACTGGCGGTTAGTGTCCTCATCCAGGAGTGCTGAAATGTCCAATGAAGCTGGATTAGCCACAGTTCGAAGAGATACAGTGACGCTTGATGTGACTCAGAGGAAGCACCTGCTAGCCTTAACCGTCCCAGTCTTGATGGCATTGCATGGTTGGGGGAGTCATTGTTAGTGGCCTGTAAAGACTAGATAATGGAGAGAACTGCTATAAAAAATCTGGCCAATACTGAAAAAGATGAGCTGAACTTGAGTTTCATGGGTCTAACTGTAATGCAATGGGTTACTACATTTTTGGTGAAATCGCCAAATCAAAAAACCTTCTTTTGCAGAACTGTTGTATATGCTTTTACAAAAGCAATCGAATCTTACAAAAAACAAACAAACAAACAAACAAAAAAAAAAACAGCTGTAATGAAATGGTAGCCCGAATTTTATATGAGACTGTCCTGGAATTATATAGTAAGATCATTTCAACTGACAGATACAAAGGGTGAAATTGATCTATTCATTCCAGTACAATCATCCCATAACTGATGTAACACACTGGTACATAATCACAGAGCTAGCATAGACCTACATATGGATGGCTGTCACACCAACAAACAATGCACTTAACTGAATACATGTTCAGGCCGTTATGTAGCAATCTTTAATCAAAATGATGTTTGTTAAAATAATGTATTGAGAACTCTTGAACTGTATCCAGGCTAAAAAACAGGTTTATATGTGGTCAGATGTTTACCAGAGAAAGGCGGTACGCATGACTGTGTCACACTCATGCTCTTAAGGTTCCAAAGACAACAGACAGTTTGAGTCGATCTGTCAGCGGTGTTTACCCCCAGAGTCACAGCACCATCTTACAAAACTCTGCTTTTAAAAATAATCCCTAGGTCCCACAACAAACAACCTTCCATAATCCATTCACTACACACTTACTGTAGCGTTAGCGTTCAACAAAGAAGCACCATTCTTCTAAACCTCTAGCCTACTTCTACGGGCTTATTCTGTCGATTCTGAATGATGCACACTGTGGTGTCACACTAATAGTGTTTACAGTCTTTTAGGCTGCAACTCAAGTGTGTTATTTGCGCGTAGCACGAGATGAGCTGTGCTGAAATTCTTTTTTTTTTTCTTTTTTAAGGCAGCCTTAACCACTGCTCGGTGAATTGAGGGCTTAAACAAGAGGAGGCATTGAGTGAGCAGGGTGGGCAGGAGAGGAGTGTGCTCGCTTAGCCACATGAATGAGAAAGCTAGAAACCTCGGCAAGACCTCACACGGCCCAGGGATTGTGAGCACACACGAGACCACACAAAACGAAGTCCTATTTTGACACACATTTTTACATGTATCTTTGGTATTTTCAGTTAGACCAAATGAGTAATAAAAACACATTGAGGGGTTTTTGCTATCCAAAAGGTTTAACTCTGGAATTAAAACCAGTTAAAGTTAATAATTATCTTGACACAACTATTCCAAACACTTCTCTGGAATGGTTATGCACTGGATATACATTTATTTGGCAGACGCTTTTCTCCAAGCCTCATGTATCTATGTGTGAGTTTGTGTGTGTGTGAGTAACTATGCCAAACCCAATGGCCTGATGTCTGCCTGTCCAACTGCCTCCCCCCTGCTTCTCCCCTGCTTCTCTCTCCAACCCCCCATCCCCTCACAGAGCGCTCCCTGTCTCTTTTTGCAGCAGCATTCCGGAAAATATTCCACACAAATTTATGAGGCTATGCTTCAGAATCAAACACCAAAGCCGAGAGAAAACTGCCAAGGGGGTGTTATTGGTTATGCTGTGGCACGCAAGAAAGCAGCAGAAACATGCGATGGTGGCTTCGGCCACACTGTTTGAACCTCCAACCGCTTCATCATTCCAGTCTCTCCTCCTCTATTGGACTGAATCTCTTCTACACTCCAACCTCACAAACTTTCTTTACCGGGAGCTGCTCAGTTACAAACCCAATAAAAAGACTACAGTTAACAACAAGCGGTAGATCTCACAGCATAAAGGAATATTTCGGAGAAAAATCAAAATTAAAATAATTTGACATCAAATGGGGACAATACCAAAGTCTGGACGAAAATGTAGTGCTGGAAATAATCACATTCAGGCAACACATTTAAAATCCAGGCTATCACATTCAACAAATAATGAGTTTGGCAATACAACAAAATGTACTGTTATTGTGATTAATTACATCACAGCGTTTAACATCAGAGGCATGCGGTGACATCATTAGTACTGGAAGAACCAACTGGATGTTTCAGTATGAACCGAGGGTCATTAGTTGTATTTAATTTGATTCAGCTCAGTGCATTGTGAAACGGATTACAGAAAAATGCATATGTGTGACATATGTATTGTGGACATTTCTTTCACATCATTGAACTATGTATGGGAAAAGCTTTTTCAACTGTTTCAGTTGGTCAGTAACGTTTAAGAAAGTTCTACTTCAAGGAAATGCGTCCGTCTTTGTCTGCTATGTAGGGATACAGGGATTAGGCAGAGCACATCACAGCCCACTGTTGATCAGAGTATTTGTGCATCAAGAATTAGAAAGAGAGTAAATGTTATGCAAGTCAGTGCCCTCGTCCAGAGAGGGCATCTGGGGAGAGCACTGAATATTCAGATAACACTCTGATCATTCACCAGTGTGGGATCGGGTCCACACAAACACACACACACACACACACACGCACACGCACACACAAACATGTACATACACACAAACACCCGCACACAAACACACACACCCCCACACACATACACAGTCAGAGCTTTGTCCTTTCACCTGGCTTGAACTCTTGGGCCTAAAGCTAGAATACTGACAAACCTCAATAGGGTCTTTGTCAGAACCCTCCTCTCTGAACCATTCTAAACCCCTGTTAGTACAGATTAAAAGCCAGCATACATCAATTAACTCTAACTTGCAGTGGGATTTTGTCATTCACTCATTTCAGAACTTACTGCCGCAGTTCCCACTGAAGACAGGATCGGGTCAGTGGCATGAGGATCCGCTGCTGTGGTTTCGGTTTTCTCCCTCTGTGATGAGGATGTTGCAATATTTTGGGATGGGCACTTTAATGGGCACCATCTGGGGGTGTGAGTCTATTTGGGAACTCCTAATAACATCTTTTCCCTCAAGTAACCCCGGCCGTCGTTCAGTGAAAAATGTATCCACAAGGTGGGGGGTGGGGAATTGGAATAGGAAGATAAAAATCACATGTTTATGGCAGTAATAAAACAAGCTCTTAGCTGAAGGTGCTATTACGTTCTTCCTTTACTCTCATTTTTCTTTCCTTTCAATCATCTGGGAAACAGGATGGAAAGGATGTGTCTGGTGCACGAGAGAAAGACATATAGAGAGAAACAGCGAGAGAGCGAGCAACAGAGAGAGTGAGAGAGACAGAAACAGGGTGGGAGGGGGTGTAGGAAAGATTTATAATGAATTCTCTGAACAGCTCGGAATCTGTCAGCATGTCTGGAGCGGATCAGTTCACCCTCCGTTGCTTTCCCGTGCGGCTGGCGGGAATCTCCCATGGACTTGAATCACCAGACACTGAATGCTCTACATTTCCTCTAAAACACATCTATGGCCAGATCCACTCACTCTTATCAGATAAACAACTCCAAAAGGCCCGCACAGTTCTGCCCCTGTAGGCAGCAGAAAAATTCCAGTTTCCTTTTCCAGTTACATTTATCCTGTAAAGTAAAGTGGACCCTTATAGTCACGCGTGAACACACTACAGCACAGCACACAGTGTGAACAATGTGCAGTTCTTTCTCTGCATTTAACCCATTCACCAATGGGCTGCCACCACCGAGGATCGCCTGGGGAGCAGTGTGTGTGGGGACGGTACCTTGCTCAAGGGTCCCTCAGTGATGACACTAGTAGTCCTAGGATTTGAACCCCGACCTGGTCACAGGGGCAAAGCCATAACCACTAGGCCACCCAGCTGCCCCACAGGGTAAATGGGGAATTATCCAGAGTGACCTACAATCACTGGTTACAGGGACAGTACCCCGGAGCAACTGAGGGTTAAGGGTCTTGCTGAAGGACACAGTAGTAGAAAGTGGAGGTTTGAACTTGCAACTTTGAGGTCATTGGGTTCACAGGCAAGTGTTTTACCCACTGGGGCACTACCACCCCATTGTGTTCTGACATCCATGAAACGTATTCCACTGGCAATGAAATCTTATTCCACTGGCAGATCATTTTGGTTGTTTGTTGACACTGACAACATTTAAAAGGCTTTTACTCGCCAAGCCAGCAAGTTATGTAATGACAAAGCCCATTACGTCTCATCACAAAACTCCCTAATAGGCAGAGTACTATAGTTATGCCTTATTTATGTAAACATAATTACGTACTTAGTTGTTAGTAGTTGATTAAGCATTCCTTAATTAATTAGAAATTCATTGCATTTGCGTGTAATTTACATTTTCATTGATAGGTTTGAGCCTGGCAAGACTTTTTCTGGTTATTTTAAAAAACACAAATAAAAATCAGTCAACAGTGTCAAAAAATGCGAAGGACGTTTATTCCCTCTGGAAATAAAGGCTGCACGCACAACAATCATTTCTTCTATTTATGAATACAAATGCAGCATTAATCAAAAGTTTAGAATCTATGCAATTTTTCCACTTTTGTTTCGTTGAGCTGCGGTTGAGTAAAGATTATTCATCAGCCTTTAAGTGTAAACACACGTAAACGAAACAAACGTAAGTGTTTCCAATTTAACTTTCTAACTGTTTTACAATATTTAAGAGCCAACATACATAAAGACATCCCAGGACTGCTAGTGGCACTACTGAGATAAACTTGAGCAAAGTCCCGTCCCCACACTCTGCTCCCTGTTGGTGGCTGCTTCACTTGATGAAGGGGTTAAATGAAGAGAAAGAAGTTCACATTGTTCACACTGCATGCTGTATTGTCGTGTGTTCACACGTGACTATAAGGGGCTGCTTTACTTAATGCACTTTACATGGCCTAAAAGAAGCCCGAGAGTTATTGCATTACTGCTGATCCATTAGTGTTACAGCCTTTGTGTTGAAAAAGCTCATGGCTCAAAACTTATCAAGCTGAAAATGTTCTTCTGCGTAGGAAATCAAAAGGGTTTTCTTATGAAATTCCAAATAAATCATTGCCCACTATATGGGTAACAAAATTATGGTTGTCATTTTTATTTTTGCTTTTTTTATTTCCTCCTTCACTTGGCCTCAAGCAGGAACTGAAACTCAGAAGTGCAGAGGACGCTCTACATCTCAAATGTGACAAACATTTGACCGTCCAGATTTTTTTTTTACCCTGACTGTTTACAAAAAGAGATTAGATCCAATTCAAGAACCAAAACAAAAGGGCCATACTTATCCCAACAAACTATGTCTCTCTCTCTTTCACTCTCTCTCCCTCTGTCTCTTTCTCGCTTGCTCACTTTTTTTCTGGTTCAGCTTGTTTGAAAACTTGCAGGCCCTTTGGCAGGGGAGCTCATAGGGGAAGGGCAGCCTGTCTGCTTTAAGGCCATGCTGACGTCAATGGCATAATTCAGATAGTTAGCAGGGTGCATGCTCAGAGCTTTCAGGAGCCGAGCCAGAGACAAAACCTGACACAGACTTTCCTCGCAGAGCCACAAAAACATCTGCTCATCTCATACGCTCCAACATCCCAACCAGGACATGTCACTTTCATTTAATTGTCTAGGTTTGTTTGTGCTGTGCTGTCTTCATTCAAAGACAACATCGAACAACATATACGGCTAACCATGAGGAGTAAAAACAATCAAATCATGTATAAAGGATAAGAGCAGTGTAGCACCTTTCCAATCGAGATGTCTGCCTGGACCGATTCCTGACCGCAAGTCTGTGGCAGCCACTCTGGCCTAGTGCTTCTCGAGCAGCTTCTTGTTCATTGTTTTAGAAACTTGTTTTGGTTCAAACCATCAGCAGAGAAACTATGTGAGCTCAAGCTAAAGGAATTCTTCAGAGAAGAAGAAACATATGAGTTCAAGTGAAATAAAAATTCTTATTTATTCATCATAAGCAGATGGACTGTGTACCATTTGTCAAAGAAAGCTAGATCTTTCCACCCAACTCCATGGGATGTTTAATGACTTATGCAGGGTTATCTGCCCTTTCTGCAACTTCCCCCTAAAGATAGTAATGCTATGTGTGTGAGTGTGTGTGTGTGTGTGTGTGAGTGTGTGTGTGTGTGCGCGTGTGAGTGTGTGTGTGTGTGTGTGCGTGAGTGTGTGTGTGTGTGTGTGTGTGTGTGCGCGCGTGAGTGTGTGTGTGTGTGTGTGTGCGCGCGTGAGTGTGTGTGCGAGTG
>JBBPCX010000114.1:13170254-13203568 GCA_037974365.1 Hydrocynus forskahlii
GTGCGCCTGTGTGTGAGTGTGTGCGCGTGTGTGTGTGTGTGTGTGTGTGTGTGTGTGTGAGTGTGTGTGCGCGTGTGTGTGTGTGTGTGTGTGTGTGTGTGTGATGTAGGCCTCTCTGCCCAGCTGCTATGGGCTTGCCGCTCATTTGAGACATCAGAGACATGGAGAACCGTTCCAAAGGCAGAAGCACAACCTCTCCCATTACCTCCCAAACTATTCAAGCTGGCAGTCAGGCGATGATAGACTACAGACAGGAATTTTATCAACAGCATTTCAGCAAGGAAGGCTTAGTGGGTGGATGGGGGTATTAATGTCAGTGCTATAAATTCAGTGTTTCTTAATTCAATGCAATATGTTGCCTACAATTGAAGCAGCCACTAGGGTAAAAAGACCCCAGTGATACTCGGGTCAGGCATGTGGGAGATCAGAGACACTTTAGCAATTGCACTGACTTAACCTTGCAGGTATGCACTTGTATTTACTGCATGCACGGTAAATGTAATATATTCAACTGTACATAAACACAAATATGGAAACATACAAAAGACCTATTGGACTTTATATTTTTAAGTTTCTGTTAATAAGATTACACACACACACACACACATATGCACTACGGAGGACGAACCACAGAAAGAAGGCAGGACAGCAGAGGCAGTTTGATGCTCTAGGTAAGGCGAAGCTGAGAATTCATGTGGATGTTACTTTGGCACTCACCACCCACCTAAACATTGTTGCAGCCCAAGTACACCCTAATGGCAGTGGCCTCTTTCAGCAGGATAATGTGCTCTGCCACACTATACAAATTGTTCAGGAATGGTTTGATAAACATGACAAAGAGTTGAATCTAACTTTACATTTACATTTATGGCATTTAGCAGACGCTTTTTTATCCAAAGCGACTCCCATTCCCTAACTACAGGGGACAGGCTCCCTGGTTAAGGGTCTTGCTCAGGGACCCAGTGGTGGTATGCTGAAGGTAGGATTCGAACCCTTGACCTCTTGGTCCAAGGGCAAGTATCCTACCCTCTAGGCCAACACCACCACCCCTAAATTCCTCAGATTTCAATCTGATCAAATGTTGGATGTGCTGGACAAACTAGTCCAATCCATGGAGGCCCCACATCACCGCTTACAGGACTTAGAGGATCTGCTGGGGGTCTTGTGGAGTCCATGCCTCAATAGGTCAGAGCTATTTTGGCAGCATGAAGGGGACCTATGCAATTTCAACTGTTGTACTGCATGGACCAGTATTTAGGCCACTACTATACTGAATTGTACAATATTGTTGTTTCATGAACAGAATGTGAGTTGGCCAGCAATTGAATTAATGTATTTAATTAATGTATTTTAAGTGTTTTTTTAGTACACAAAAGGATGTATTTTCAGTCACTCCTTCTTTTTACTGTACTGAAAAATGTATCAAATCCAAATCAAGGCACCATGGTGCAGCTATTTATATCTAAACATATCGGATTGTGATGAGTAAAAAAAGAAAAAAACTTGCCAAAAATGTTTAAAAATGAATGCATGACAATGATGTACTATCAATGTGTATGTTAACTGTATGCAACAGTTGCATTATCCAGACAAATGAGGCTGATGAAGCAGATTTCTGGAAACTTCACAAAGAAATGGTACAGAACAGGTGAAGAAAGTGAGAAATGTACTTCACAAGATAATAATGAGAGTCTACTGAAGAATAATTCATTAGACTGGGTTATATAAGCCATTATGTCATTAAGAATACCCTATAGCAACATTTTATCTCAGCCCTCCCCACCCAGGGCAGACAGGTGGATTTAATCGGAGGAGTGTGTGGGATCTCCCTGGCAGCGCAGGGCCAAAAAATCTGCACCTTCAGTCCCAAAGCCACATAACCCATAAATCACATCACTGAGAAAGGCTGAAAGAAATAAAAAACAGCAGAAATTGTTAGAGGATCGTTACACTTGCATAATATTCTCGGGTGGGGAAAGAAGATGGAGACGCTTGTGTAATATGTCAGGATAATAAATGAGGGGAATATGTCTTTATAGATCCATCGTGTTCTTGCAGACATTCTATTGGAACAATCTGAACGGCCAGAATGTACCACAGGTATTATTAAACATCTGACTTCATACCCATGGGAACAGGCAGCAGAGTGTCAGCTGAGATCATTACTTCAGGCTAAATAAGTGCTATTAGAAAATCATTTGAATATTATAAAAGTTCTCCTGCAATTCCCAAAGTAAAACAAGTGCTGTCACAGACACTCCTGGAACCATATTTAACCTCTGCAACCACTAGTACAGACACTGCTTCATTCGAACCCTGACACAAACTGATCTACAAAGACACATGGACAGTAAAAGAGAGGTGGGAATATGGTCACAGACCATTAGTAAACTTACGGAGGTATTTAAGAACTGATAATAAAATATCTTCAAACAAAATTATACAGGACTAGTATGTAAATGTTTCGAATTACACTAGTGGTAGCTGTCCATATATCAGTGATGGTTTGGTTTTTACTAATTAAAGTAAAAAAAGAACATTATAATAAAAATATTCATGGCTTAAATGCATGTGCTTTATTCACAGCACCAGTCTATTAATACAAACATCCTGTTCTTTGGTATATGGCAAAATGTGTGGCGGTTAATCTGGAAACACTGCTTATCAAGCTAACTGCTAGTTGGTCGTAAGAAGCAAGCAACCTGTTCTGTACACTGTGACACCAATGAACATTTGAGATTACAATGTAGTCACTGGATTGGAAAATGTTTATTAATTTCACAGTATCCCACCTTCAAAGGTTAGTTAAGAGTCGAGTTTGAAGCAAACGGTAGCAGGTAGCAAGTATTTGCTGGTCGCATACCACTTAGTTTCATGTGTGTGTGTGTTTTTTTGTGGCACTATTCTGACAATTACTTGCCCCTACACTTCCCCAAAAAAACCCCACCAGGCTCTCTGAGATAAGATATGATTTCTTTCTGCTATTTCTCCTTTTTTAAGTTAAGTTTTTTAAGTTTTTTTTTTTTTGAGTTATTTTTAAAATTTTGAGTAATAGCTTGTGAATCACAGGTTAATGATGAGTGTAATGAGGACATTTTTTGTTTACTTTCTGTAATTTCTCAAGTATACAAGTATACCTATACTATGTGCTAATTTAGTAGTGTATGATATTCTTTCTTCTCGAATTGAAAAGGTCGCACTATCAGGCTGTGTTTTGCACTCATCCTTACCCCAGTTCCCACATTCTCACAAACAGACACGCCTCTCGGTGGAGACCAAAAGTGTTTGAAAATGTTATTAATGATGTCACACCATCTCCAGGGGTTTGGAGTACATAAACATGGCGGGAGGCTCAGATCTGGGTCCAGTTTGGCATGTAGGAGTGGACTGAGGGCTTTGTGAAGGCTGTGTGGTATTCCTCACCTCCAGACACAGAATACACACACACTACACATCAGTCAGCTGGCTGGACCACCGTGACATGTAAACATCACACACAAGCTTGTTCACATCACTCAAAGTCATCTACCGGTCAAGTATGGAAGACAAACGCAAATAGCGTCACGTAGGCAAAGTCATGCAGCACACACACACACACACACACACACACACACACCCACCTGCATGCAGAAAGATACAACAATCTTGGCAGTAGATGTCCCTGAGTATCGGGAGCTATCAGTTTCTGCCAACCCGCAGACAGACAGACACACACAGACACAAACACACACACACACACAAAGACGCACACACACACACTGGTGGGGATGTGGTGTGCTGAAATATTGTGAACCAGTCACGGTCATTCCACAGGCTTCCTTTCAGCTGATGTTTTCCCGCTGGACGAGAAGACCCTGTCTGTTTGGGTGGGCTGTTGCTGCTATTGTTGCTATGGCAACAGTGTCTGAGGTGGACGATGGCTGGAAAGGATTTGGCTTTTTCAGACAGTGGCTTCTCTTAGCAAGTCTCTGTACTTTTTATTTGAAGCTTCTTTTTAAAGCTGTGTTTTCCTGCACCAGCCCAGCCCTTCCAGTCAATAATGAGAACTGTGAAAGAAAGAGAGAGAGCAAGAGAGAGAGAGAGATAGAGAGTGAGTGAGAATGAAAGGTAAAAAATACTGCAGATCGAAGATTAGAGGGAGCGAGAGAGAGAGAGAGAGAGAGAGAGAGAGAGAGAGAGAATGAGAGAATGAGAGCGAATGGTTGAGAAACGGGGATATGAGTGAGAGACAGAAAGAAAGGGAAGATAGGACAAGAAAGAGAGAATGAGTGGTGAGAGAAAAAG
This sequence comes from Hydrocynus forskahlii, assembly GCA_037974365.1. Taxonomy (NCBI): domain Eukaryota; kingdom Metazoa; phylum Chordata; class Actinopteri; order Characiformes; family Alestidae; genus Hydrocynus; species Hydrocynus forskahlii. Next base: position 13,174,539 of record JBBPCX010000114.1, read on the forward strand.
ATTGAGATGGAGGAAGGAGGTATTAGCAAGAGAGAAAGAAAGAGAAAAGAAAGGGAGGGAGGGAGGGAGGGAGGGAGGGAGAGAAGGAGAGGAAAAAGAGAGAAAGAGAGAGTGAGCGCGCGAGAGAGAGAGAGAGAAAGAGAATGCTAAATGTTAACTGAACGCCAAAACCCCTCTCCTCTTCTTCTGTCACTGATCTAATTCTTCCTGAGCTGTAAGTTGAATGAGGACAACTGCCCCATTAGCCATTACTGGGTGGCTAACCAATCAGTCCGCTTAGCCGGTGTGTGTGAGGTCAGCCGTGGCCCTGTTCTGGAAAAGTGCCTCGATGCGAATGTGCACTAACCAGCTACTAACACCACTGAGCCTGGGAACAAACTGAAAGTGTGGGAAAAAGAGGGGCCAAACAAGGCCACTCACGCTGAAAGTGACGGAGCGTCACAACATGCGTGTGAAAAGCGAGCAGGGACCCCGCTGACAGGCCTGGAGCTCAGACCACTTCAAAACAGAGACATGGACAGAGAGCAAGATTACCAAAGACCTCCCGCCGACACTGACGCTCAGTTTAGTTGACTGATTCATGCTGTTGTCTGTGGCTACATTTCTGAGATTTTAAACAGAAAACCAAACTTTACGAAGCTTCTCCAAAATGTTCAACCTGCCATCAAAAAAATAAACATTTTGTTCCAAAAAAAAAATCTGAAAAATACACATTTTTGCGTGAAGAACGGACAGGTCATTGTGTTGCAGTTTCGATTTCACCTATGCCAGCTTTTTCCTTATACTTCTCCAAATCAGCTATCCAAAAAAATTAAGTGCAGCTCCGTAATGAGAACTGTCAAGTACAGCAGTGGCAATAAAAAAATCCCGAAAAGTACGAGAAAGAATCCAAGAGGAACCAAAATTCAAAAGGGGAATTCATTCTGATCTAGACTGGACCAGATAATGGAGTAAATAAGAGCTGCAAAAATTCATGATCATTAAAGTAAAGTGGCCTCTTATAGTCACACATGAACACATCACAGCAGAGCCCACAGTGTGAACAGAGTGAAATTCTTTCTCTGCATTTAACCCATTCACCGAGTGAAGCAGGGGGCTGCCACCAATTAGGTGTGCCCAGGGAGCAGAGAGTGGGAACGGTACCTTGCTCAAAGATACCTCAGTGGTGTCACTAGAAGTCCTGGGGTTTGAACCCCTGACCTTCTGATCTCAGGGCAAACTCCCTGACCACTAGGCCACTATATGTGAAAGAATGAACAAGAAACAATTATTTGGCCTAAAACTGTTGTTTAACTTTTTAAGGTGAAATATACAGTCATTTTGTGTTAACTGTTTACAGAATGAGTTGTATTTTAAAACAAGTAGGCAGTTTTACATATATAGCTAATGTTTTTAATATTGTGACAGGAAAAGATACCGAATGCTCAACTAAATACTTCACGACCAGAATCACTGTGGCTCAGTAAACTCCAATGACTATTGTAGTAAACATATCAAATATCATATATGTAGTATATCATGGTGGGTTTTAGTGACTGTGGTAAGACTTCAGCTCATTCTCACAAATCGCTTCCAGTGTGATCTGCGTTCTCAGAGAGTCGCTGTGGTTTGGTTTGTTCGTCCACCAGCTTGGAGGAAAAGTTCCCATTTACTGACTGTTCTGCCTCTTCAGAATCGAAACTAGGATGTTTTCTTTGTAATATTGAGCTTTTAGGGAAAGCTAATCCAGACTTTTTTATGTGATCATTATGCTTCATTTTGAGAAAATACTCCCAGACTTGTCATTATTTTTCTTTAGCTACACGCTCACACTTCGAGGCACGACCCTATCAGTGAAGTGCTGCCCTGTCAGGTGAAGTAATTTGGGTTGAAAATGAAAATACAAATGCAAAAGTGCATCGCTATACATGTGTGTTTGCTTTTGGAACCAAATCTTACGATCACCTTTTTTGATATTGGTGTTTATACTGTATCAGAAATTCATGATTAATAACCGCCAGAAATGGTCCAAAACGACAGCAAATGAAACATGTTTACTTTAATCTACATCGAAAGGTTTTTTTTCCTGTAAAAACCCTTTACAACATACATAAACCCCTTTCTGTGTTCCCACACAATGTATCCTCACAGGACACAGTATGTCTGGTCATGTCATTACTGCCACTAACAAACACAGACAAAATAATGCCAGTGGGCAGGACCACACATGTACAGAAACAAGTGCGGGCAGGTACAAACACACAGATCACACACAGAATCACACGCAAACAGAATTACACACAAACCCCTATCCCACTCATTGTGTTGGTGATATATGAAAGAGCCCGTTTGTCTTGGCCTCAGATGGATGTCCTGTGGCTTTATTGTATCCTGCTGCTGAAAAGTGACATCAGCAGGGGGCTGCAAACCAGAAGAGTTGAACAGGTGTAAGTGTGCGTTTGCGTCTGTGCATGTAACAAACAGGAAGTGCTTGCTCTATTTCCTGCATACTATCAGAAACCAACTCACTAAAAGCTTTCCTGTCATGGTGGGCGACCTAGCTGAAACCCAGCAAACACACACACACACACACACACACACGCACACACACACTTGTTAGTAACACTGCACAGGACATATGCTGTCCCATCATCTTACATTCACTCAAACTGCACCCAAATGACCTGCACTCACAAAGCCTATAGAGAACTATAGTGCACAACAGCCCAAGGTGTAAGAACTGGGACTGGTCTGAACAGCATTTAGGTTTAGAACACCTATTGAGTATTTCCAAATGAGTACTCAAAAACTCCCAATACAACACTCTTAAAAACAAGAATTAACCTTAACTGTAAGAATGTTAATTGCTGCAGGTTATGAAATATCCAGTAGGTGGCAACATGTGTGGAACAGGTGTGGCTCCATTTTAATCAGTGTTTTAATACCAGTCGTGCTGGAAGTATATCTTAACCCGGAGTCCTTTGATATGTCAGATCTAGCATTCTAAACTATATAAATGTTTATGCTGATGGTATGATAAAGTTACTCTGACACAGACGGGGTAAAGGACAGAGCTGCTGTCCGCACAGATCACACAGATGTACAGCTTTATCACACTGAATGCATTGTAGTAAGAGTGCCAATAAACATCAAGTTTATTTGCACTGCTGTTGTATATATTTAGCATTGTCTGTTTATTTCCAAACTTTAGACTGCCTTGGGAAAGTGGAAGTCATTGAGTGCCAATGTGTCAAAAAACAAGTCCATTCTGCAGTGGCCTTTTCCTTTTCTGAGATGATTAATCAAATCTGTCACGTGTCCTTGGTATAACTGGCACAAATCTGTAATGAGCGCTTTCCTGATGATTTCTGATCACTGAAAAATCCCTGGCGTGTGATCTCTCAGACACCACTGCTCTTTCAGTTTTAAGAGCCACGTGGAAAGTGCAGTTTGATGTGACGTGGATGCCTGAAAAGAATTAATGATGCATTCAACTAAACCAGCTGTAATTTATTGTTTTTAGTACAACAATCCCTGTTGTTCTATAATTTTTACTGATGCCACTTAGCATAGAATAGACTACAACCTGTGTGGATTTTAAAAAAGCGGACACGTTTGATTATTCTATATAGTTATTAAAAAAAGAAGTGGCCTCATAGTCATGTGTGAACAAAGCACAGTGTGAACAATGTGAAATACCTCAGTGCTGCCACTGACAGTCCTGGGATTCAAACCCACTATCTTTTGGTTGCAAAAGCAATGCTCTAACCACTAGGCTACCAGCCCTAAAAAGGGCACAGGCTTGATGAAATGCAAGTGCATTAATATTTAAGTTTGCAAATAAGTAAATGCTGGTCACTGTAAAAGTTTTCGGTAAACTGCTTCCCCGCTTTTGGCCGACACAGTCGCAAACCATTTTGTTAATACCTCTCTAATGAAATTCATCCATACGTTTTGGAGCTATGAAAACTAATGCTGAGCTCATGTCTCTAGCTAAGGAGGGAATAACCCAGACCTCAGTGACCGTTTGGGTTGTGATCTTCCAGCGCTACACCCTAACGTTTCCACTGGAGTGCACGTGAGGCTGCCTCTCTCGTGCTGGACCCCCCTGGCCGTGACGATGACACTGACGCAGGTTCGCTCTCCCTGGGGTTAACCGCTATAAAGCCCACTATTGTGCCTTTCTACGCAAGCAGCCTCCGAAAAGCCCCGGCCAGATTATACGAGCTGGAGAGATTGAGCGCTTTATTGGGGCTAACGTGGCTCGCTCTAACAACATTAGCACTCCGCAACTTCTGCCAAAGAAAAAGTTCGGCAGGGGCAGTTTGCCTCAGGCCGCTGCTTTAAGATCAGATTCTATCGCCTTTGTCAATGCTGCTCTAACACACTAAGCCTAAATCAACAAGACTGACTTGCTGAGACCGCTCATGCTCTCACCGGCAGTCAGCGTTAGAGACACATTCAGCAATTTGTTTTCCACTTTTCTGATTTCTGAACGATCCTAGATCACGGCTGGACCCCGAGGCTCTATACTGACGTAAGCAGCGCGTTTCTGAGCTCCGCTTGTGGGTCTTTTAGCTGAGGAGCATGTGACAGGCCCATTCACACTCCTTGTGCTACTTACGCTCTGTATTTATTTGGCGTTAAGTATGCATACTGTATAGTGAGAACAAACGAAAGAACAGAAGTCAGGCTTTGTCAATGCTCCTTCAGTTTTAACTATGCAGTGCACTTTGCCCACTTATGCTGATAACAGAAGGTTATGCTTAAGGTCAAATATTGCATAAGCAAGTATTTAGAGAAATTAACTACAGTTAAAGTACGGTTTGCACAATGCACAATGCTCATTAGCATTAGTCTACATTAGTCTTGTAGCACCAGCATAAAACTAAAGCAGTAATTCCTGATAGACTACATTTTAAGACAAACCGTGTAAATGATGTCACTTTAAGAGCAGAACGCTTCATGGTTTTTCTCAGGAAAAACTGCTTGCACTCTGGTTGTCTGCAGTCTTGGCCTATTAGTAAGTAGAATAGGAAAAAAAACATGTTCTTCCTGTCTGACTGTCTTTTGTTTCCTATCTACTCCATCCTGGCCCTTAAAGGATAAATATGTAGGAGAGTAGGAGAAAGTGATGCTGTGATTATACACAAATGAATGAGAAAAATCAAGCAAACAAACTGTCACCACAAAAACATTCTTTCTGACGGCCTATTTTGGTTAATCATTCTTGTTATTCTGCCTGAAACTGTGATGCTTCAATAAGGAATTCTGCCAAATTATAAACATAGGCTCTTCTTACGGAAAGTGACAGACCACCACGGAAAATAAATAATAATAGAAAACCGTCTTCCTTTTGGGGAAAAGGAAATGAACCTTTACTGGATGTAAGACTTCACTGCTCAGCACAGTTTATACACACACACACACACACACACACACACAGCTAAAGTGATCTGCCCTGCCCAGTCCTTTAACTGGAAGTGTCACTATATCTGACCCGCGGCTCATAAAGGGGGACACTGTTGCCATGGAAACCTAACAAGCTTGCCCTTTAAGACTGCTTTTCTGCCTGATATCATTCCCGACTAAAACAGCACGCCAGTAATATGGCTCTCATACCAAGGACACCTTGACCAGCAGTTCCGGGCAGCACTTTAGGGCTGGACCGACTGTTGGGAAAGACCGGTAGTTCCCGTACGCTTGGGCCTTGAGCAAACAAAATCTTAGTCCTCAAACACTCAGTTGCTGTCAGATTATGAGTGATGGTGGGAGAGTTACGGTGGAGTAATATGTGCTACAATAGCTGTTTCCGTACATAGTCGAAATGTACACTCTGTAATGAAACCCAGTTTAGCATGGGAAGAATTATGAGGGCAGATACTGAGAAACATCATTCAAAACACTAAATCAGCCCAAATTCCAAAGCAAGCCCAATCAGTGCCTGACGCCAGACAGAAAGGCCAGACTAGCCCAGTCAGTTGATAAGAGTATCAGTGTAGGCAGACGGACAGTGCAGAGCGGTGACCTTCACAGAGGACTCGGCACACAGTCCAGTTCATCAGCCATAAAGCCTAGCCAGCATGTAGCAGGCAAAACATTACAGTTATGACTCTGCAATGTGTGTTAATCTCATTCGCTAAAACTGAACTGAAACTCTTAATGGGAAATTCCGATCTGAAAATCTCCCTTTTCCTCCACATTATTGTCATGGATCAGTGAAAGTTTCTGTCCTAGGCTGACAGGATGTAGAAACTCTATTGATCTGTAATTGCTAGCAGTTAGCTTGTATGCTACAAATGCATGCAACTAATTAGACAAGCTTCGCCACTCCCATTAAACATCATTCACCTAAATAAGAAACTGCAGTTCGGTTTTAGTTAAATTCGGTTTTAGTTTTGAATTGACTTTTGTATGCATGTCATGCATGACACTTTCAACTAGAAGCTTGGTGTAATTCATTACAGGTGTTTTAGCAACAACTGAAAATGAAGAAGACGCAAGGAACAGAGAATGGAAAGGTGAATTTAGCAAAGCTTTGGTTCCCGGTAGACCCACAGACTGATGGTTTCCACTGAAACAGACTAAGGCTGAATGGTTTTCAAAAACATATAATTAGGGTGCACCTTGCAGTTCAATGGAAATGCACAGGCAAACTAGCTAAACATTAAAAATACAATAACTAATGTGTTTTAGTTAAATATTACCCAGGATTATTTTGACCAAAGTCATTGACTTTTCTTGGATTTCATGAATTCCTTGATTTTTCAGAACACCTCCAGAAACACTCAGCTGAAACAGGAGCTGTGACTGGTCAGGATGCTCACAGCACACAGTAAGAGTGATTAGAGGGCTTGTTTGCTATACATTGTAAAAGAGGATTAACCTCAACATATTTCTGAGAGAAAATAAAGGCTGATTTATTGACTTGCGTATTGAGGCAACATCATTGTTCCGAAGGCTAATACTGTGATAACGATTAAAAAATATATACTGTGGAGCCCTTGAACACACTGTGAAAACATTATTCATAGCAAACGAAAAATCTGTGTGTGTGTGTGTGTGTGTGTGTGTGTGTGCGCGTGTGGATGTGCATGCCACAGGCACTGTGATAAGAATAGAGCCCAAGGGAGTGACCGTTCGGGGTGTCACAAGGCTGGAAGAATACTAAGTGCTGTATTGCTTGGCATAAACACCTTGTGGTGCCCACGTGGCAGCGTGCAGCATGCACCATCCAAAGAGCCTCTGCCTACGTCAAAACGCAAGTAACTCCCATAATCAGCTTCACTCACTAAGTATTTTTCATAATCTAGGTTCTAATGAGGCCAACACTTTATTCAAGGGGCTACATATATAGAACATGCACAACATGTACTGCATCAGCAAATATTTTTGAGTCCTGTGTGAAAGTACATTGCATGCGCTATGAATCATTGTGTAAATACCCAGTAACCAACTCATCTGCATTCATCTTACAAATATCAAGGCCACTGAACACTGTGTGATTCACTAGGACTGCACAATACATCTCCTGTTAATGATTAGCGCAATACTGGCCTTTTAAATACTTACATGGCGGGAAGCTGAAATATGCAAATGAGCTCCAGACCAGTCACTAACTTGCTGTGAACATCCATACATATCATAGATGTTCCAGATGAGCTTCTGTGGGAGTCTGGATGAATCATGGCATTCACACAAATTTTGTCAAAATAAGATTTGGCTAATCATTAAGAACTCACATTCTTGAAATAACAAGATATGTTGCAGAGATAAGAAACTGCAATTACGATATATACTAGAATATGATTTTCTGTTCATATCATATAACCCTGCATATCTACCCTTTAAAAGGTCCTAAGCGGCTCTTGGCTTGGATGTATAGTTTTAAGAATAACTTTTATTCAGTATAGAACCTTAACAATAGAACCATATCATTTACAAAGACCCAAATTAAATATGACATGCAACTTTCAGTGCAGTTTTATTGAATTTGCTGTTAATAACGTTTTAGAAAATTCGAACCCTTACATAAAACACGTTTTATGCTTTATGCTTTAACTTATTAATGTTTTTAATTTTCTTTTCATGTGAATTTCATGTGAACCAAATAAACAACAGTTGTGCATTTGAAGGTGCTGTGTTCTCTATAAATGATGTTCACTTAAAAATAAATGTACGGAATTTGACCGGGGCACCCAAACAATGTCAGGTAATGGTTTTATGCCATAAAATCTGTGGCATTTAGGAGTAATTCCTAAAGCAAAGCACATGACTAAGAGAATTTTCATTGACTAAGGCTTTTCCTGGAAACAGCATAACTGCTATCAAGTTTGAATCTTGTAACAAACACAAAGGAGTGTGTGGTTGAGGCGACACAACAGGATACAGAAGTAAGCACATTGTTCTCTCGACATGACTAAATCTGAACAGTAAATAAACACATGCAGAGGGAAGTTTGGGACAATCAGAGGGTTACAAGAGCAACCCTCATGGAAATAATTCAGCAAACACCAATTAAACTCGCCATCACTTACACCTATGCATGCTTTTCACTGTTAGCTCATCTCCTATGGGAAAAAACAACGAATGCTATGTTTGTTTCCTACGAGCACTGGGACATAAAAGGCGCTCTGATCTTGCAGCATTCCTTCCGCAAGTCTTCACCATTCCTCATAGCAGTGATGATGCAGGCCGGGGCAGAGCTGGAAAGCAGCTAAGATTTACTCTTAAGGATTCCAAAGGAACAAAAAGCATAAGTAAGTGGAAAAATGCTGCTACAGCTGGCCCAGCTGGCTGTCAGTAGAGCCTAAGTGGGTACTGCGTCATTCACAACAGTGATAATGGAACGAAATGACAAGTGTTCAGGAAGTGAACTTCTCGGTAAATCACCCAATGCATGCCTGCCTATCAGAAAAGCCCTGAACTGTATAGACCTCCACAAGTTCATTAACACAACAGGCTCAAAGTGTCTGAGTATTAAAGTATGTTTTGGGTTTCCACTTTATCTTGTGTTTCCAGTGGTCTTCCTTTATTTAAAGACTTCATCAGTCTGAACGCATCATTTCAAAATGTTGTATATCCTCTTGTAACACTTTTGAATATAACAAGCTTTTTGAAAAAAATAAAAGTATATTTTTATTTTTCACAAAAAGGTGACTAATCATAATATGACTTTTCTTGCATGAGCAAGGTCCTCTTCCCACAACACATTTCATGAAAAAATGAAAGTGGTCAATTTTGCATTTTGGAACAAAACCTTTCATATATAGACCCCTTAAATAGCCAAGACCCGAAAACAAGAACCCACTGATGAGTCCTCACAGAGTTTGCATTGTTTTCCATGTTGTTATTGCATTATAAGCCCTAATGGTAAATAACTGGTAACATTTGTAGAAGGGCTGCATTTGTAAGGCTACATGACACAAAGGCATTTCATGACAAGTGACTTAAATAAAGGCTTATACCATCAAGTGTCAGTTGTCATGAAGACTGCATGATACAGTCTATAGAAATATTTATACACGTCTATGTCAGGTTTCCTTACAGGCTTATGTAAGTTTGGTTTGAATGCTGCCCATCACTAAAGTGCTATAAGAAACGTACTGAACCTGGAAATTTATTGGATTAATACGTTTCTACCGTCTTCGGCTCTACACAAATACAGACGGTCCGAAGGCAAGAAAGCCACGTCTGTGGTTCTGTGTCATCATAAAAGGCAAAGAATTTTCATGTATCATTTGTTTCCTTTTATTTGAATGACTAATGTTACATGTAAGAGGAAGTACAGGAGTTCTTTATGACAAAGTCTTGAGCAGGCCTAGGTTTCAGTTTGCTCCAGTGTGCAGCAGGAAGCAGTGCAAGATCATACCTGCGACCTTCCTTTTCAGGGCAGCAGCAGGGAAAACACCTGCACTTACTCTATCAGGACTTTACACATGAGCTGAGACACACTGATATGAATGCACATTCACAAATGCATACCCGCACTTTCTCACCAGCTGTAAGAGTCACAGAGCCACACCAACCAGTTCACTCTCTCACCTAAACGCTGCATCTCTTATTGTCCCTCTGCTTCACACGTGTCCTGGTCCTTGTTCTGACTATGGTACAGTGTGGTCGGAAAGCTGTGCTGGGAAAGCGAGCCATGTGCAACAAAGTGTGCATAATTAATAGTGTTTTCCCTGCCGTTCGTGCTGACGACTGGTTTAAGAGCACAGTGTGCAAACTGACCTTCCATACAGATCTTCCCATCACAAGCATGTCATCTTCAGCGGTTTGCTATGGTTAAGCAAATTAAATTTAAAGCTGGCCAGAAAAGCAACCGTACTGTCACGAATGGAATTTTGTGTACTTTTACACCCCTAATGTCCAGCCACGACAGCAATGAGAAATCACGTTATTAGAGGACGAGCAGATTAAACAGCAGAAATATCTTCTTTTCTTCCTTAATGCTATCTCAGAAAATATTATTAAGAGAGGATATAGCTTTTAGCTCTCTGTTCGTCATTTCTGACATCACATAGAACACAGTATCTGTGATCTGATTTTGTTTGCATGTAGTTCGCTGATTCCCTGTCCTGTTCTCCAGATGACCCGAAGTCTTGAACTGAAGCTACATGTGTGCTAATAGGACTCACTCTAGGTGGACTGCTGGAGAAACCCAAAAAGAGATTTTCCAACATTTTTAAAAGAAGGCCCTAAACTTCTAAAAAAGGTCCTAAACGTCCAAAAGAAGACCCCAGACATCTAAAAGAAGCCCTTAAACTTCCAAAAAAAAGGACCTATACTTCCAAAAAAGGCCCCAAACTTCTGAAAGGAGGCCCTAAATTTGTTTCTCCTTTACAATTCCCCAAAACTGAATTTCCATTCATTAAAACACAGGTAAGCCCATCCCACAGCATGTGAGGGAAGCACAAATGCACACACATTCACACTCGCACTGAAAAACACCTCAGTGTTCCGGTGTATTCCAGCAGTAAGGGAAAAACAGGAAAAATCTGTGCTCTCCTTCCTGCCCACTGACCCTGTTTGTGTGACACACAGGAAGCAGTTTAGAGCAGGCGGGGGGGCAGCGCTTCCCTCATTGTCTCCGTCGCCACGGTTACATCACCAGCCTGCCGCAGACTGGGGGCGGCCCGTACGGCCGAGTGTGTGACTGTGTCTGAGGAGAGGATGTTTTTTGTGGGGGCATTGGGGATTCTCTTTTAAAAAATGGAATGTGGTAAGAGAAGAAAGAATGAAAGGAGGGATTAAGAGATCAAGAGACTGATCGCTTCCCTTCCAACTCACCATGTTCTCAAGACATCAAACTCAGAAAGAGGCAGAAGCGTTCAATCATAGATTCTCACATTAAAACTTTAATGTTGTTATTTCGTCAAGTTCATCTGCATTTCAAAAATAAATCTTAATGCTCCTATTATTTATTTGTGTTACACAGACGAAAACTCATTTTAATAATTCCTTCACAGTCATTCACTGGGTGTACCCAGACTTAAGGTTATTCCAACTGAGCGGATAGTTTAATGATTTAGTGATTTTAGTGTGTGATTAAACTAAAGTAAAGTGGCCCTTATAGACACATCACACAGTGTGAAATTCTTTCTTTGCATTTAACCCATTCACCAAGTGAAGCAGCGGGCAGCCAGCGACCCAGCGCCCAGGAAGCAGTGTGTGGGGACGGTGCCTTGCTCAGGGGTACCTCAGTGGTGCCAGAGACAGTCCTGGGTTTCGAACCCATGGCCTCCTGATCACGGGGGCTAATTTCCCTAATCACCAGACCACCAACTGCCCCAAAGGAACGTTTAATTAGAATGGCAACTTTTACACCAAATGCAGTCAGCTGGTCAAGACACGCCTGGTGTCCAGTGTTTGCTTCTTGAGTTTTACAGTGGAGTTATGAACCCAAAAATAACAAAATAAGATCTAGGGCAAACAAGATTTCCATGGCTTGATTATCCTTGAGAATATCCAAAAGCAAATTTCAGAAAAAAAAAGAAAAATCATGAACGACTGATTACATTTGGGCTATATTGTGGAAAATGTTTTAGTCAACTACTCCTTTGATGTATAATCAAATAATCAGAACTACAACAACATTACAGTAGCTTTGGGCAATATGATGATCCAGTCACAATATGTCATTTTTGTGGATATGTGTTTTTGTGGAATGTGTTTTTGTGGATATCGGCTGCACTTCTAGACTGAACAAATGCCAGTTTCAGATGTGCTCGGATTTAAAGGCATTTCTTCAATAAGGCACAATTGTTTTGTTTTTTTCAAAACAATAAATGTCATTACATACCATGTATCATGAAACTACTTTGAAATATCATTATGTATTTTCGCCATAACACACACTTCTAATGTACATTGCACAAATTTGTCTCTTTATTATTTTCATGCTTGGATGTGGTAATTTCCCTGATATTCTCGGGAGATTAGAGGCTGAGTCAGCCTCAGTCAGACATCCTCTTATTTATCATCTAGGATTTTTCTTTTACTTTTTCTTTTATTATTTCAGACTAAACATGCTTTATTCTGACAACTGATTTTGTAAATGAATATCAATATTTTGAATAATAATAATAATAATAATAATAATAATAATAATAATTTGTATCAATATTTTTGTATAACCACCCATACCTCTAAAAAAATGCAGTTATTCTGTGTTTTTTTCTGAAAAAGAACAAAACAAAACAAAAACATTAAATATTCTTGACACCAGCCAGTCTTATTTCATTTAGCTATAAAACACTCCCATGGAGCAGTGTTTAAAACTCCTGCTCCTTTACCTAATTTTCTGAGTGATCATAAATTTTAAGTACTTTGCTTTCAGTAGTGATTTACTGGTTAAGTTGAGCCTCTTATTGGTCCACATGTTGCGTTTCAACACATGCATTTCATTTGTGTTGGTGTTAAAAGTGCTGCATGGTGCATCATTGGAGACCCAATATATATCAACAGTAATAAAAAAATGAATGAAATAAACAAACAAACAAACAAATAAATAAATAAATAAATAAATAGACATGAATGAGCCACTGGGCCAGCAGAGTCATGCACACTGAGCTCATCAGAGACACATGCAATGCTAGATTGATCAGGCCTGACTGCCTCCAGGAAGTGAATATCTGTCCACCTGGGCTGAGAGGAAGTCAACAAAAGCCACATTCGAGCAGATTGACGTCAAACACAAACCAACACCTGACAGGAACTCCTCCTGCCGATTATACACCTCTTACTGGCTGTCTCTCATCAGCCTTTGTCTCTTTACTTCTTTACGTATTTTTATACTTAATTATAAAAACAACTACATTTACTTCTAACTGCTCTGTAGTGTCACGGCATTCAAATGAGGCAGAGGGTGCTTTTAGAAAAATAATCGTCATCAACCTAAAACATTAAGTGGGAAAGAAACAAAATGGCATTTACAGTTAAAACCAATAGATGTATCAGGGCTGCCATTTTGGATGGGCTTGTCAAATTCACAGGTGGGCCAAACCATTTCCATCTAAAAAACAAACAAAAAAAAAAACAAAAAACAAAACCAACAATCTAAACTCACTGCAGAAAGAAGCTATGAAGTGCAATATAACTTTAATATGCTCATAAAGTTCTTTTATTATTACTCGGCCATTCATTGATTCAATTGTTGTGAATAAGCTTGTGTTCATGCTGCAAATCTGTATACAGTGGTGCAATGAGCTTTTGTCATGATCTGAGGTCAAAATGCTTAGCAAACACCTCATAGATTATTTAGTTTTTGGTCATACATCATTAAGTTTCTGATTGGTCAATACCATAAATAACATTTTGACCAAGTCACACCAAGTTATTTTTTGTGGTTTTGAGTTATTTGTTGTATGCCAGTGACAAAAGTGGGTGGGTCTTGGTACACGATTACAAAGCTACATCAGATTGCAGAACTAGTTCTCCATTCTTTGAATGCAGTTCATGGACGAAGAAAAGGGGATATTCTGTCAACGTCAACATGTAAGGTTTACAGCTCAACGACTAGCATGTAGTACGGCCTTTCTTAATTCTGAAATGCCCAGACACATTTCTACTAAACCTGCAATCTGTAGATGTACACTGGTAAACTGCCATTTAACATGAAACAGGAACACCAATATTTCTCAAGCGCTGATCCTTCCCTTCCCTCATTACCTCACTGAGTCAAGCACAGCCAAGGATTTCACAACTGCCGCAGCATTCGCTCTGTTTCAAAGAAACACTCCGATTTCTCTGTAAGGCCCGGCTTCCACGGGTGCTGACGCTCCGCTTGCTGATGCCACATTCATAGCCTCCCTCAAGGGCAAAAGAGGGGAATTTTGTTGAATTTTCCCAGGAATTATCACAGGGCAATGGCGTTCTGGTCAGACCTGATATGGCACTGTGTAGTCTGTTTGGCAGATGTGTGTCTGGTTTTCTATGTGAGTGAATGTAGACGTATGCACGTCAATTCCCTGGAGTCTTCTATAGCCCATTTACTGTAACTGCAATGACATAAGGCATGAGTATTAAAAGAAGCGTGCGCACCCGCGTGCACCAGCGTGACCATTCTCCATTTCCTATGGTCTTCCAGAGCCCATATACAGTAAGTAGACTCAACAACATCAGATATGGGTAATATAGTGTGTGGTTTGTGTGTGTGGAAAGGCATGAGCATGAGGGCAATGAGTGCTTGCCATTTCCTGTGGGCTTCAATAGGCCTTATACTAGACTCAACAACGGGTCGTGTGGGGTGTGTGTGTGTGTGTGTGTGTGTGTGCACGTATTGCCAGGGCAATCACCAGAGGCCTGCATAACGATGAGTGATGAAGGAGAGGCACTGGAAGCAGTGTAGGCAGTCACGTAGTAAAGCACAGCATGGGGTAGCAGAGGACAGCTCTACTCCTCCAAGGCCACGGCAGTGCAGGGTTTAACATTAACACAGAGAAGTTTTGTTCAGGAAACTTACATATAACAAAGATTCCTGCAGTTCTTATGAAACTTGCTCAAAAATCAACCACAACAGCAGCAACCACATTTCAGGAAACAAAGCTAAGAGTCCACCAGAACGCCACCATTCATGTAAAAAAGCAAACATCATTAGAACGGATTGATTTTAAAACGAAACTATAGCCAATTACACGGAATGTATAGTTATATAGTTATCTATTGATCTATGTAAATGCTTGACAGCATATACAGTTGGAAAAAATGCCAAGACTTTTCAGACATATCAAAGAACACTTAACATGACTTGAATGATACTGAAAATGAGATATAGTGATAAGAAAGCTGCCCGTTTGCTTTGCTCACCTGCACTGCTCAGTGAATTCACCTGCAGATCCGTGTTGGAACTCACAAATACAATCCCCTGCAGAACAGACCTACGATCTATACTGTCTTTGGCTGCAATATTTTTTTAAAAACGTTAACGGATTTAACATCTTTTAACATCTTTAATAGAAATCACGCCTTAAACGATATCACATTGCGTATTGCCAACATATTTTGCGACTTATAAATATTTTACCTCTGACAATAAAGGTAACATTCACTGCAATGTACATTAATTGCACAAAATTATTACTATATCATTTGAAAAAGCTGTTTGAAAAAAAGAAATCCTGTGTTTAAAAATGACCATGGTGTAAAATTGATTGTTCAGTCCATTTACACCAGTTTAAGCAGTTCAGGTGCTTTAGAGGACCGGTTGCATGGAACAGGATATGCTGTCTTACCTGAGAGGCAGACTCTGGTGATGGGAGGCTGGGTGGTAGCAGGTGATCTCCTAAATGAAGGTAAAGGAATCCCAATCATACTGAGCTCCAGTGGGGCTCATACTACACAGACACATTTAACAACACGTGTGTGAGTGACTGTGTGTAAGTATGTTTTGATGTAATTATCAAAAACTCCAGTTCAAATTCATAATGACAAT
This sequence comes from Hydrocynus forskahlii, assembly GCA_037974365.1. Lineage (NCBI taxonomy): Eukaryota > Metazoa > Chordata > Actinopteri > Characiformes > Alestidae > Hydrocynus > Hydrocynus forskahlii. The sequence continues at coordinate 13,190,452 of JBBPCX010000114.1, forward strand.
GCAAACTTGTACTACAAATGATATGAACTGAGACATATAATCTATATTCTGACATAGCATATATGTTATCTGTTCACACAACATTTGTTTGAATATTTTACATGCTGGCGCTCTATATCATTTATTTGACATATAATCCCCTGACATTTTGGGACAATGCCGCTCTCAGTGTTTTCCAGCGTTTCCAGAGGGAGAAGCCAGAGGCAGAGCTTGATTTGATCTTCATCTGGGCCAGTCTGGTCTTGGCTGGCTCGAGCAGAACCTAACAAAGCCCTTTAACAGAGCATCCTAATTGGTTTGACGTAGCTTGTGGTAATTCAAAGGAAAAACCCCTGTGCACAATAACAGTGTGGAACCACCTTTTCTCCCTCCAGTCATCAAGTCCAGGTGGAAAAATGTGTCACTGAGGGGCTTCGAAGGACACACGGAAAGTCCTAAGCATGCATTTGCTTTCTGGCTAACATTTAACGCCTTTAAACTGGTGAAGTGTCAAGTGGAAAATGGACTGAGGAAAATGTCAGAGTGTCTATGGATGCAGGACTGCACACTACTCTAGCTTTTGATAATACTGCACTCTTGTGGTGCAACCAAAAAACAACAACTGTTCGTGTTCAACAGATGGTACATGAGGAATAAAATAGATAAGTTCACTTTTTAATTTTGTACAAGACGTACTTTGTATATTTCTCAGTATTCAAAGATAAGGCCAAAAACTTACTTGTTTGATGCACACTGTACATTAGTTAGGACAGTGAAATTGTTTCTCACACTTCGAAGGCTGGCAAGAACCTACATAGGCAAAGACAGAAAGAAAGAAAGTAATGGCATCTGAGTGCATTGCATGAAATGAAACTGAACATTTAGGAAATGACTACATAGAAAGGAAATGGCTCTTTCGGTGCTGAGTAATCACTGTAGGGATGTTAAAATGACGTAAAAAGAAGCTTTCATGTTTACCTGAGCAAAAGGTGTGACAATTAGGTCATCCCCATGCCTACGAACGAAACATGATATGATGTTATGCTCGATTCTGGCTTTGCTCAAAACAAAACCAAATTATGCAACAGAGGTGATGTTACACTAAGAGTTGACGAATGATAGTGGACCACTGTCAAACAATGGACCAAAACAGAGGGTCACGGACACTAAATGGCATAAAAATATGCTAGAGATCCTCCAAAATCCCGGGGGCCAAAAGTAATTTGGCTAATAAGACTTCAGTGGGAAATGTGCCATTACATAATGGCAGGCTGCCACTGCCAGCAGGAGCCATCATAAGAAATCAGGCCGCATTGAGGCAGGCTTGGGCATGAAGGCCCTTACTCACCCCCATTCAGCGCCATGCACTCAACCGCCAATCAAGCCTTTTTATGCCTAATTTGTTTTACGCACACTTTAGAAAAATACTCATTTCTGTTAAAATGCTGATTAAAGGGCTGCCATGTACAGTACAGGCCAAATGTTTGGACACATCTGACTAAATACAGGTTTATTACAAGTTTTAGATATAGATTTTTTCTTATCAAAAGCCTTTTGTTTAAACACATAAAATGTATTTTTACATATGAGATTATTTCCAAATAAAAATGCAGCATTAAAGGCAACACAATAAGTCAACATGTCCTGATAGAAAAGTATATTAGGTGGCTTCTTATGATAATGCTGAGAGTTTAAAAAAAAGCAAACAAGCAAAAAAATATCAACACCTTTTGGTTACTGTACCCTCCACATGCATTACATTACAGCACTGATGTTTTTTATTGCTATTTGAAATGGAATAAAATTGTAAATAGGATGATTACTGCATTAGTGATGTCCAAATCCAACCTGAAAAATCAGTGTCAGTTGATCAGGGCATTATTTATTGTATCGATATCAGCTACATTAAGCCTGATCAAAATTTGATCTATTATTGCTGTTTTTTCACTTACACCATTGTTTTAGAGGTGACATAAACAGACATTGTCCATTGCTTATGACAGTGAGGCTCATTAACAGGCCGTTTAAATGTCTGAAGAGTGTAACCTTTAAAGTGAAAAATGAATGCAGTGCAAAGCCAGTAATGCTCAGTGCTAATGTTATGCTCAGTGCTGCCTTTTCTCAAAACACTGTCCACTCATAGAATGTGAGGGCATGACTATTACATACTTAAACTGCTAGGCTCGGTTTCCAAGACAGGGATTAAGCCTAGTCTTGGACTAACTTTTCCCACTCAATAGAAAATCTCTACTCACAATGCTATTTAATCCAGGACTAGGCTTAAGCCCTGTCTGTTAAACTGACCCCTAGTGTTTAAAGCTAAGAGAATAGGGTTATTCAGAGGTATTTACAATTTAATCATGTTACAGGTGTAGACAATAGCAGTCTGACCCAAGTCCTTGTACTGCCACCTACAGGTACAGTGTGTCAGAATATGTGCATATTAAAAAGGTTTTTACTCAACTGTACTATATGTATGTGAATTGTAGAACTACATAATAAAGAATATCATGAGAATGACAGGTTTGACTCACAGCTCTGAGGCGATGGAGGAGTTACGGGACATGGATTTGGGAGACAGGTCATAGTCACTGTCTGAGCGGTAGAGGAAGGACTCTCGCCGCTGGTTGTGGCCGGGAAAGTTCGTGTGCAGGACCAGGCCGGAGCCGGGGGAGGCCTGGGGGTCCAGTGGACTGCAGCCTGCTGAAGGGCCATTCTCCACATCGAAACTGCAACCACAAGCAAAACCAAACAGCAGCTTGAGAAGACAGAAATAAACAGTCCTACTTTATCTGCTGCTGTCAGTTACTACAAACATTTACAGCACAAGTGCTCAAGGCAGCCTTAGCAGAAGAGGATCCACTTAATATCCACTTTAGTGTTTACAAAACCAATTCAGTCACCTTTTAGTCTTTCCATGGAGTGCTAAATATAGACTCTTTTGGTTAGCAAATAGCTTTTGAAGAGCTATTCTGGATGGCAGCTCCATATGTGAGATTGCTATGGAAATTTAACTTATCATCGTTTGAAAATGCCAAAACTATTCGTGCAGTAGTTTCTTCTATAAAGTAGCATGTTTTGACATGAAAGGTTTTCGTCATGAAACCCACAGCTGTACTACATCAGAATTAGTTTACTTATTTAGGTGTGTCACCTAAAAACAGTCTGGTTGAAACACTGGTTGAAACACCAATGTTTGTATGAAAACCATGCACCATATATTGTTTGTACAAATCTCATTTTGGACAACAATTCACAATTTTAAGGAGAGGAAGTAAACCTGTATTTTCTGTACCAGTTCACATATTCATCAACAAGCCACTTTATTAAGATAAGATAACCTTTTATTAATCCCATATAAAAGTACACCACACAATTATGACATTTGTATATATGTATGATAAAATGGACAATGAGTACATGAACCTAATTACTGTGTTCATACAGACATATATCCACTGTATATATATATGTATGTTCACACAGTGGGTACAATAACTATAACACACATGTGTACTTTGTAGTTTACAATCACAAACTGTAGCCCATCTGTTTCTCACACTTGTTTTTGTCCTGTTTATGACCTGAACGTCCAAAAGACCACCAGTGAGCAGTGATTATTTGGATGGTGGATCATTCTCAGCACAGCAGTGATAACTAAAGTTAGTGTGTGTGTTTGTTTGTGTGTGTTTGTGTGTGTGTGTGGGCTGCACACAGTGCATTGCACACTGCAGAGTTGCTAACTTCCATCTAATGCCAGCTACAGTGGCTCATCGCTGTATCTGAGAAATTGGAAACTATGATGTCTGCCACTATGTCATATTTCCTTTTTTCAAAAGCCTTGTGATACTACAGGATCTGCTGCTTGATTCTGCGTCACATTGTGATAACATATTATAGTAATCCATATCACAAATATAACACAGTTCTTTGTTAGTTACTGATTATGCAGACCCTTTTACTTAATGCTAACAGGCTTTCTGGGAGCTAACAGATTCACTTTCTGTTCTTACTACACTGACAGAGAAGGCTGGCTTAAGTATTTACTGAAGCGATCAACAACTTCTAAAATAAAGCATGATATTTAAATGTCTGTTACGACCTTCAAATGTCTTCAGATGAGCTGTAATACAGTATACAGCAAACATTCAATACAGTTAGCTTGATGCTAATGTAACTGACACATCTCTATTACCAGGCTAGAAGTCGTTAGTATTATCTTAGCAAACCTTACACAGAAAGCAAGTTAAAGTTGCTGTGCAATGACCCGCCTGGTGGGCTCATGCGAAGTGTTTCATGACTGTGTCTGGTCTTTCAGTTTAAAAAAGGCTTCAATAGTTGAGCATGTAAGATCTCCCTATACTGTGCTTTGTGGTGGCATTGACTACACACCTCCTGCCCCAGCCCCTCTACTGGGACAGCCAATGAGAGCAGCAGTCATTAACATACAGAATAATCACCCAGCAAGGCAGCTGTTCTTCACAGAGGAGCAAATGACAGGAGAAAAGCGTTAATTTAACTACTTGTTTAAAACACTGAACAGATTCTGAATTTATTCCAGTACACACACACACACACACACACACACACACACGGAGCAATATTCTTCATTCTGGAAAGTTTACATACACTCCCCACTTATATATATATATATATATATATATATATAGTCTATATATTGTATTGTTTGTTTCTGCCTTGCGTTTTATTCACTGCTGCTAACTGCGTCCTGTGCTATATCATACTGTTGGTGCAATACTCATCATTCTGGAAGGTTTACATACCATCCACTCTATACTGCTATGCTACTGTCACAATAGTTTATTGTGTTGTCTACTGCCTCTTGTTTCGGTTGGTTCAATCTGTTCAATGTTGAGTGTTGCTATGTTACACCGTGGTCCATCACAATATGCCTCATCACACTATGTACGTGTACACAGCTGTTGATGAAAATAAAGCACTGAAAGACAATCAGAAGATTGAAGAAAGCGGGAATAAAATGTCTCCTTTAAGCAACAACAGTGGCAGGGATGGCTATGGCAGCTGTTCTCTGTATGCATCACTTTCACTTGCTACTTTATATACACTAGATAGCCCTCATTTCTTCAGTTACCGCAGAGCAAATGTTTCACAGACACTGATTATTTTAGTCAATGTTCAAAATTTCAACCTTTCGAAATCCCTAGTAATTTAATAGAATTCAATATTGAAAACTTCAAAACTAGTTATACAGCAACCATTCCATGCCAGTGTCAGTTAAATTCATTCTGCTTTATAAGGTACTGATTGCTGATCACCTGAATCAAATCTTATTTAATGAGGAAAAGAATAAAAACACTGCTGTAAACAACACTCTCCTCTCGCAATGTGACCAGTTGAATGGCAAAACACTACTAGAAGTACGTCAAAGGTAATTATAGCTATTTTGTTTAAGAGTGAACAAGAGATTTATTTTCTTTGAATTATTCAAACTCTGCAGACACTGCACCATTCCTCTTATTTTGATGTATTATTTTAAATTATGCTTTAAAGAACAATATATTTGGAAATTAGGAGAGATATTTGTCAGCAGTTCTTAAAAACTAAGGCAAAGCTGTTCAGTTCAATACTTATAAAAGATCAAACCTGAGATAAAACCTGAGAAACTGAACATTTTTGCAGTGGTCTTTTATTTTTTAAACAAACTCTTATTTAAAAAAAAAAAAAAAACATGATCAGGTGAGCAAAGAGTATAACACGCTGGTCGGATGTCATGTTAGAACTCGTGATTAGTGGTTCTGACCTCTGCAGGTACGCTATAAGTGGAGATATATTTCTGGCTGGCGTAGCTTTCAGTGAGATTCCCAAATGAACATAAAAACTATGAGAATCTCAAAGCTGTAACTAATCAGCTATGTCATAAAGATACCGGGCCAGAGTTCATAAAGTTGGCCTGCAACAGATCACAAAAAAGAAGTATTTAGAGAGAGACAGATTTTTCAAGTTTGCGCAAGTTTACATAAGTAGACCCTTGAGATGGGGACGCTCGGGAAAAACTCAGAGGTTCTCAGTGCTGAGGGAGGAAGCAGGACGCATCCTTCCAGCCTCAGGAAGTCCAGTGGAGATGGCCTCAGCCCACTTCAAACAAGTTGTGGGCTGTGGAAACGCATCACACATTACCAAAACAAACAGTTCCCGCCATTACCCTGTGTAGTGTGTGTTATCTCACAGGTGGCTGGGAGGAGATAGTGGAAAACAGTTCTGCTGCTCTGACTGGTCCTATATTATGCTTCATTCATAGAGCAGTCTGAGACACTGAAACGCTCCTTATAACTTCAGTGAGAATGGAAATAATCCGTTTTCCATTAAATGAGCTTTGGATAATCGACACAAAAGCACATACACTTATCCCCAAATCTAATCAGTCAGTTGACCTCCGCCTGTATTCTCCAATTCTACAAACTGGACAAACTCTACACCCACACTCTCATGCTGAGGCTTGTGATAGCAGTATCTCCTGAAACGGAGTCTCATGACTGACCTTATGACCAGCAGGCAGGAGATCGCGTCAGAGAGGGGCTCTGAGCCTGGCGAGGGCTTTGTCTCTGCTAACATCACGTAGCTTATTAAGCCCCTTACGATGGCTCAGCAACATCCCACTATTGTCATCCCTCCTTCCTGGTAGCGACCAGCAGCAATACTGTGCCATATCACTGGTCTCTGTGTGTGAGCTGCTGAAACAAAACTAATGGTGTTGAATGTGTACAATGTTAAAGGCTGGCTCATGAAGTTTTTTTTTTTTAAGTTCTGTATTTTTCAAGTATTAACACATCTACACCCTGATCTGACTCTAGGCCTTTCACCATCAGCACCTCGTTAAGAGCAGTTTTCATCAAACCACTCTAAATAACTTTGCTGATGTGTATTGATCTAATGTATTAAAAACTTTTGGCATTTCTCCATGTGCGGTCTTCTCTGGAGTTGCATTCTCATGACATTGTGAAACTTCATTAGTCACGGCCAAAGGACAGTTCCAATAGTTTGCATCTTGCCAAATTCAGATCAAATACCATGAATTGTCCTTGATTTGTGGGTTTATCAAGTGGTGCATCAGGAAGAGACTTGTGTGGACTTGGGTAGTCAAGTTTCCCAAACTTTCACACAGAATAGCAGCAATGGCGGCAAAGGAACCACCACGTAAGCATCTGCCCATTCTACATGCCCTCCTAAGAATTTGACCTTTTTGTGCTCCTCACGCACCAAACACAGCCTAATTCCACCATGACCAGGAACTCCTGGTCATTTCCCAACAGCTGATCTTTTATAGACACACACAGTATAATTTTCAAAAATTAAATTATATATTTACAAAACTGAATACAGGCAATCTGGTGTCATTATATGTCAATATGCAATGCTAAATTATATGTTTTATCATTAAAAAAAAGCAGAGGCGAGCTAAGGTGTGATGTCATCAAGTATTCCAAATGAGGCTTGAGGATTCTGCATCCTCCCATCATGCTCAACTTGCAAGGTCTGAACCACCCCAATCAGATGCTGAGGGATGATGGTACTGAATGCTGAACTGAAGTCTATGAACAGTATTCTCACATAACTGTCCTTTTTGTCCAGGTGTCTGAGAGCCAGGTGAAGGGTGGTGTTGATGGCATCATCTGCAGAACATCTGGGACTGTATGCAAACTGCAGGGGTCCAGTGAGGAGGCAGTTGTGATTTGATGTGCATATTCTCTGTCCTGTTGCAGCAATATTTGCATAGTCATATTTATTGTTGTCTACCTCTGTTCTGCCTTTTTTGCACATGAAACACCTGTTCTGGATTTTTGCACACAGCTCTCTACTGCTAGAATATAGTACCTGTCAAAATACCACATTCATCCAGACTGTAGCTACTGGGTGATTGCACTAAATGTTGTCTTGTCCAGTTGTTTTGTTGCTCTTGTTTTTTTTTGTTTTTTTCTTGCACTCTTTTTTTGTCCTGAACTTGTGGTTTTGTCATGTTCTGTTCTGTTCTGCTCTTGTGTTGCACCAAGGTCTTGGAGGAACATTGTTTCGGTTCACAGTGTACTATGTGAAAATGGTTGAAATTACAATAAAACCTGCTTGACTTGACTTGACCTGACAGTTGGTCTTCAAGAACAAGATTTTAATTTTTGCTTAAGATGACCTGGACAGTACATTTGTTTTCAGAGTGTAAAGACATTTTTCCCTCGAGGCTTACGTGCACATGACTGAAATTTGTTTGTAAGACACATATACATGTGCTGTCTTAGACAAATATTATTTTTTAAAACAAAAATACATTCTGAAATAATAAATAGAAATAGAAAACAGAAAAAACAAGACAAACTTTGACCAGGTGTACTGCGCTCTGTGATACAATGTTCAAAAGCAGGATACAGAGCACACATGCATGAATACAAAACAGCATCTACGTAAGAGAGCGTCAGTAACACAACTCAAAAGAGAGGATTATCTAACCAACAGTGAAGCTGATACACCAGCCCCGGTCAAATCTCCTTCTTCATGGATTAGAATATGGGATTTACGGGAGCGATCAGATTATGTTGCTGTGCAGAAGCCCTGCTAATGATTTCCTATCATGTAACTATGAGTATGAAAAGTCAGGAGGCCATGATACGCTGTGTAAATCTTTAAAAAAAGGTCTACTGACTGGCCCACATGGGTCAAAGATGGGAAAACTTGCAGCTGCAGGATATAAACTAATTCAGAGTGTCTTGTATTCGTGACCTGACAGTTTTCCCTGAATCAGCAAAACGCCTCCAGGCTCTGAGGACAACCACAAAGGAGTGTGGATCATTACGGTGGCTTGTGGGACGTCCCATTCTCTGGGTCACGCTACACCCCCAAGAGAGCTCAAGCCTGAAAAGGCTATCAGGAAATAACCCCCCTAACCCCGGCTTTATCCGATGTGCCAAATTCTCATGACAGAGATCACTTACAGTGCTCAGCCCTGACTGAATGGATGCTAGAGGTGGGCAATATGCTTTTCGGCCTATATCATGGGTATTGTCAGTACTTTGAGAACACTAAACAACTGCATGGAGCATAAAAAGAGCTTTAGATGCATTCAAGAGAGCCTGCACTCAGTCTCAGTACTTTCATTAAGCATTTATTTGAAGCAATCACATCTACACATGATGGATTTCTGCACCTTTGCTTTTTTTGTCAACTAGTCACCATGATGGCATCGAGACGAAGTTAATGCAGGGTGTAGACAGACAGTGGTGTAAGAGAAATTAACCAGATCAATAAAAATGACGTATTCCATGTTGCCAGTAATTTGTACTAGATTTCTTTTTATCTTCTACCTCTGCTATTTGAAAAAAAAGGATGAGTAGCATTTACAGAATCAATGAAAGACATGCCCTCTAATTTATGTCTTATTCTATTATAACTCCAAAATCCAGTGATTTACAAATTCTACACAGCATCCAGTTGACAGTAGTGATTTTTAAAATAAACAAAAACGTATATGTATAAAACAAACATTTAATTCTTACATATTATGATTTTTATTTACGAGAATAAATTTATTTATAAAGAATTAAAAAAAACACAAATAACTGCTACCTATAACAGAGTACTTTTACAGCGCTGTCCAATGGCAAGCGACAAGTATGAGTCACTGTGTGACTCATTTAAAAAAAACAAAGAAGGTTTTCTTGTTAGTAAATAACTTTCCTTGATTTGAGGAAGAGACACTGTCTGCAACAACTAACAATGCCGTCTTCCAGTGACTTGCACGAGAGAACTTACAGGAATACAGTTTGAGTGCACAGTCAGTAATTATATCAGTGCACTGTTTCCTGTCTAGGGCCCATTCCGTTTTGGGATAAACAATCAGCCTGGAACATTGATTCAGGTTCTTGCGAACTGGCCTGGATCTCTGTTTAGTTCTCCCACTTCGGCCATAGAGTATTTGTACACATGCTGATCAACTAGATATGCTGTACTGAAGACAAGGGAACACAATCAAACAAATATCAGCTAGAATGCTAGAGTATTTTAGGGATGCACAAAATAATAGAAGCACCACATAAAATACTTGCAAACACTGGTCACAGAAGTACCACAGATGGTTTATAGATGTATACCAATCATACCACCAACCGTCCAAGTGTCTGTTGTAGGCACTGTTTTTTTTAAAGCACCATGTATACTTACTGTCCACTTTATAGACACACACTTCAGAAAAAACCTATTTAAAATATACAGCTGGAGCTTAAGGAGCAAGTTGTACCTTTGAGTATACATTTACACTGCTTGTACACTGATTAACAAAATGCACTTTTTTCTGACATTGATGGTCCGCTGTATAGGTGTAAAGCCGCCATCTTGAAATTAAGGCACGATAAGTCGACTGACGAGCACGAATGAACAGGTAGGATAGGGCAACTCGGTGTCCTCATATTCTGCAAACCCTTGCATGATTTATCAACTCCTGTTGCACCAACTCCAGTCTACAACTAATGGGAGTATTCACATGACTAATCAGCTGTAGTTTCGTTCGTGCTCGTCAGTCATCAGTTGGGGGGCGAGTGAAGGTGGGCTACTTGAGAAAAGTTCCTACTTGTTATCATGTTTCAATACACCCCAGGTCCATTTCACACCGAACTTCTCCTTGAAGAAATTTTACAGAGAAGACAAGCTCATAACATCTCTACAGCACCAAGTTTCCCTTTAATTGGATAATCCTCAATTTAGGCTTAATCCCTGTCCGAGAACCTGACCCTACGAGTTCATCCAAAGTTATTTGCATCTTATTTCTTGTAGGTTTTGCATATTCCATGTGTCCCTTAGGTCAAGTGTCTCATTACCAGCTGTGAGTGCCACAAGGGATTTGAAGCAGCTAAAAACAGAACGAAACATAATAAATATTAAACATCCAGTTCAACAAATAAAGAACAGGCTGACATTTTGAGAACTGGTCAAAATGATCTCATGACATGACGTGTGCAGGTTTGACTTTGGACACATGACTTTGGGGAAGAAAGGGACTTTTGCCAATGGAGAAGTATTTCTACACCTCCAGGAGCTGGAGCGGAGTGCTCTCGGAGTGATGGAAAGATGGGGACAGAGAGACAGAGAGGGAGAGAGAGAGAGGGAGAGAGAGAGAGAGAGAGAGAGAGAGAGAGAGAGAGAGACTGCAAGAGAGAGACAGCCAGAGACAGAAAGACAGAGACAGAGAGACAGACAGAGAGAGAGAGAGAGAGAGAGAGACAGAGACAGAGACAGAGAGAAAGAGAGAGAGAGAGACAGAGACAGAGAGAAAGGGAGAGAGACAGACAGAGAGACAAAGAGAGAGAGACAGAGACAGAGAGAGAGACAGAGAGAGAGAGAGAGAGACAGACAGAGAGACAGAGACAGAGAGAGAGAGAGAGAGAGAGAGAGAGAGAGAGAGAGAGACAGAGAGACAGAGAGACAGAGAAGAGCAGCGAAAGAGACAAACAAAGAGCAGTTTGCAAATGTGGTGTATGAGAATAAACAGATCCATGAACCCTGCTTTAAATGGCCTGAAATTACAGTACAGAGCAAATTACAGCATACTTCACTTGCAAGCATTTTCCCATAATTTTGTCCACATAACTGCCCAAAATGACTAAACATGCAGGGTCACATTTTTAGGGGGCATATTTTTGTTTTGAGAAATGTGTGGAGGTGTGCGTACCAAGTCTGGGTGCATACATGTTCACATGCTCCCAGGAAAAACAAACATTTGGTTTTCTCAAGCTACCATGAGTAAAGAATCCTAGCCCATTTTTATAAGACTATTAAAACAAAATATGCCTTGCAGTACAATAAATAAATTCCAAAGTGCTGTATATGTACTGGACTGAAGTCCATTTGGACTGAAGTCACTGTGTAAACAGACTGTAAACACATAATGTGCCGAGTGTAAATACAGCTCCAGAAAAAAAGAGAGACCCCTGCAAAAATGTTCAGTTTCTCGGGTTTTATCTTTAAGTACTGAACTGAACGGCTTTGCCTTCGTTTTTAAGAACTGCTGACAATATTTCTCCTAATTTTCAAATAAAAATACTGTTCTTTAAAGCATAAATTTAAAGGAAATGACAACACATCAAAATAATACTTGAATAATTCAAAGAAAACAAATCTCTTGTTCACTCTTAAACAAAATCGCAAAAATTACCTTTGACATACTTCTGGTAGTGTTTTGCCCTCCAACTGGTCACATTGCCAGAGGAGACTGTTGATTATAGCAGTGTTTTATACTTTTCCTCATTAAATAAGATGTGAATCAGGTGATCACTAATCAATACCTCATAAAGCAGAATGAGGTGCTGGTGTAGGAATTTATCAGACACTGGCATGAAAGGGTTGTCACACTCATTGAGATGCAGATTTAAAAATAAACTGCAGTGGTCTCTTATTTTTTTCTGGAGCTGTACAGTGAGCAGAAACAGGAAATTAGACATTTCAGTTTTTATTATTAATATACTTCTAGTGCATATTCCTACTTCACACTTACACAGATCGTGTCTTTGGATTAGCACTTAGAAACACAAAAGATGTATTCACAAGCAGAAACAGAGACATGTTTAAAAAACAAACTGCCAACTGTGTAGATTGTTGCAAAGCCTTATTGACAAATCTGTTGCTAAGGACATTTATGTTATGAAGCAATGTGGTTTTTTACAGCACTGGTTAAATGTTTGTGTATTCTAGTTGGCAGACCCTCTCACAATTATGCGAGTCCCTCTGCCGGACTCACAATTGCAAAATCCTTATTAAGTTGTCAGTCAGGAGATTCACGAGGCCATGCAAGCACCTTCTTTTAAGAAACCCATCTTGAGTTATTTTGGCTGTATGCTTGGGGTCATCGGTCTTGTTGAAATTCCCAACTCATCTCCCATTCCTGGATGATTACAGATTTAAAAAGATTCAACATCTCCCGACACATTGCTCCATTTAGGTTTCCCTTGGTGATGTTTAATGTTCCAGCAGCATTCACATAAAAGCAGCACCATATCATGATACTGCTGCTACTTCACAAAAGTAAGAAGACATCACGTGTGTACATTTAAAGTATGTACTGGAAGTCTATTAAATAACAAAAACAATAGTGTCAGAAGTGTCTTTTCCTTCATTGTGTACA
>JBBPCX010000114.1:13203668-13239178 GCA_037974365.1 Hydrocynus forskahlii
CACACACACTCACACACACTCACACACTCACACACTCACACACTCACACACACTCACACACTCACACACTCACACACTCACTTACTCACTCGCAGACATATAGACACAGGCACACACCTATATGCGCACAGGCACATTCTTATATGCACACACTTATACACACACGTGCACACACATACACCCACGTGTACACATAGGCGCATACATGACAATCAGAGACACACAGGCACTCATCCATACACACATCCACTCACACAGGCACACACATGTACGCTCATGCATATGCACACATACACACACGCACACAGGCATAAGACATAATCAAAAAACCACCCAGAACCACAGGTTTCTGTGTGCTGTTATAGCATTGACAGTAGGAGTATATGTTGTTTCTGTGTTGTTGCAGTGTGGCTATTGCTTAGTGTTTTGTTCTGTATTTGTGTGGCTGGTTATTGTTTTTCAGGTGCAGCCTTTTGAGCGATTACACAGTGGCCAGCAGTTTTCATTGGGATCTTCAACCTCTTCAACTTCACCTTTTTTTTTGTCTCTCTTTTCTCTCTCTGTATTTTCTCAACCCCTGTCTGATTTGGCCTAATTTGAAATCAAATCAATGAATAAATAAAAAAAGGTCAGATAACAAGAGGGGCATATACTGTCAAGCCCCACTTGGCAGAGCAAAGGTGTCTGGCACATCATGGCACCCAGCTTCACATTCCGCTTGCTAAGATGCCGGACATGACAGGTTTTAAATAAAAAAAAAAAAAAGGCTATATGTAGCCATTACTTATTAACAACAAAAGTTTTTTTTGCAGTTTTAAAGTGCTATGATATTTTAAGGGCAGGTTTTTAATTACATTTCTGTCCACTGGCAAAATACAGCACCATATCAATGAAGCTGATCCAGCACATGAAATCCAATCATTTATGCTAGATTCTGTCTCTGAATTCATTCTATGGTTTTACTGTTTCAAATAAATGTGAAATGGCATGTCATGCCGCTTACTACATTCTTCTTTTTACCACAGAGATACGGCATACAGAATTACACTATCGTGGAACATGCAGCTTTATAGTGGACCTTAAACAGTGTCTGCTTGATGAGGTATCTTGTGACCCTGGCACAATACAGGTTGTAAATGATCCAGTGTGGAGACATGACAGCTGGCTTTTTGCAGTCCGGGTGCAGTATCTGTTCGAGTAGTCTGGAACATGTTAACCAACATCAAAACCACAAACAAAGGAAAGCATGAGAGAGATAGAAGGAGAATGTAATTGGGTATATGGGTCAGAGTATGAGCATGTTGTGTGCATTAGAGGAGGTCTGGGCATGTGTGTACTGGAGCCAGTGGTGTTTATAAAGTCTAAGGAGATAATGAAGCTGCTGAAATACGTGTATTCACTCAGCCCCTCTTCAGATTCACTGTAAAGACAATAACAACTTGCTTTCACTGTGTGTATCGTCTATATGTGCATGATTGTTGGGGGGGTTCTAGGGAAAAGGAGTGCAGTAAAAGTTCAAACCTCTCAAATTCTTCAGAAACTAAGTGCCAAAGCTTTGCAACGGGCAGTCCTTAATGGACTCACATTCAACCATGGCCTTCATTACTGTGGCCTCCTGCCCAGGAAAATGCCAGCAGCCTGAATGAAAAAGCAGCTCTGAAGACGCTTTCTATTATAGGCTATAGCTACCACCCACCAGGTTCATGGCCTCCCAGTGCAGGTCTAATCAGGGTAAAAAAGCACAGGACCTACAAATGAGTGTACACTCACATTCAAGTGGGCGGCCACATAGTCCCTGATACCAAAAGGAGCTAGAAATGAAACTGAGACTTCTTACGCTACTAAAAATCTTCGCCTTAACTGTGAAATCTTCACTCTAGCTTTGCCCAGTGCTGGCTCCACCTGCTCTGGGTCCTCGTGTCCCAGTGCTTGTTGTTTCCCATGCAAAGTCATGCATAAGTTACCTTTTTTGGGATCTTGTTAAACCTGTCTGCCCTTACAAGGCAAGGAAGGCAGCACCTTTTTTCATGAAGCTTTCCTTTGCATCTTCATACATTTGTTATTGCAGTTCTTTGTACGGTTTAAATTTTAAAAGCTAAGAATTTTATTACACCTAACTGATCACAATATGTTAAAAGTCAGCACTAAGAGACATGTAACCCTGCATGTAACCCTTCCAACAGCCAATTAGCACTCACCAGACCCAGGAGTGGCGACGGCAGGAAAAAGTGCCCACGTTCAAAGAAGCTCTGAGTGTCCTCATGTCCTCCAGCAAAGTCAAAGCCATTATATCCAGCTCTCAGATACAGACATCATCCTCTTCTAGTGTCTTGAGCCTCACACTTATCTCACTATTGTCTACATGCAGCTAACAGATATACACCGGGGTAGCTTAGGGAGGATAATCTGTTTGGGAGAGTCTCGGGTTACACCGTCACGCTTCTTTCTCTTGGAGAGGTCGTGTATCATCAGCCTGTGCTCCCACCTGCCAGGAGTGTTCTGGTCTAAGCCTTCCAGGACACTGAGAGCCTCCAGGTGCTGCCATTTGAGAGACAGACTCTTGTAGTAAGAGAGCAGGAGAGGGAGAGGTTCTGCCTTTTATCTTAGGAAGAGTGGGATGAAAACTTTTGAAAGTGGATGGATATTGTAACTTAGCAGAAGAAGCCGATAGGGAGAGTCTAGACTGGGGAAACCTTAAATCAATCCTCACAGACTTTCAGCCCCTCTCAAAGTATCCCTGCTTTATTCAGTAACAACATCAATGCAATTTGTCCAAAATGACAGGGATTACCAATTTAATCAACTATTATTAATTAACTCTGAGGCGTGATCACTTTTCCATGCAACTTTCTTTTTCTTCGAGTAAATCCATTCTATAAGATTCTGATGATTCAATCTCCTTCTACACACTGTTGACTTACTTATCCAGTGGACACACTTTTTGAGAGTGACTTGCAATGGTAGGCAAATGTAGCATTTGGGGACTTGTCTGACACAGCAGTATAGCAGTGAAACTGTTGCCTAGATAAGGAACTGAAACTTCGTCAGTGTGCAGGATAGTAGTGATATACATTGTGCATCCATTAAACACTAGCATCGTGTTTCAGACGAGAAGGCTCATATGTTGCTGTGTCAAAACGCAAGTCCCTTTGTCTATTCGTGTTTTCATTTTTCATCAGTTGAAGCCTTTGACCAACATTCTATTGAAATTTTAACAAAAACAATCATTCCCGTTGACTGAAAACTGAAATATGACTATTTGCCCCTTTCGAGCAGGTTAAAAGCCAGCATTAACCATCGTGAACAGTTAAAGCTGGATGGAAAATACTACACAAAAGAGTTCATCTACACTGTAAATGGTGTCAGGGTTCGGACACACTGGAAGTTATATATCAGTGTGATCTTTGTGCTTTTAACCCTTGGTCATGTTTCCCGTCTTTATTACTTTGGAAACTGAAAAACACTGAGAAAATATGCAGGACTCCAGCTGGTCTTCTTTGATTACTTGTCCTGTCTAATTTGATGCATTTGTAACACTTCATGTGATATGTAGCGTAAATACATTGAAAAGTGAAACAAGACTGAACTCTTGATGAAAAGATGTTGAGTATTACACGGCTGCCAAAAATACGTTTTTTTTCTCTTGTCGTTGCCCAGAGCGACTTGGAGAATGGAGTGACCTGGAGAATGGAGCGACTTGCTGCAATGTTTGACAATCTGCAGAGGAACCCTCACCGAGGAAGTCGTTTTCTAAGTCAATACCACTAAACAAGACTTTACTGGCTGTGTGAAAGATTCTGTTATGCGTCTGCTTACATCTGAGGACACACAGAGGAAGTAATTTTTCTCACTCTCATAAACAGACTCTTGAGTGTTAGAGCATTACTGCTGCACCATCCTCACCTTTTATTTCATCTGGATCACAAGTCAAGTGGACTTCCTTCTGGTGAGCAGCATTATCTAGCTTGGGAATGACTCAGTGATGACGCAAACACACAGCTGAATGCAAGCGACATGTGCTTCCTTACAATCTTCTGCTCAAAGCCATCTCTGTTACAAACCCTACTGTGTACAAGTAGCTGCCAAAATACAAAAGGAAAAAAAGAATGAGAAAAATAAATTCTGTGGAACTGATGTGATGCACTCTCATATGAAAGAACATGGCAACAGGCCTACCATAAATAAAGCAATAATTACAATCCATGCCATACAATTACTTGTTTTTGGTCTCAAAAGCTGTTCAAGATTTCTGTGGAAATGTGTGGAAGGCTCCAGCACAGCTTCATCTGTTTAACAAATACAACCACAGTTAAGAGAAAGCTCGGCCTCAGGCTGCTCTACAAGATTCTGAAGTAGGACAACGTATCAGGCCTGACAAAGAACATGGAGTACACATCAACAGAAAACACAGATTATGAGACACACATGCCTTTTGTGTATCATCAAGCTGTAGGAATGTTTTGAATTATCCTTAGTGAGCGCTCTGCACTCTGATCTGTGATCTGAAACATCGGTCCTGGTTAACTTCATTCACACACATGTAAGTGTGGTGTAAGCATGGAAAACGCCAAGAGAAAAAGTCTGAGGCTCTAATGCAGCTCGGAGCCCCGGGCACAAACCATAGGAGCCAATATGAGCCCTGACGTGAAAGAAAGCGTTGGCGTTAATGCACGTGTTTTCAAACTTTGACATATGTTTGTATTTATTTATTTTATTCAATTGCATTTCTTTGGTAAAAACTGGTAGTAACTTTAGTACTGAATGCTGGTCACATGCATACATAGGCAGTTACACACATACTCGCGCGCGCACACACACACACAAACACACATACACACACACACACACACACACACACAGAGGTACACACACATCATGCTCTCCTAGGACACCTAATCCCTTTAATGCCCTGCCTCTGTTGCCACAGCAACCAAGTTTGACTCTGGATTCCTGGTGTTACATGGTTCTTATCAGGGAATATCCCCCTGAGGCCTTGTTGCACTTAATGTACGACGTGTGTGTGTGTGTGTGTGTGTGTGTGTGTGTGTGTATGTGTAAAATTGAGAGAGAGAGAGAGAGAGAGAGAGAGAGAGATACCTTTATGGATGCTATATGGTAGATCACCTCCCACAACACAGGGTTGCAAGCAGCTGTTGCCTGACCTTGACATTAAAAATAAATTTTAAAGTAAGTGGAACAAATGGAGTAATGAGGACAAATCATCAGTATTGCATTATTAACAGGCCAATAGATGACTTTCCAGTGCATAAACTGATTGTTGGATGGACATGGCCGCGCACACACACACACACACACACACACACACACACACATATATATTTAAACACACACACATACACACACACACACACACACAGTTAATAAAGTAAAACAGACAAAATAAGCTACTGGCCTACAGCCCAGTGATTAATTTGTGGCCTAGCAGCCCCTGACTGAAAGCTCCAGCCGTCTTGGTAACTCTAAGAAAACATCACGCAAATCAGCCAGCGCAGTTGTGAGTTGAGCTCCAAAACAAACACCATTAGGTGTGTATGAGCATGTTCATTCACGAGTGCAATAAAAAGCCAAGAGCAAGGCACCAAGCCTATGACGCAAGCAAAATACAAAAGACTCCTTCGCTTGCATAACTGCAGGGCATCAGATGACTGATACATATCTTTATCTCTTTCCTTCACCTCATCTCAGGCTGCCCTTACACAGTCATGCCACAAAGTTGGTGAATTTCTAAGTAAATTTTATACGATCAGATCTTCACCATGACAGGGCAAAAAAAATGGAAACACAAGAAAGCAAATAACACAAGCAAGTGTGTGGCTTTTCATTACTTTAGAGTACCCAACATTCATGCGCCATGTGTGCAAAACTGTGTGAACCTGTGATTTAAGTAACTGGTGTGATCCCTTCGATCAGCAATGATTTCAA
Organism: Hydrocynus forskahlii; assembly: GCA_037974365.1. NCBI lineage: Eukaryota > Metazoa > Chordata > Actinopteri > Characiformes > Alestidae > Hydrocynus > Hydrocynus forskahlii. Next base: position 13,209,612 of record JBBPCX010000114.1, read on the forward strand.
CTACATGTTTCCTATAAGCTGACCCTCACATCAAGTCTGAGGAGTTTTGACCCATTCTTCGTAATAGAACTGCCTCAACTCAGTGTTACTGTTGGGCCTTTTGCCCTCATAAACACTGCATTTGTGGTCAATTCACGGACAGATGGTCTCACACTCATGTAGAATTAGCAGTCCACAGTTCACAGATTCAGACTAAAATTTTGTCCACAGAACATTCTTTCAGTAGTTTCATGGCTCAGCCACATGGTTTGAAAAAAAAAGGCAGCAATGTTCTACCTGTTCTTGGTTCCTCTGTCATGGCTTATCTGTAGATCTGATCATAGTTTGGGTCAGATTTATGAAGGACTTCTGAGAATTCTAAACAGTTCAAAAACTCTCTAGCATGAGTGCTTTTCCTGCTTTATATTTTCTTTGATCAAACTGACAAATACTCTGAACTGAATTGACTATGTATGTTATTAACACATTACTGAAATATGTTTCAGTGATGTGTTGTTTTTCTATTGAAATTTATTGTTTTATAATATTGCCAAAATTTTGGCAAACACAAGGAATCTATTTATCATAATCCAACTTTTTCAGTGTATCTTGTCTCAGGTTTAATGAATCAAAATCTTTTACATTATTTCACAACTTTTACAATATAAAACATTCATATAGTTAGTGTGTGTGTGTGTGTGTGTGTGTGTGTGTGTTCAGTGAGAAAATGAAAGCTCTTAGGACCCCTAATCAGGGTATCAGCATGCGCACACGCACACACACACACACGCGCACACACACACACACACACACACAGCAGACATCATCACTTTACACAGCAACTCCATTAGCGCCAACTTACTCACTTACAGACAAACTTCTATGATAAAAAATGTATGTGAACGTAAAAAGTGGCACAGATTATTAGACCAATTACTGCAGGATTGCATCATTTTAATTATGAACTGAGTGCAGTTAATTCAGCTGATGAAAACGTTGCTGAAGGCCCTCAGCTTGTCTCTAACAAAAAGGCACAATATACACTCAACACTGCAGCGAAGTTACTCAACAGAGACAGGAAACAACTGAACTACTGCTTGGAGATGGTATGATATCACTTTTACTTTATTAAAACTGATATCAATACCAATACTGAAACCTTGATATTTCTTCCTAAAAATGACTAAGTCTTAAAAAGCCCCTTTTGATCATTCTCAAACTCCTGATGCTGAAATAAGACATATGTGTTTTACACAAAAATGCTGTTTATTCCTTCCAGGATCTGATGACGGTAGAGTGCCATCTGTACTATATAAGTTTCAGCATTTGACTTTTAATTATCATGCTGCCATATAATTTTACTTTATTTTAAGCATCTGTAAAAACAACTGTCCTTTTAATTGCATGAATATTTCTTGATGAATGGGACTACAGAAAAGACCTCAAATAAAATCTCTTCACATTAATGTTTATTAAAGGACATTTTTTTTATTTGTCCTATAAAGTTACTCTACAAGAAGTTTTGCAGCAACAATGTGATATGCATCTGCTGCATACAAAAATGAATCAAATGATTTAACCCAATACTGAACGCAGAGAACAATCGTAACTTTTTGGCTGTAATGGCACTTATTCAGAGCAGCGGACATGACCCCAGCAACACCGACACAAAGCGATCCACGTGGTCATGCACCCAGTCCTTGAATGACATCACTTATGACGCGGGTCTTTTATTGAAGGGGGCGTGTGCATGACGGCTCGGTTTACCTTCCTCATTGTCACTGAGTGCAGGCAGGAAGCCACAGGGCAGCCATTGTTTCCCTCTTTCACTCTGAATCTCGTCTCCTGGAGCCTGGCTTGCAACTTGAGCCCAAGGATCAAATCACAGTTCCAGAGAAACCAGCCTTCAGTTCACAAAGCCAGAAATGGAGCCCTCTTCACCAATCCCTTATTATGAAGGATAACAGTGAGTTATCAGCTACGCTGCGCCGTCACTTGGCACTTATGTGACTTGATTACAATCGTCTTATTAATTCTCCTTTTCAACCTCGCTATCTAGGTCCAGCATGTAAGACAATAATGTCACAAACCTAACAGCTATGGGTAAGTCGGAAGAAAAAAAATCTTACGCAGAGCTCAGAGAGGAACCCTCAGGGTGTTCTAGGCCTTCAGAAAAGTACATGTCTGGAATATTTACTTAGCTTTTATTCAATAGAATAATGTTTGTTTTGAAACTCTGCAAGTACTGTAGTACTACTCATATTTCATGGTGGGAAACAATAGTACGAAATTCTTGAAACGGCCAACAGAAAATTAGCCAGGATTTTTTCTTTGTGTGGTATCTGGATACATAAGGGAGCTCATCCACTGGTTAGACTTTCAGTCTTAATGTGTCAGGTTAAGCATTATTAGAAACTGAGAGTAGAATCTACCAGTCACGTTTTGTTTTTGTTTTTTTTGCGATCATAATGGAAAACTAGGGAAGGGTGCACTGAGGGTTGGTGTACAGTACAATCCCTTACTGAAGCACACCCACTAAATCACACAATTAACAGAGGAATCGAACTGTGTGTTTTTGACCAGTGAAATCAACAGACTGTACTGGACACCTCCAGACCCCCCAGCACTGTAGATGTGCATCCCAGTTCTAGTCCTTCTGGAAGTCCTTGATGCAGTACTGACTGCAAATACAAGCCAGGATATGAGTCAGCAGGTTTCTGCCAGAGCCTCTTACTGAATTCAGCTCTTGTAATACAACATACTTGGTAAAATATACATTAATACGTCTTCAACAGACTTCAGGTGTCCATGTTTCAACTAAAATGGCAAGAAAATACTTATAAACAATGCTGTTAGTTTTGTACTAACAAACTATTAAAACACCATGAAGGTGTTAGCAGAAATGAGCCCTCTAGTAAAGGTGTTTTATTGCTTTGGTATGTATGGCCCAAACTGAAGGCCTAACCGTTATGGTCACTCTGTACCAAACTGTCAAAGCTGAAACCAACAAAAGTGGATAACGTGCTTGGGTTGAATGTACGAGTTTCCAGTAAACATTTAACTGGTACAGAACCTTTAGATTATATAAGAAAAAAACACACTCACCTCAATTAGAAAATAATAATACATGGAAAGGTACTCTAGGGAACCAAAATTCATTTGTGAATCATGTAATATTTAATTACTTTGTAACACACAAATAAGTCCATAACCAGATCACGTTTTTGAGATGAGATGACTTTCTATGGATGTATGGATTCTGATGCCATTCAACAAATACATGATCATTTTCCTCTAAATATTGCATGCTGGTCTTCACTTGTGTTGCACAAATGGTTTACCACTGCGGTATGAAATATTGTAAGGTACATTGCAATCATAATGTGAGACATAATATGGCATGTTGTCCATATTGTGCAGCTCTACTCCCCACTGACCCTGGCACACCTCTTCCGCCAGAGTGAAAGAATGAATTTTGAAATTGACAGAGAAGATTGCTTGTGATCATGTTACGGTCACCAGGCATGACTAGACCATCAGAGGGGTCAATACAGTTCCAGATGACATTCAGATACACATTCTAAAGCTCAAAACAGATGACTGTAAAAATGGATCACTAAGGTGAAATATAAAAAGCCTAGCAGGGAACATCGAGGGTAATTGACCAACAGCTTCCATCAAATATTGTCTTAGAGAAACCTTTCGAACCCATACCTGCCCAGCATACAAGCCTACCGCCTAAGGTTCATTAAAGAATCATGCACGACAAGTTCTCCACCATAGAGAAAAACAGATATGCAGACAAAATGTAAACATTCATTTGATTATTTGAGTGTTTGTGGTTTCATAAGTAACCATTGCCCTGAAGACCCCTTTTATAGGTTAGTATCATTATCTAATTCTGTCAGGCTTAATAGTGATGTCATGAGAAATAATAGCCTTCAAACATCCGTAAATTCAAGCTCCCACAAATAAACCTTTCAGAGGCCCACCACACCTACACTTACAAACGTTACTTCCTTTAAGACAATCCACAATAGGCACCATGTTCCAGTTATAGCATCATTATCTCAGATCAGATGTTTGCTTTAAATATTCCAGACCTTCTTCTGCCTTCCATCAGAGTCTGGCAACCCAGCCATGTTCTGCTATTGGGTGTCCAGCCATTAAAATTTATTTTAAACCAATGTAAGTTTTTCCTACACAATAATTCCTCCCCAGAAATCTCCTTTCCTACTTGGTTCTAGAAGGAAGTTTACCTATGTGCGCACATTACATACAGACCGACTTTGACTCACTGTCAACAGATGAAGCGCTCATGAAACTGCATCATAACATTTATGAGCACAGTAAAAAAGAAAATAAACTTTTGGCAAACAACAGCTTCCTGATGAATAATCCAAACCCATTTCAGAGTGGCTGAAAAGAGAGGTTTTACAGTTCTGGGTACAGAAGGATAATCATCTCTTTTCACTTCATTTTTAGAGAATCTGTCCATTCCTACTGGATCATAGTAGCCAGAAGCACTGGTTGTAGTAAACACATTAAATTTCCACAGAGAAGCAGATGGGTTTGCTCTTAAAAAAACTGCACATCAACTGGCACCCAATTCTTTTTTATGTAGTTTGTTTTCCTGTCACAGCACTCAATCACTTGCAAAGACTAGCTAGTCTATAAATCACTTGGCACACAGCTGTGTGCGACCATTAAAGTGACGCTACCATAGGGCAATCAGTCATGTTTCGATCTGATGAGGCTTATTTCACACTACCTTATCATAGATCTTTGAGATAATTGTGCCACATCAAACTGAAAAGGCCTCTGCCTGAGTAAGTCAAACGCTCGCAAAGTATTTCACAGAAAATTAATTGTTCTGATGAAATGACTATACTAATCACCTCCTGGCTCATTTACCACTAACAATGCTCAGTCTGATTCATTGATTTTCTCTGGCTGTCATGCCCATTCTGGATTTTGTGGACCAGTTCTAGTAGCCCTGTGCTATTCAGAAGATTCTAAAGATACAGGGAAAGCATAAGCACAAGGTTTCTCTACATGCAGATGATATCTTCTTATATAACCAACCCAGCACAACCTGTTCTTTGTGTACTAAAAAAATGGATAATTTTAGAAAAAAAAAAGAAGTTTATGCAGGTTGCAAACACATTAGAAAAGTATTGATTTCCTGCTGTGGATATGAAGATCTTGCAGTATTATCCCTGTTGCCTTATTAACAAATTCTTTTAGTCATGACTGCTAGAATGTGTGGTTTAATAGGAGCCTATGCAAAGAGGGAGTATGTGTAAAGTGTTGGATCCCTGCTTGACAAATGAATGTACGAGTCAAGTTTCAATACCTCTTTTATAGGCTTTGAAGAAGAAATTATTTTGAAGAAATTATTTTATTGGAGAAAGCTATTCATTTCTTATCAGGAAAATCTCCTCATAGGACTGGCCAAAACTAAATTTCACCATAAGGCTTGCATCTACGAAGGCACAATCGGAATCAGCCAAGATTGGAATCTGCATATTTTTGCTAGAAACACACGATCAGCAATTGGCCAATATGTTTTTACATTTTTGTCTATATCTGCTGTAATTTAAAGGGGCAATTAGGATGCAGCAGATAAAAGCACTTGAATTCTGCTGCTGTACCAAAATGTCTTAACGTAATAGTTATACATGAGTCACTGCACTAAACAGGCTTTCAAAGGAGCACTTCATCTGTATAATGTTATTTGTCCATTTTATGAATTTAAGTACTGGCTTGATAATAATAATATAAAAAATAAAACAGTTTCATTATAATCAAATACTGTTATGTGACTTTGGCTAGTATAAAGTGCTGTAAAAATTCAGATAGCAGCCAACTGGGCTATAAAGAAATCAGGACCGACCACTTGCAACATAAAAATACTCTTCTGGACTCAAGAAAATACTGGTAAAAATGAGGGAAGAGGTCCAGATGGAGCATGGTCAAGTAGAGGAATATATTCTAAGAGTTTACTCGAAAAAAAAAACAACCTTGTAGGCCATTTCTAGTCTGTTTACAACTTCCTTTGGACATTTAAACATATATGAGCACAAGAGCAGTTCTCCTCTGCATCAGTACAACAGAGATCACTGTGAAAACTGTACATGAGCAGTACATGTAGCAGCAGTATTAGCCTGCAGACATATTTACATTTATATTAATAAATAAAAGTTATAAATGCACTTTGCAGTATAAGGTGTTCACATTGACATGACACGCAAGAAACTCTACACCTTTTCTCAGTTAAACAGAAACGTCTCACATCATTAATTATTAAGATCAAAAGGGGACACATTCTTTTCTAGCACTACTTTTCAGGGACGCTATCTAACAAGCAAAGCTAAATACAGTACTGTTCTAAAGTTTGGAATCACTTGTCATTCCAATAATTGTTGCAATTTTACATATTTTTTCAACTTTAACTCATAAACTAGACACCAAAAGAATGTTCTGAAATATTTCAATAGGAATGAGTTATAATTCATGTTGGGCAATGATTAGTTTTTTGGATTTTTTTTTAAAAATCGCGATTAATCGCATGGTTTTCGGCGATTAATTGCTATTAATCGCATTGTTATACACAAAATTAAATAATTAATTCAAAAGTAGAGTAATGTGTGTTATTGTGTAAGTGCAATAACATTTGCTTTGCAAACACTTTAAACAAATAAGGAGCTTTTTAACAGCAGTGTTCCCTTTAACACTGTTACATAGCTGCAGTTCAAATATTACTGTAAATCTCAGCTTAAACATTAATGTAATCAAATAAAATATTAAACCAAAGCTATTTGCCCCTTCTCAGGAAGATAGACGTCAGGACCAGGGTCTGTGACCACTGTTGTCCAGCCTTCTCAGTCATTTCAGAGCCTTCTTTAGCTGTGTTAGTCATTCTAGACACACAGCTTTCTAGTACCTGAACTCTAAGAAATTCTACATGACTCAGAAACTATCCTCTGAATAGCAATATGGATGACAGCAGCTCAAACCCCTGGGTTAAGTAGATTTCAAGAGAAGTGTGGCTGAGTATATAGGGCCATAAGACCTGGACATCAATACCTACAGTCTTAAAGGGAAAAAAACATTTAATTCTCTTTCTTGTACTTCTGGAACGGTAAAGGCTCCTGTTCTCAAGCTGTTGTGTGTTTGGTTACATGTTTTTTTTTTTACAGCTGTGATACTGACCCTAATTTTAAAGACCTTCTGCTAGCATTCAGCCTAATGTGCTGTTTAATGTTCCAGGACACAAAGTGCCATTCACTGGTCAGAAATCAGTTAAGCACTTGTGCGACTGCAGTGAGATCTAATTTGTTTTTACCTCTGCAGCCATGACATTTACTTTCTGTTTGTCAATGACCCGTCTGTTACAATACACCTTGATAGAGTCAAGGGCAACTAGGGTGCAATTGGTTTAGAAGCAGCAAATGAAATGAAGACATTCTATAAAGGCCAGAGAACCAGCAGACAAAGAGAAAGGAAAGCAACAAAGAACTCCTAAGCTACAGATTTATTACATAGGTGCTTCACAAAAAACGAGAAAAATACCCACAGAAAAGGACAATAAATATGAAAAGAGGACGAGACTTGAGGTCACTGAGTTGGGGTGGCAGGAAAACAATCCTAGTCACTGAATCTGTGACTGGGAGAACATTTAACAGCACAGTGACAAGAATGTACAGTAATGCATTCTCTAGATTTCAGTCTCTGTTGTTCCTTATTAAAAGTTTGAATACCCCTACATTTTTTGTAAAGATTAGTTTCCAAAGAAAAAATAAATCCTCACAAATTTTGGGAAAAAACGCGTTAATTTCGATCAGTTAATTACAGAAACAATAATCACACCTCGTGACTTTAACCCGAGCTGGTGTTCTGTCAAAACATGCTTCCACATCGAGATGTGCTACCGTGCGCTTCTGTGCAAGTGCAGTTCCACAGTCTTGGTATTCTGTTCTACCTAGCGTTAGGGAAGTTGGTTTCTCAAGACTGTCTTGCATTGGGCACTGGTTTATCAGTGCTATCTTACGTTCGGGTCACTGGTTTACGATGATTAATATCTTAAAAGCTCTTTTATTTTGAGTTAATGTCACTACTCTGGGCGTCTGTGTCTTTGCGGTCATTACATTACAATTTCCTCTAGGAGCATTACAGTTTTCTGGTTCTGATTCTAAAATGCCTTTTTTCTATCATTTGCCAAATGTTATATAAAGCTAGGAAAGATGAGCATGATCTGAAGTAGCCTGTCTCCTGCTTCACGGCAGCATTTCTCAGTGTTAGAACCTGACTGTATAAACTGGCTCTATGCACCTCTAAAGACTTATTTATCTGTCTATCTATTTAAATAAAATATATTTTTCTCTGATTATGTGCATTGTTTGCCTATTTTTCATCATTATCAGTGTTATAAACTGACTATAAACTGTATGAACTGTTAACACTTTCAGCAGAACACCAGAACTACTATATTAGGGGGCGATGTATGAGTGAAACATTACTGTTCTGATTCGCTGCCCTGTATTGTGCCTACATGAAAAAGCAGTCTGAGATAAAAGTTCTGCACGAGTAAGCATGGATAAACTAATGTATGCATGTAAGTGCATTCGTTTTCATAACATCATCAAAACTACGATTAATTCAACCATCCATTCATCTATCTATCCATCCATCCACCTATGCATCCATCCATCCATCACTCCATCCATTATCTGAGCCACTCATCCTAAACAGGGTGGCTGGGGTGCTGGAGCCTATCCCTGTGCTCATAGGCCGAAAGGCTGAGAAACAGCCTAATGTACATATGGACTGTATGGTCTGGGGTATGCATGGTTTGCTTTTGACAGAGTTAAGATACTATATTATACGGCTTCATAAAAAATAAGCAACATTTTTTTTCCCCTGAGATGACAGTGAGGTAGCCATTGCTCCAGCTGTCGATTCTCTCATGACGTCTTCAAGGTGCACACCATGAGCAGCAGAGGAAGATTTGATGTGGGGTTATTTGGTACACTGGGAAAAAATGAATGATATTTTTGAAACACACTCCCTTGACTCTAGAGGCATCATTCTACCTCACTGGTGCAGAGAGACGTTGGAAATCCAGGCTAGGTGTTGGGAGACATTCAAAAGTCAGCACCATTATGTCATCAAAGTGAGGAAGAAAGTCACACTTCAATTTACAACTGACCCATTTCGAGCTGATGAAATCACACCAGCTGCTAGACTGCTTAAAAGTCAAGTGGCCCCTGAAGCTCCTTATGCGATAAAAGTGGCTGGTAATTTCTGGAAGGCGCTTAGAGGTGGCCATTAATTAAAAGCTCATCACCTCATTCCAGTGACGTTGGGGTGGGGGGAATAGATAGCGCCACCATAAGTAATAGGTAGACTGGCAATAGCCACTCTGAGCTCTTTGCAGTTTTATTGCGGGCCTGATCTGCGAGGCAGAGGAGATATGTCAGACTCCCATCTCATTAACCTCGCCTTCGCTTATGTAAGAGCTTGGGCTTAAGTTACAGTCTACAAAAAGAGACTTTCAAGACGAAGGAAGCTGGGTCAGACAGACATGCTTACAACCGTGGAACCAGCAGATATAGGTGTGAACTTACTCCAGTAACAGCTCGACCCAGAAGTCTAATTTAATGTTTAACTAAATTCTCACAAACAATTCTGCACGAGAACTACGAGGCTAATATAGCTAACAAGTAATGGAAGCTTTTATACCACAGCTGAGGCAGCTGGTGGTCTAGTGGTTAGGAAGCTGCCCCTGCACTCAGAAGGTTGTGGGTTTGAATCCCGGGAGTGCTAGTGGTAACACTGAGGTATCCTTGAGCAAGATACCGTGCCCGCCCACTGCCCTCCGGGCGCCCCTCATTGGTGGCAGCCCACTGCTTCACTTGTTGAATGGGAACTTCACAATGTTCATGCTGTGTGCTGTAGTGGGTTCACATATGACTATAAGTTACCACTTTACATATACTCACTTACGCACTAGTTTCTGACGCTGTATGATACAGACATACCGGGGGGGGTGTGTGAAAAATAATGGAAAAAACACCTTCAGCACCTTCGGTGACCCTGGTTAAAGATAAGTGGCTCAGATAATGGATGGACAGAAATTACACGTTTTTGTGATTTTCCAAGTGAGCAATTACAGGTCTTCCACAGGGAACACACTTTTGCACATTATCAAAAGAAAATGCGGTTTGTCTTCTGAATCGGACAGATTATATTTTGTGCTTTATTCTCAGTATGTTAAACTCATATGTACTTATCATATGTACTTACCTTCAGTTAGAACATCAAGCAAACATGTGATCAATCTTTTGAATACAACTGTAGGTGCACTGTGTAGGTTTTCTTTACTGGCTGTAGTCTTTCTGTTGCTGCACCACAGGGCCACCACTGACCAGATATCTTTTGGGTGATGGATCATTCTCAGTAAAGCAGTGCGTATTGTTCCTAATGCACACACTAACATTCTATCAACATTTTGGGGTCACTGCAGTGCTGAGAATGTCCACCACTCCAACAAGGACCCACGGTGGTCCTCGTCCACTGACTGACTGATAAACTGTGTAGGATCAGATGGGCTATGGCAGTAACTGCAAAGCAACAAACTGATAAAAAATGATTAATTTAACATAACAAGTGTTTTGTCTGGTGGTTCTATTGACTGCGTTCAATATAAAAAGGTATAGCATAACTAAAAAACTGAGTAGTAGTCATTTTGGCTGTACTTGTCAGCTCTAATTGCTGCACTAACTGCTGGGGTATCTACTGATAACATATTCTTTATGGAGTAACCTCTGGAACTGTGAAGAAAAGAATAGACATAATCATCATCCCGATTTTGCATTCAGGTCCACTCCCAGTTTCCTTAGTTTTCCTTTTTCTTTCATCTTCCTCTTGCTTTATGCATAGGCAGCCAGTGGACACGTGTGATGCATGCGTTGTTTTTCTCACCACCAAATGCTCCCCCTCTCCCCGTCTCTGTGTTCAGGAACACTGTGAACGTGACGGGACAGATGGCAGCAGTTGGCAGGGCTGAGGCCATGTGTGCTGCGGGCACGGCCGCTTCACTCACAGGCCCCGGGATACTTGGGGGCAAAAAGGGGTCTGGAACGGCATGCCCCATATAGCAACAGGGAGTCCAACATAGACGCAACCTGCTTTGGCTTGTTTTAAGGGTGACACCAGTGACTAGAGCACCATCTGTTAAGAGGCAGGTGTTCTAAACCACTTGCTGAAAACTCATTACACTCATCAATGATGTTGATGGTCTTAATGAATTCTGCAAGAGTTCACCAAAGTTCCAGCATGCAAACTGTTCAGTTTTGGACTGATGGAGGACACTGGCACTGGGGTTTGGCCTGATCCTGCATGACCTCAGTTATTTTGATAAGGCACATGCCACATCCTAAGTGCTAGCTAGCATCATTAGCACAAAAGGCACAACTGATTTGATGATACAGGCACGGTTTCTAAACCTTTCAATATTTTGTGGTGAACTGAGTGCAAGTCTAATGGTATAGAAGAAGCTGTCGCTGGATCTCACATACAACCGATCGCTATCAACATATTTGTGAAAAAGAAAACAAGCATGAAGAGTTAAGATGAAAGGATGGCGCAAATACAATCATGAGAGTTTATTTATAATATTCCAGTTTTAAAGAAGCCAAATAAGACACTGGATTCTTCTACTGAGTATGTCTTTAGTGTCATATGAATGATAATACCGTCTACTGGGATATTTACAGAAGACCCCTAAATGAGCAATGCTTTTTTTTATTTCTGAGGGTGGTGGTATTAATGCGAAGCCTTTGTAGTAAGAGCAGTGCTGTCACAAAGTTCATAGTCCTGTCAAGCTGTGTAGGAGTATGACCTGTAGGCCCAACTGGACCAAAGAATATGGCAAAATCTGAGAAAAACTTAGTAACCATTAGTTCTGACTAATCTCAGCAGCTGAGAATCATCTTTTCATGACTGCATCATCCAACTGTTAGTCATTTTCCACTGTATCACATCTAAAAACAGAGAATAAATACATTACATAACTTCCAGAATATTACATCTGACTTTCAGTCCATTTGGTCAGATTGTGACGAACAATGTGACAGCAGGCCTATTTCAGATTTCAGACCTGTCAATCTTCCTGATCGAGCCTTTCACTCCATAACTGTGAAGACAGAACGGCTGAAAAAAGCTGCAATTGGTCAGAAACCGACTGCAAACAAGAAACAGTGTACAATACTTTACAGACCTACTGGAGCAAAACGACATTCAGGTAAATCTGGTTTAATATTCTACTTCCTTTTGGGTAAAGCAAGGAAAAGATGTCAATACAGCTCACAAAAAACTTACAAAAGCTGCAATATTTGTGGTTGATGTCCAAAAAAGTGCACACAGGTATTTAACAAAGAAACCAAAGCACTGTGCAAGAATGATTTTTATGGGTTTTATGTTGCTGTGTTGTTAGAGAGCCTATGCCCAGTTACAATATTGGAAAAATGCTTCAGCCAAACACCACACAATGTTTCAGCCTTCTATTTATATCTATAAATACAGTGTCCACAGCACACCCAGTGTGGTCCGTCACAAATGAAGTGAATCAGGTTGCCAGTTTTAAAGAATAAAATGCTGGATTCTTTTATCGAGTATGTCTTTAGTGTCATATGAACGATACTACTGTCTCCCGGGATATTTACAGAAGACCCTTTAATGAGCAATGCTTTTGTAAGTCTGAGAGCGGTGGTATTAATGCGGAGCCTTTCTAGTAACAGCAGTGCTGTCATGGAGTTCATCGTCCTGTCAAGCTGTCAAGGCTGCCATTGCTTAGGAGATGCAGCAGCATCAAACTGACAGAGATTATGTCTGTCAGTGATATGCCAAGTAAAATAATTATCTTGCAAGAACTCTAACCTAAACTATATATAAACAATTCTAAACAGCGTAACTGTCATTAAAAGGCTACTGGAGACCCAGTAAGACAGAAGAGGATTGCTATGCAATCATCAGCGCGGAGACTCAGAGCGACACACTCATCAAGACCCTACCGGTGAAGTAAGCGGGCCTGCTGGTCGTCAACACACATTCTGGCTTAAGGAAGTGCCAATAGTAAAACATATTTGATACAATATTGAAGGCTACCTTACTCCCCTATTTTACTTCATTTGGAAAACAGTTGAGTAGTTGAACAGCAACAGAAGATCTGAGTTTGTGCATTATTGTTATATACAGAACAGGGCCAGTACAATATACAAAACAGACGTATTCAGTACCAGCAACACACGTGTTTGGGTTACAGGGAAACATATATTATGGGTTATGTGCTGTTGGAGGAAAAAAAAAAACCTGCGTGGAAATTTAGTTTGAAAAGCTAGCATTATGGGTTACATATGCATGCTTACAGCGTCTGAAAGTTAGACTCACTGGAGTTAAATTCGGAGAGCTGAAAGCTGCGGGAGCCAAGGAGGTGGAGCAGGAGGGCAGAGCCGAGCGTCGTGTGATGGTGGTAGTTGTGTGAGGTGTGTGTGTGTGTGTGAGGTGTGTGTGTGTGTGTGTGTGTGTGTGTGTGTGTGTGTGTGTGTCTGTGCACCTGGCAAGGTGGTAAAGAGGAGTCAAACATCAGACACGCATTACCTGCTATCACTCTGCCCTTAGTACAGGGGCCCAGCCAGTTGCCATGGGAACGGGCTCCGCGTGCGGGCATGTGTGCGCATGAAGAAAATAAATGTGCGTGTGTGTTCGTTCTGGCACGTCTCAAAGCGATCCATCCCCGGGGACACAGAGACTATTGACGACTGAGACAGTGTTGTGTCCGACCCTGCGGATAAATCTCCAGTCAAAACACTGCCATTAGCTAACGTGTCTAGCGCCAGCGCAAAAACAAACAAAACAACCGGCCGCCTCTCGCCTCAAGATCTATTCATCTTCCATTAGGTCATATAATGGAAGACTCCTTTCTTACCCAAGTAAAACTCCAAATGTGAGTTTTGTGCATCTCCTGGCAAACAATCTACAAGACATTTTCTGCCCATTCTGGAATTCATTGCTGTAAATATTTACTCTAAATGCACGGAGAAACCAGTCCATTTGGAGACCTGCTGGAGAAACCAATACTTTACAGTCCTACTGGAGCAAAATGACGTTCAGGTAAATCTGGTTTAACCACCCACTGCATTTTGGGGCTTTTAATTCAACATATTCAAACCTTTTTTGTTAAAATCTTCAGCAGATGTTTACCTCATCTCATTCGCAAGTAATATAAACAAAACATGTTAAATGTGTTCCCTTTACCTTTGTTAAATCACATTTATAAATAGAAGTGCCTCTCATTTTTGTTTTTGTTTTTTTATTAAAATATAACAAAATAAGGAAATGCATCATAAAATAGGCATAACTGGAAAATAATGGAGAAATGTACAAATTAAGCAAGTTTTTCCAAAACCATAGTGTATTATTTATTTGAATTTCATTAGAAATGGCATCAGCTGCTCATCAACGGTGACATTGGGGCCAGGGTTGTAACACGGGGAGACGGGCCGCCCACTTGTCCCACACCGTCCTGATGGCAGCTAGCTTGTCCCTCTGCCGTCGAGCTGGTCTCTGGTCACAGTCATCAAAACGGATGGTCCTGGAAATTATTTTGAAAGATTTCAGAGACACTGTTGACCAAAGTGACTGCCAAGCGTGTAGGTTCTGGTCTCATCCGAATCACATCGGCAGCCATGCGGGGGGGGGTCATTTTTGCCATCTTTTGACATCCATACGTTGTTATTTGCAAGCTGCTGACAGTCTGGCCCTATAGCTGGCTGCTCACCTGCTGGTCTTGGTGCTGGCTGCTGGCGGGCTGGTCCTATGGCTGGCTGTTCACAGGCTGGTCCTGAGGCTCTTTTACACTTCAGAGATGGCTGATGCTCATCGTCCTCTTCAAACTCAGTGTCAGACTCTGAATTTTTAGAAATGTGATCCTCGCATTCTGAAACTTTTTCCTCTGCATCACCATCAAAACCCTCTGTCTCTTCTGTAAGGCAGTCTGAACAGAGAATCAGTCTGAACAGAGAATCAGTCTGAACAGAGAATCAGTCTGAACAGAGAATCAGTCTGAACAGAGAATCGCTTTGCCATCTTGATCAGAGACATTTATAGTGTCCCCAAGATTCGTTCCCGCAAGACAGAGGGTGAAATGTGTGGAAATGTTGATTTCATACTTTCACTAGTCCTGGGTCCAGTGGACCCGAAGACCCTGTATGTAATACAAATGTGAAGGGGGGGACATGGGGGGAGGTCAATGTTCTGTGCATACATTTCTGATTTACATTCCTCACAGAAAATGAGCCAAGGCCAATGAATCTCAGTTTGAAAAAATAATTTTTTGTATAATTTTTCTTAAGCTACAAACTGAAAACAGGTCCCACAGACCCGAAGACCTTATAAGGGTTAATATTCTACTTGCCTTTGGGTAAAGCAAGGTAAAGATGTCAATACAGCTTACAAAAAACGTACAAAAGCTGCAATATTTGTGGTTGATGTCCAAAAAAGTGCACACAGGCATTTAACAAAGAAACTAAACCACTGTGACATTATGGAGCAAGAACGAAATACTATCCGGGTTTTATGTTGCTGTGTTGTCCGAGAGCCTATGCCCAGTTACAATATTGGAAAAATGCTTCAGCCAAACACCACACAATGTTTCAGCCTTCTATTTATATCTATTAATACAGTGTCCACAGCACACCCAGTGTGGTCCGTCACAAATGAAGTGAATCAGGTTGCCACACCATTTCCACAGAAATGCAAAGAGGCAGTCAGAGCTTAGGAGCCACAGCAGCCCCAAACTGCCTGTGTAAAGTATACCCCGCTTTACACAGTCGGTTCCTGCCCACTGTTGTAAAGCAGGGTATACACCTCACTGCTGATGCAAGAGGCTGTAAGCTTATTGAACCGGGCAGGCTAATTAAAAGAGAATCAAGGTGTGGCTTTATTAGACTGGTTCTCTAAGCTGCATTGCTCTGCTTGCTTACATCAGACAGTCTGGGCCAGCGCCTCCTCCTCGAGTACTCTGTGCAGACTATGCTATCTCACCAGTGCGCAATACATGCGCAACTATGTTTCCTTTTTTTCTTAGAGCAGTTTAAAAGCATTTAATATAGACTGATTGGTTCGTTTTTGTATTTTCAGCAATGGATGGTTTTTCACTACAATACCCATCATGCAGTAAGCTTACAAGTCATTCAAAAAAGCTTAGAACTGGACTTCTTATTCGTGACTGGCTAGGGCTGATTAAAATCAATTACTCGATTAAAGAATAAACAATTAATATGTACAACCTCAAGGAACGGACTTAGTGCTTGCTGCAGTTTAAATGATAACCAAGGAATCTGCATGTCTTTATGTTCAGTCTGAACATTCTCCACAAAGAGGAGTTAATACCACTGCTTTTTTGTGTCACCCACATCCGCAGGATTTGCACAATTGCATTTATGTTTGTATTTATGAATGTCATGCATATGAAATCAAAGTGAACTTAACTGTTCATATGACTATTCAGTTGTAAATCTAAAATGTATACATTACTTCAGTAACAACATAATTGATTCTGACAGCCCCATGGCACAGCTTCAGAGGTCTATTAGAACTTTCTACTCAGCCAATCTTGACTGCAAATAAGTTCAGCTGAATAATGCCTATAGAAACGCCTGCACAGGAGGGGTTGTCAATCTTCTGCTGCTTGACGCTGAAGAAAAGTGTAACTTCCAAATCATATCAGGCCCCGTGTGTTGTAAGCCATCTGTGTCCGACCTTGATGTGTGTGAAGCTCTTTCCTGTTTTACAAGACTTTCCTTCAACACCAGCAAAGTGCCTCTTCTTCTGTCTGTTACTGTTGAGTAATGTGAACATACCGTTCATTAATGGAAATTGCTTTCGTCAAAGTTGGTTCGACACACATGAACTAATTTAAATCTTGATTGCCATTTAGGTAATTACAATCACAGACATCCTCTCCCGGATTTTCTGTGAGTCTCCCGCATAGTGATAGCGGCTCCCTGACACCTGCAAATTATATAGAACATCCCAGAGAGAGTCCAGGAGATTTTTCATTCACATAACCACAGTCTGCCTCCCTAGTCAACAAAAATTGTTGCAAATAAAGATTTGTTTAGGCCATTCACAGATTTCTTTCCTTCTGTTTCTGTTCAATTAGGAGTCCTTGGTCCCCCTGCTTGTACCCTGCTCTACACAATCATTAAATTAATGATTGTGTGCCCCCACTGGGGGAGGGTAACTGCCTGAGATCTGAAAAGTACAAAGTGGTGAAAGCAGTCCGTTTGCCCGGTTACATAAAACTTGCGAATTTAAAGGGTGCACTAAAAAGAAATAATGTATATTTATTTCAGGAAAGCCCACTTTAGAGACCACTTCATGAGTGTACACATGCATATTAACAGCAGACATACCAGTGGTTAAAAGTTTGATTTTAAAACGTGTCCTTTCAATGTATGGAGCAAAGACATGCTTCAGAACTGAAGGGTGTCTTGCTCAGTGCTTTATACTACTTAAAGAGTACTTTCAATTCTCCTCTTTCTCTAAAGCACAAGTGACCTGAGCACTGTTCATTCTTCATTTCTCCTCTCATTTCTCTCCCTCTCTTGTCTCCCTGCAGCATAGGGAGTTCTCCTATCCCAGAAGAGCTGAATCATAGTTAAGTCTGATTGCTGGCTAACAGGATGCGGCCAGATTGCATGACATTGCACCCGGTGCTAGTGGCTCTTTCTGTATTGCACTCGGTTACACTTTGACAGGCCCAATAAATCATAGTGGGGCATGAACGTACAGGCATGCGCACAAACACACACACTCAGAAACATTTTTCATGTGAACAAGTCAGTTTGCACGGATATGTGTGCTGAAGTGTTCGTTTGTGGTATCAGGCTGGGGCAGAGTTGTCACTCTGGGTCTCGTGGCTCGTCTATCACTAGCTCACCTTTCCAGCTGAAAGGTTCATGGTGAAATAGACAATAAGGCCTGAATAGTAATGCTATCTGAAGTAAAAACAGATGATTAGCATTACAGGGGGTCCTCGAGATACGACACAGATCCGTTCCTATGACAGTGATGTAACCTGAATGTTGGTGTATGTCTAAACACACCCTTGTTTAAGTCACTTACTGATCCTAACACAGTTGTAAAATCATAATCTATAACATAAAAACACAACCAGGCCACAGAAAAAGGAAAAGGACATAAATATACTGTTCTTGTACACTGTACTGTAGTAACAGAAAAAATGACAAAAAATGAGTGTAAAAACACTTGTGCTTCTACCAGTCCAAAATGGTGTAGGTAAGCGTACTAGGCCAACTCCCTCACTCACACACCGCGTTACTGCGTATTCCCAGTATTCTGGGTATTCTGCCACGTGCAACCAAACTAGTTATGGGAGTGAGCGTCGTAAACTCGAAACGTCGAGACTGTCGTAACCCGAGGACCTCCTGTATGCCGTATTTTAGTCTGACTGCCCTGTTTTTGCACTTCTCAAATCTAATATCACTGACTACGGGTTTCTGTGGTCTCGATTCCATTTCATATAGTAGTATTGAGATGCTGAGTGGCACTTTCAGTTTCTGTGTTTGTAAGGCTGACGTGTTTAGCCATGGCCTGAATAAAGTCCTTTTTAACATTTTCCTTTTTAATATTTTAAGGAACCCAAATATCCCCACTCACTTTCCCACAAACAGCAGTTACTGCTGACAGACAGACTAGACAGCCTCAGACTGCGCAACTACTCCTCAGTTCTCAAATCTCGCCTAAGACTTTCAAATTGCACAAAAATCCCCTTATGAAAAGACGCCTTAACAAAGACATCCTCAGGAGATTTGGAATAAGCTAAAGAAGCAGCTGGAAAGATGTCAGTTTGAGAGAAAAATCATCCAAAATAACAAGCTCTGAACAGGCCCGTCCTCTCCCCCCAGCAGCTCCCGCACTACTAAAAAAAGGACTAACAATCATTATTTCCATTAAATCCACTAACATCGTATACAGTCATTAACTTCAGCCTCTTCTCCCCAAAGGCACGACTTTCCAACGGTGCTCAGCTCCTCAGAGCAGAAAGGCATACTGCTATGCCATTTCAACAAAATGATAAAATTACACATATAATTATATAATTAAGGAATGAATCACATTTACATTAAGTTTTGGGCTAATTGTCTGCAACATTCTTTCACTTGTTCCACGCCAGAAAGATAACCCAAAAAAACGCGAAGGATGGTTTTTTAAGACAAAAACTTTTCACGAAATACAAAACATAAAAAATATTTCCTCTGCCAATGAAGAGATGGCACTGAAGGGATACAAGAAAAAGCTGATTAAATAGTTTAAAGCTTAAAAATACCTGCTCTGTCAAACCAACAGTTTCTCCTTTCAGTTCCTCTCTCTCTCTCTCTCTCTCAGTCTGTTTTCTTCCTCATCTGTAACACACAGTCCCTGCTGTTCTCTTTTCCTACTTATCTCTTTCCTTCTCATCTGTACCTGTTCCTGCCAATCTCTCTCTCGCTTCTCTCCCTTTTCTTCCTCACCTGTAACAACCAGTTTGCCATTTTCTTTCTCTTTTTCTGCTTCTCTCTCTCTTTCCATCTGTAAAAATGAATCTCTTAGCTTTTCTGTCTCTTTCTGGTTCTCTCCTGCTCTCTCTCTCTCTCTCTCTGATCTTCAGAGATAGGGAAGCCATTCAGAGTCTGTGTGTTCTCATCCTAGAGTTAACCTCTGTGAAGGACACACACATTCGCTCATGTGAATCACAGGCAGAATCCGCCCACACACACCATCAGCTGCTCGGGCGAGCACGTAAACACATCTATTTCAAACCCAGCTTTTCTCCACCCCCCCAGTTCTCGGCTGTTCCTCATCTGCCTTGAAGCCGTCACAAAGGTGTGTGTGAGCGTGCATGTGTGAGACTGTGCATGCACTTAGATTTACTAAGCAGAGGCGTGCATCCAACAGGAAGAGCGAATTCGGAGTGTAATTTAAATTAATGAAGACAACACAATGTTCTCTTGTTGCAGACATGGGTTTAGAGAAAGTAAATCAGACAGAATAGAAGAAATCCTTCAAGTGTAAAGACCGGGGGAGGAGTGGAGAGAAACTGGAGAGGGAGAGAAAGAAAAAAGAGGGAGGGATCGAGAGGGGAGGAAGAAAGAGAAGCACACAGAGAGATGGAGAGAGAAAAACCAAGAAAGAAAGAGGAGAAAGACAGTGTGAGAAAGAACTTGAGAGAGAGAGAGAGAGAGAGAGAGAGAAAGAGAGAGTGAACGAGCGAGAGAGAGAGAGAGAGATAGAGAGAGAAAGAGAGAGGCAAAGAATAATAGAGCAGAAGGGGCAAAGAATAATAGTGCAGAAGGTGTTTTGATTGGTAGGCCATTAAACACAAACACACTGAATCAGAAATGCTATTAACTGTAATGAATTATCTGAATAAAACATGGGTATTTGCTTTAATGCCAGAGAAGGAAGCAAAAGAACTGATTCAAAACAGCAGACATGAAAACCCAACAGCTCATGACAGGTGCCAGATCTGAATGATTCATTAATGTAATGCTTCACTTTTTAGTCTATGTAAGCTTTGATGATGAAGGATGTCTGGGACCCTTTGTAACGCAAACGTGGATAAAAGACCTTTTGTTAGGGAAATTCCACCATACACACACATCTGTGACCTTTCTATGACATGGCAACGGATG
The DNA here is from genome assembly GCA_037974365.1 of Hydrocynus forskahlii. NCBI lineage: Eukaryota > Metazoa > Chordata > Actinopteri > Characiformes > Alestidae > Hydrocynus > Hydrocynus forskahlii. The sequence continues at coordinate 13,230,353 of JBBPCX010000114.1, forward strand.
GTGGTAGCATGGTGTATGAGTAATGGAGGGACGTGAGTATGTGTACCCTAAGGTTGCTGGGAGGCTGTGCGTGTGTGTGTGTTTTACACAAGTGCTGATAGGATCTGTCCAGTCTCAGAGGATTAGCTGATGTTCTCTGTACGAGTTCCACGGTAATGATAAGGAAAGAGTGGTCACACTTCATGTTCTGTAGGGAAAACGTCAGAGTTGCAAATGAAAACATGAGACTGGACCATCAGAACATTAGATGTTCTATTAAATGATAAGAAAAGTACATTGTGTGCTGAAACTGGAGCTGTGCATATACTCCACATGTATACAGAGCCTCTCCCACACACACACACACACACACATACTGCTCAGGGTAACGAATTACAAAATTAATTACTTGATTTGATACAATGGTGTGGTGTCTGCAATACAGGGAACATTAAGGAATGTCTGACAGTGCCTTACATTATTGTTAATGTTTCCACTTATTTTATCAGACCATTCGACATCCGTAAAAGTCTAAGGCCGTAGCCACAAGCTAGCATGTTCAACCCAAATGAACACAATATACACAAGCTAGCATGTTCAACCCAAATGAACACAATATACACAAGCTAACATGCTGTACATTATACAGCTATACAGCATGGTACACTTCAATATGCTGCATTCGAACATCCCTAATATGTACACAAAAACTGTAAATATGTGCAGGTATATACACACACACACACACACACACACACACACACACCCTATACAGTGCAATATTGTATAGTATAATACCACATACTGTTGATGTTCTCATGAAATGACATCTTCCGAATGGTCTGCTATTTTCAGCAATGCTGCTTTCCACTTCACTTCCCCCACTTCAACAGACAGAATGCCCCCCATCAGCTTGAACCTGTTACCATCATGTTTACTACAATGAAACTATTAACAGCTGTACACAGACACACCACAGTAAAACCAATTCCACCCCTAAACCCAGATTGGCAACCAATTAAGTGCACCTACATACAGTCCCTGAGGCCATATGACCCTCAACCTCCCAAAGTTCACCTCTATCATATCTAGAGCACACCCTGCAATCGTGTCACTGTAAAGGCCAAGAAGATCAGGCAGCCTTGCCTTGGCACACAACAGCATGCACTCTGCTAAAGTGGTACATCTGTGAGCTGTCAAGCTTTAGAGCAGCTGACTTCATGTGGTACATCCATCAAATCCGGCTTAAAAATAAAATGCAGTTAGATGGCAGCCTTATTATTCAGTTATTAACCTTAACAATTAATATTCCGTAACTACTGTGAAACTAAGTTACATACGTTATACAGAAATTAGGGTTAATCACCAGGTCCCCTCCAGACTACTGGTAGTTATGCCACCTGAGTTAACCCAGATTCTGTAGCTAAAACCTCGAAGAGCTATTGGTCACCTCTGCCTGCAGCTTAAATAAATGGTAATAAGTCCAAATATCATGCATATTAAACCCTCTGAGAGTGTGAGTCAATAGATATATTCTGTGACGGGTTCTACACAGTTGGAACACATCATGTACAAATTGTTTCCTGGGTTTGGAAGGCAGTACATACATACTCCGATTATAAAGTCCAGTGAACATCCATATTCTGTGACCATTTCCAAGTCTGCTCAGTTTCCAGCTAAAAGATGTCCTACTTTTGCTACGCATTTTTTCAGTCTCCTAAAGATGTCTTGTCTGTAAATTCAAAAGCAGCCCTGTCACTGTGGAGATCACAGGTGGAAAAGGCTCCTGCTCTCTTCCAGTGAATAGCTGTCAAATAAAAGCTTTCTAAGAAGACTCGCTCCACTCCTACAAATCCACCGCGCAAACAGTAATCAACAGTTACAGCGCATTCCTGTCAGAGCCATCAGAGTACAGGCCCGAAAAGAGTGTGTGAGGTGTGTTATCAGCTGTTGGCTATGATAAGTGGCTCAGAGCACTCTGCCTTCGGCAGATGTCTACACTGACGTCACGCAGGAATGTTTATAGTGCAGGTGATTCAAACGAAAGGTGGGCAGTATGGCATAAAAATTACAGGCTGGTGTCCAGTCACTAGCTACTACCAAGTTAATACAACTCATTGTTGCTTACAGGCTCTCTGTGATGGTCTTTTGTGGTACGTGCAGCTGATACGCATGACATACTCAGAAAAGTGCACAGTTATGTAATTTATCACAATAACATATCTTCATATTGCCCACCCATGATTTAAACCCCTCCAACTAAAGAATCTGGTCACAGTGAGGACTGTGTAATGCTCAGTGTATGAGGACTGGAGGTGTGTGAAGTACATTGGGAGAGAGTACTGGTGCTGCTTTCTTCAGTCTAAATAGGCTGTTCAGAGCCATGAGAGACCCTTAAGTGAGTGGGTAGACTCTCATCGAAGCACAATGGGGGCTCTTGGCTTTAATGAGGCTAAAAAAGCTGCGCTAGAGTGGCCCACTACAGCTGTGACAACATCAAACATCAAAGAATAAAACCTAAATAAATCTCTAGGCATCAACAGGCAATCTGGGGAGAGTGACAGCCACAGAGAGACACCAACTGCTTCAAACTGATCTGGCATTCAGCTCACTGTCAATGATTCAGTGCCCACCTGCTATCGCAAACACATGCATGCATGTCAGCACACACTCACAACAGACACACCAACCCACCCCCGAACCCCCCACCCTGCCTGCCACCTTCACACACACACACACACTGACATACACACACACACACACTGACATACACACACACACACACACACACACACACACACACACACACACACACACAGGTTTGTAGCCATAAGGTCACCAAGCCTGAACAGCAGCTATAGGAGTATAAAGAGAATCCCTAAAGCCAAGTTCCAACACTCAGTGTTAAGCCATCTCAGAGGAGTATGGACGGTTATTGCTGCAGATGGTGATAGACTTCAGGACATACAGTACAGGCCAGTGGCTCTCAAACTTGCACCTCAGGTAACCCCGGATGGTCCACATATAAAGATATAGTTAGCATGGAGAGAAGCATGATTAATTTAACAATCTGAAGAAAAATCCATTAAATATAAACCGTAACATGCATCATTGGAGTTTATGCAAAATATTTATGCAAATGTAGTAAATAAACAGTAATGGTGCATTAAATTGTGCAGAAATGGGTTCTCTGATGTACACTTACTTTCACTTACAAAATTGGCAAAACTTTCAGACTTTTAGACCTTATTTTGTTCTGACAGCGATTATAGTGCTAAAGGTTTACTATACCATACCTGGATCTACATGCCTACACTTTACTCAGTCGAAATTCCAATCCAACCTCACGGGCCAAAGACTAATATTTTGAAAAATATGTTTTTACCATCTTTAAATAAAATGATCTACTTATTTTTGTGATACATTTTTTTCCCTCATGAGGACCAGCAGTCACACATATGCAAACCTCTTACACCTTGTCAGGACATGTACCACACATTTATTATACACCTGTAAATACCAATATGTAATACTTATGAACCCTAAACCTAGTGTTGCCTTTTCGTTTCAAAATAATTGTAAAGAAATACACAACTTCACTGGTCCTAACACTGCAGGTCAGCGCTGTTTTTCTTGTTGTTTCCACATAGTCAGGACATTTTCTATCCTGAAAATGTAAGAACACATGTAAAGATGTGTTTGTAAAAAAAAACACATTTCCTTGTGAGGACTAGCGAAATGTCCTCACTTAACCAATATTCCTATTATCATGAGGACATTAGGTCCCGTGAAAAGATAACACCCCCACACACACACAAAGACACATACACACACAAGTTCTTTTTCTGCCCTGGAGCCCCCTGCACCCAGTCCCACACAAAGAAACAACACAACATGAGAAAGAACAAAAAACAAAGAGATGTTTAGCACTGCAGGGATGTAGGAGGCCGCCTGGCCTTGGACCTGTCACTGCATCATTCCATCACTCCATCACTGGATCTCTCTATCTCTCTATCCATCTGTCGGCATTCAGGGCCTGAGGATGCGTATAGACAGAGTGGGTGCAGACAGACAGTGTACACCAGAGAAACAACAACAAAACAACCAAAACAAAGCTAATGTACAGACACTGAACACGTAACATCTGGGGCGCTAAACAGCTGAGAGAAACACTGTTAGAGAGAAGAGAGAGAACATGTGAAGGGAGCGAGCGTGAGAGAGAGAGAGAGAGAGAGAGAGAGAGAGAGAGAGAGAGACTGGAAAACCAGACAGAAAGATAGGAACCTTACTGTTTTTGCCTTCCACATATGACCACACAAATTCACACACACTTCTGCACCACATGTAGCGTGGAGTTTCAAGAAAGCTCTTCAAGAGTGGATGCAGCGGAACAAGAAGAAAGCACTTAGAGACTGTTTAGAAAATGGCATCTGGATTATTCATGATCCAAACACCCCTCAGGCAAACTGCACTGTTCCCACAATGCAGTGTGTGGGCAACCTCCATTGGGCTCACTGTGATGGATAGACAAGGTGGATGATTCGTTAAGATTTTCTTCGGATGTGTTGCAAAAATGCACAAGACTAGGCTTCAAACGCCAAGCCAGGGCACAAATTAAAGCTCCTAAAACTGCTCTTTTATTTTAATAGGTCTCTTCTTGTTTCTCTAGGTCTCTGGAGAAGGAGACACGTTGCCAGTGCCGAGTGGAGCAGCAGTGCGTCTGTGGGCCGTGAATGCTGTTATAATACAAAGCCCAGTCATATTTGTCCATTAGAGATGGGCTTTGCCTTATGGATAAAATGCCAGTTTTGATATTATAGTGTTATAGTGTTACTATATGCTTTGTAATATTTCAAAATGCACTGAAGAATCAATAATGCGACATTGTTAATGATGGCAGTTACACTGTGCTAAAATTGCATACCAAAAAGGTCAATAGTACAATAATAAGAATAAAATCATGCTACATTAACTTACATTGACATACCATATTGTACTGCTCATTACCAGCGGTGAGATCAATGTCAATATTAAATAACTAATCTATTAGTTTGTCTAATACATCAAATACATCTAAAACATCTAATACAACGGGTGGCCACAAGCTTCTTTTACTTTTATCACCAGACTGAAGGACCTTCCCATTGCTGTTTTGGCATAATTTCTCAGTTGCAACTCTACTGAATGTATACGTCCTGTGGGGATGGGCTGGTATATTGGTCTACAGCAGTTTGCCCACCAGTGGTCACTGTGAAACAAGCACCAGCAGGCTCATCCGAGTACACAGGTAAAGGCAACACACCAACAGAACCAAAGCCAAAGTGTACCAATGCCCCCTGCATGGCATACTCAGCCCTGCCCTCCTGCCTTTATTCATTTATTGTAGTGTGTAAAGAAGTTCAGGCAGCTTCTTCCTCTCCAAGAATCGCTTCTGTTCTTTGCTCATTAGCCTCTCCAGCAGTGCTCCTTTCCCTTCCAGTCAATTCTGCTGCATTCATCTTGATATCGTAATTACAGCTGTCGGCTATGTGACATGCTCGTCAGAGAGCAAACTAAAAGGAGGCTGACTGAACAAAATCACTTTCAGCCCTGCAGATGCAATTCGATTTATAAAGCCAGCGGCATCTGCCAGGCAACAGCGGCTGGCCGGGGAGCGGGCAGCCAGGTGTGACACCGAACCCCATCTCTTTTCACTCGCATTCTCGTAGAGCTGGGTGATACGAAAGAAAATTTGATACATTTAAGGAAAATATCTCGATAACAGTAAGAAATGTACCAACAACAAGGAGAAAATAGGAAACGTTCAGTATTGTTGTGGCATTCATACCAGCAGATGATCTTAATACAGTAAAATGAGTGCACTAGGTGAGTGAATAAGATTTTGGAAATACCTCACAGACATACTTTACATTCTTCAAACACGACCACTTCAGTGAGGCAAAAATAAACCTGCAGCCTCCTTTCAGCATTGTTTGCCTCTATTACTGGTTTCAAAATTAAATGGATCCAAAATATGAACACAACAAGGTTCAAATGACTAGGGTTTTTATTTTTGTTCCATTTTTTAAATCATTTTACAATCCAGATTGATGATGGATACTTGAAGTCAAATCATGTCCTGTAGAAAGGCTTGATCTGATTGATGACACATATTTTCACTGTACACAGGCAAATGTAAAAAAATAAGTAAATAAATAATGTAAAAAAATAAAATGAATAGAACCTGAGATGGTACAGGGGAGGGCAAAAATGAACTTCTACTGTTTTAAAACATGTTTTACATGTTTTTTTTTAAGTCACAAAGAGATTTTAGTCAAATGCTGTTCCATTAATATTGAAATACTCCCAACACTGTAAAGAACATTTGCTGTGCTCAAAAAAAACCCGGATAAAGTATTAAGGTGACAATACATAACAGATCTTTTGTAATATCTGAACTTGGTATTTTCTATTTTACAGAGATGTTCCAATAAGGAGGCATGAAAATCTGTCAGCGCATAATTAAATTCAGGAAATCTACACATGTGAGTCAGTATCAACTTGCAGGTTCTATTTTTGGCAAGACATTTTTAACAACAAAGGGTTCTGCACAGTACCCCTCAGAAAGCTGCTGACAAAGCGAGACGCTGGAGAAGCTCTGTGGTCTCACAGTGGGAGTGTAGCTATCCAGCCTTCTGAGCGGAGCGAGAAATGCACAAGCACTGTGTGAGATGTCTCTTTCTCTTCTCCAACCTGTTCATTCTTTTAATTTATATCATCTTACATATTGTTTGGATATATTACATTTATTTCAGTCTGCGATTTAAATGTTGTTTCATAAGCTGCAAATTTGAGTTTGCAATTTCATCATTATTTTTCTCTCAGTGCTATAAAAAAATAAAGCTGTCAATGACAAACCAACGAACAAACTGCAAACACAAATATGGCATCAGTTTAGAATCTTCACTTTGGGCAAATTTTCTCCGCTTGTTCTAACGAGCTTCCAGTGAGAAATGATTAATAATAAATTAGCCCTTGCTTTTGTTACGCTGGTGATGACTTCTAGGGAATCAACAGTCTGTTCTTTGGTCTAAATTGGGGCTCTATAGCTAACAGCGGTGTGAATGTGTGTGAGTGTGTGTGTGTGTGTGAGAGAGTGTGTGTGTGCTTGTGTTAATTACACATGGCAGCTGCAGCTGTGGAGTATGCGCCCAATAAATACAGCTGAGAGTAAAGCACCCTGCCAGAAGACCACCTGTGTACCAGATACATCAGCCTAGAAGATGAATGAGGCTCCATTCACAGCCTTGCTTTCCAGCCTCATAGTGTCTGAGAGTGAAGAAAAGAAAGCAGAGAAGGTCACTGAGCTACTTTTACAATTTTGCCACATAGCTCGCTTGCTAAAAAAAGACACGATCCTCCAAGAGGAAAAGTGTGCGCTCATTAGAAGCCAGACAGTAAAAGTTCACTGGCGCACAAATGCATTACACAAATTGCCACAGTCCGCTGAGAACACAATCTTACCCAACTTTGAAGAATGAGACAAGTTTCGAGGCTTCATATTTGCATCTTTCACAGCTGAAGTCATTAGATATTTATCATGTCTGCAGTCTCGCGGTGAGTGCGGGTGAAAGATGCTCTCAGGCCGCCTGTTCTGATCTCCTGATTAGCTGAAAAAGTGCTAATTATTTACTGACATGTCAGAAATTTGTCTAAGATCCTCAAGTGCGAACGGCAGTGTGACAGGAAGTGGCATTCACTGATCTCGCACAGACTAACGTGGGATTATACTGTGTGGTTGAAGCACCCATGTCAACTCACTTCACAGCAAAGCTCATTCAAAGGTGTAGGCCGTGCTTCAGGCGATCAGTTTCGGCCTGCGTGCTTAATGTGAATCTGCACTGCAACAACCATCCGCTCACTCTGTCACAAAAAAGGACTGTGATATCACTGCCATAAACATGCATCAAGTGGCTTGGCCTGCCTGACAATACACCTCATGACCCCAGCAAAAATCCCAGCTACACCCAGCTATAGTTCTGACCAGGGAAGAACAAAAATTCTGACCACAGACTGGACCACATTTTGGTTTCCAGGTTTTGTATTTCAAAACTATGAGTTGGACTGAGTTGGAGCTGTGCCGCTCTAGCAAACATGCTTATGATGGCTGCTGGTTTCTCAGAACTGGGGCCATTTATGGGTCTGTGTAGTTTCTGTCTGACATCAGTGCTACAGTCCCATAGCTAGAGAGCAAGCAGGGAGAAAGAAAGAAAGAAAGAATCATCAAAATAATCTTCCGTCTTTCACAATTCTGGTAATAACCAACATATCCGTGATTTTTTTATATAATCTATTTGTCTATATTAGAATATGAAAATGTATGTCCTTAATTCTTGATGCCTTTTTATTAAAAATCCTTCAAAAATGTATCACAAAAATTGGAAGATTATTTGTATAAACCTGTTTATATTTAGATTTTTAATAAAAACAGCTCTACAGTACAGACACTCGCGACTAACTCAGGGCTATTTCAGTACTGATACAAGATGAGTGCTGCTTTCGTGATCCAATGACAGGCGACTCAGTGCTGTCATATCAGAAGCAAAGCCTGCTTGTATATAGCTTTCTGTGTGTGTGTGTGTGTGTGTGTGTGTGTGTGTGTGTGTGGTTGTATGTGTCAGTCTGTGCCTGTGTGCATATGTGTGTGTGTGTGTTTGTATATGTGTGTGTGTGTGTGTGTTTGTATATGTGTGTGTGTGTGTGTGTTTGTGTGTGTGTGTGTGTGTGTTTATGTGTGTGTGTGTGTGTGTGTGTGTGTGTGTGTGTGTGTGTGTGTATGTGTATGTGTGTGTGTGTGTGTATGTGTAT
>JBBPCX010000114.1:13273481-13321192 GCA_037974365.1 Hydrocynus forskahlii
AACTGTAATCACTGGAAAACTTTCTTTCCTTTTCAAAAACACAGACAGAAAGTGACTATTCTGTCATACGTGAACACACCACAGCGTGAACAGCACAAAATTCTACCTCTGCATTTAACACATTCAACAAGTGAAGCAGCCAGGGAGCAGTGCGTGGGGACAGCACCTTGCTCAGGGTACCTCAGAGGTGCCTAACGGTCTTGGGAATCAAACCCATGACTTCCTGATCGCAGGGCAAACGCCCTAACCACTAGGCTACCAGCTGCCCTTTGAGTGGGTGTGCTCGAGGGGCCTCTTCTGTACTTCATACTCTGCATGGCGATCGGGATGTTTTGATTTTATATGATAAATTAATCCCGATGTTGAGACAAACGGCTTTCCACGTGTCTTTCTTAGAAATATGGAAATGCGCCCATACGGCAGACATGCTGACTAATCCAATCTGGCGCGTGCATCTGCGACATCTGCATCATCATTGCATCATCACTGTTTCAGTCACGTAAAAAAAAAATGTTGGCCGAAACCGAAAATGCATTTTTTGCCATTTTCGGCCTGAAAATTTAGGTGGCCGAATTTTCAGTGCATCCCTACGAACTATGCCTCTCGTTTCTGCTTGTTTAATTCTTCCCCATCTCCACGCCCCCCTTTGACTTCTGACTTTTCTTTCACAGGTGTTGTTTAGGTGTACTTAGCCTGCAGTAACTTGGTTGAATAGCGGATGTTGATATTTAAGTACAGCTTTACAGGTTTAAGGACAGATGTGAACTACTTGAGCACTGATGTACGTTGCTCTGAAGCTTCAGCTAAATGCCTTAAACGTAAACTGAAATAGCAACAGTACCAAACTACAATTGAACAAACAAATATGAACTAATGAGTTTGAAGATTAATGAGTATGAAGGTTGTAAAAAGTTACTATTCCATAATTTCACTACCTTCTAATATGAGGTGGAAAGGCTGGCTCCAGTTACTCCAATGCTGCAGGTGTTGTGGGCTCTGAGAGCGCACCTGAACCGTGTATCTGACTCCAGAACTGAGCTCCCTCAGGGGCACCGGGGGATGTTGCACCTTAAGCAGCTAACAGACACCAATATCAACATTTTCAGATTTTTGTATGCAGACAATAGTGTACATTTAAATGTTGCCTGTCAAAACCGACACAAACATTTTCTAAAATCTACATCACAGACACAATACAGAACAAAGTATCTAATTACTCAATTAGTCTCTAATTACCCAAATCTGAAAATTTGGCCAAATGACCCATTAACTGACTTTTAAAGGCAATTTCATAACTTTCACTCACCTTCCAATGTTGGAGAGAAGTGTTGGATGAGTAGCGAATCTCATAGTTAAGTGGATATCTACTAGACTGTGAGTCATTCCATGTGAACATCACTTCACCATCAGTGGTCACATTATAATGTAGATTAAATGGTGGGTCTAGCTTACCTAGGAAGAAAGGTAGTTCACACAAAATTACTTGACTGTACAAAGATTCCTGATTTTAAGGGCTTCTGAAGGTGATTGTGACACTGAGACTAAATAGAGTCATATAACTGCAAAATACAATACAAAGAACCAAAATCATTCTCTGTGTAATGTTCTATCACTCTCACCTGTCTGCTCCTTGTTTTTTAACCTTTGTTATATTTATTCTCAGTCAGTTATATTATAGTGCAGAAAAATGGTTTATGTTACAAAGTAACTGTGTTATTATGATAAAAAAAAAACAAGTTGGGATATCAAAATCTGACATTTCAAAAATGAACATACAACTACAGTTTGATGCAAAGAGTAGTAAAGTAAGTTTTCAACTCAAGGCAATGAACCATTCCTCCTTGACCAATTTTATGTAATCTTCCAGGCTCCAAGCTATAATTATTCTCTACACCTTTTGCCTGTGGCTGCATTTATGTCCATCCAGAAAAAGACTACGTTCAACAGTAATTACTGTGTAATCATTAGAAGCAAGAAAATCTTGCTGGCTACCACAATACCAATATTATTAACTTGCAAAATAACAGAGCTTGTTAATAGGCACTAACACCACTATCATTCTTACTCATTCACTCACAGCATTTTGCCATTATTAACTCTGGCTTAGAACACTCTGCCTCCATATTTTTAAATGTAAATGGATCTGCCCTGACATGATTGTTCTATTGAAATCTGATTTCTCTTTGCCAAGAACACCCAAAGAAGGAATTAATTTACAAAAAATGGACAAAAAATCTTTGTTGTTCAACTATACTAATCAGTATGTATTTTATAGTTTTACAGGTTATCTCAGTTGAACTCTCCATAAAGCTCATATTAACAATTAATCCAGCATTAGTGGCTTAACTGCATAAAAGCTGTCTTGTCAGTTTACTTTCCTTTTACTTTAATTCCTCAAGCTGCTCTCTGTTAAAATAAGTTGTGGGAAACTCTAATGGAAAATAGCCTCAACCAACCAAATATGTCATCAGCCCGCAGCTCAAAGAGAGCAGGTTTCACACACCCTCGAGCTTTATCAATCTGTCTATCTGCACCTGGTCACCATGGTTTCGGAGACAAAGCAAACACACATTTTTGTGCCTACGTTGAGGCTTCATGTTTGAGAAGCATTTTACTGTGAAATAACCTGTTCATTCATTTACCGGCCAGACCTCTGTGATGTGAAAGCAGGCCTGGAACAAACAACACATTGGCCTACTTCTAAGAACATGTTCAGAGAAAAACACTAAAGCAACATGATGGAGCAAAACTTTTGCTTTTGCAATTACTTAATGACCAACTTATTTTTCATTATTATAAAAAAAGTTTTTCTGACCAACACACACACACACACTGAATAACTTCCAGTTTAATCTTGGTACAGAGCTAATCGCCGTAGCATTAGGAGTCTTTCACAGGGACACTTACTGGCACAACATAATGTGTTTGTCAGGATGGAGAGTTAAACTCCAGTCTGCTGAGTAGAGGGCAGGGAGGTCACCCATTACGCTACACACACAATCTCAAGATCAGAAGGGTAATGTTAACACTACCATTTCTACTAAACATACCATGTCTGAACAAGTATTTGTAATTTGCTTTGCTTGAGAGGTCTGATGAGTAGCACACACTCAAGCAGGTTCTAAAACTTCAAGTTATGTATTTAATGCATGTTGAGATATGGTGTGTGTACAAAAGAAATTACAATGGTAAAATCAGCCTTTAGATGGAAGCTGGTATGGTGAAGTGATAAACGCGCCTGCCCTCCATCCAGCAGCCCAAGGTTTTATTCCTCACTTAGGAAATAATCAAGTCCTTAGGCCATACTCCAAACACTACATTATTTAACTCTTACGATTACACTGTTGGTCAATCTGAATAAACCGCTGGTCATTCTGTCAAATGCCATTAATGTAATGTAGGTTAAATTTCCCCTTTTAAGAACAAAAAATCTGAAGGGGTCAAACAAAAGAACCTCAGTAAGAATGACTACAAAAGCTGCTGCTGAAATATACACGAGATGAATGAAAAGTACATGGTCTTATAGTTTAACTCTTAAATGGTGGCACTTACGTAGCTGAATGGGACTGACGTGAATCTCCGGTGATGACAGTGAATGACTGTTGACAGACCCATTAATAAGCAGCACAACCGGAGCATCTTCGACATGCAGGTTAACAGAACAGCTGACAGCGTCTTCACCAGCACACTGTGCCCCAGTGGTTTGGTTTGTTTCTGTAGGTGTAGGCAACTCCTTACTGAAACAGCAAAGCCACAAGGACAATACATAAATCACAGGGGCGTAACATGCAGGGCAAAATCGGATTTGATTCTCAGTCCAGTTTCTCATTCAATTTTGAAAAAAAAAAAAAAACATTAATAAAAATAATGAATGGTGGTAAACGGTTGCAAAGTCACCAAATGAGACAGGAAGGCAGTTAGTCTGACATACAACAATGAGCCTGATGGTGTGGTTAAGCTGATTGTAGTCTTTGGTGTTCAAACAATACAGCTGGATTAGACAGAACAATTAATGGTATGCAGCTGACCGGCCTTCTCCACGATGTGTTTTCATTTGTAGTGCACTGTGTTGTTATACCCTTATACAGACACTACACCCTTATACACACATGCAAATACATACACACACACACACACATAATACATATTTCAACCCTGTTGTGGAATATAATATTTTATTAGACAACTCTGACCAGAACCACTAAGGCTGGAGAATATTTGAACAGAAATCCAATTGAGAATTGAGGAATACAATATCATTATATTTTATAATCTAACAAGACCCAACATCCAAGGGACATATGATAAAAAAAAAAAAAACATTTTTGGAAAAAAAAATGTAACTTGCTTCTTTCAACCTTAATACTTAAATTATCTTAAACATTCTAAATATCAAACTTCTCCTGTTTCTCAGGAAGATGTTACAAGAACTGCTGAGCTATAAGGCACCCGGGGCATTTTGCCCAGGTGTGCTGGAAAAAGGTGTAACAGTAAGTTTGAATAATGTACTGTAAAACTATGGCTCCTATACCACAAATGCACATGCAAGCCAGATTGCAGTATGAGCGACTCAGTAAGGAAGACTTTCAGATTCATGTCTGAACCTTTTCCTTTGTTCCTGATCCTTGACTCTGTCGCTAAAGTGGTGGTTGTTTGTGTACTGTGAGGTGGGCTGTGTGGGAGGCAGATTCAAGAATGACAGCATTCAATAACAATAACAACAATAACAGGAGAGTTATAAAACAAAGACAAAACGTATGAAATAAGAAAAGAAGAAGTAAGTATTTAACAGTAGAAATAATAACAAAAAGAACAAAGCAAGCTTTGCTAACGGGGTGAGTCATTGTGTTTGGGCTCAAAATGAAAACAATACAAAAACGCTGCCATGGGAAAAAAGTCTTAGGTACCTGAGAAATGTATATTTAAAATGTTTAGGTATCCAGTGTTTTTATTAATCAAAACCATACTAACATTAGGATAGAAACATTAATACAGAAAGTAGATTTAATATAATGTGTTATCATCAAAACCTGGATTGGCTCAATCAATCCTTTATTAAATGAAATTAGGTGTGCTGCTACTGTAATTTCACACATTTTTGCAAGGTCTTGAAGCATCGATAAGCAATCTGGAACCAAAATATTTTAAGATTTTGAAGACTTTGTAATGGGCATGTTCTGAAACTGTTTGGATTTGTAACTGTTGGTCTACAGACTCCAGATGGTAATGACATGAGTTTGAAATAAGCACGATTATTGGCTTACTCAGGCTGCTAAGTCTACTTAGATATTGAAATTTGGTTTCAGACAAGACAGAATGAATTTATACTTGGTAATTCTGTAGCGGCCTGTTAGTATTAAAGTAAGTTCTCTGTGATAAAACTATGAAATCATGACACCCCACCCTAGCATGCAGTGACGCGTCCCTACAGGACTAAGTATTACCACTCCTAATTTTAATGAATAACATCTTCAAAAAAAGTGTTGTAGCAAGTCACATCAAAATAACCTTTATATGCTGTGAATGGTGTCATGATATTGGCAGAGCTGTTATGGCACATGACCTAAAAATCGCTATTTTGAGGGCATCAACAGGACACTGTAAGGGGTTTTGTTTTCTATGGTACCATTATCTGCCCGATATGGGCCTGAAAAGGCTGAAATTTGGCCAATGAAAAAATTACAGTCAAAAATAGTTTAACTGGTCTTTTACAACAAAGCAGAAAAAGATCAGAAAAACATAAGATTCAACAGGCCGACAACAAATTCTAAAATCTAACAAATAACTAGGGGTATATTGATTTAAAAAGCCATTTCTTTCTTTCAGTCTCCTGTGCTGTTCAGCACAGATGGGTTCAAACAGTGGCAGCAGATTAACACTGACATAAAATATACTCAACTGCAGCTAAGACCTACACTATATGGGCAAAAGTATTGGAACAAACCTCTTTATTGAATTCATCTGGCCCCTTACTTCCAGTGAAGGGCAATCTTGGACATTATGGATAATGCCATGCTTCGTGGACACAGTTTGCATTAGACCCTATTCTATTCCAGCATGACTGTACCCCAGTGCACAAAGAAAGGTCCATTAAGACGTGGTTGGATGAGTTTGGTGTTGAAGAACTTGACTGGTCCACACAGAGCCCTGACCTCGACCCTATCCAACACATTTGGGATGAACTGGAACAGAGATTGCAAGCCAGGCCCAACATCTGACCTCATACATGTTCTACAGAATGAATGGGCACAAACTCCTGCAGAAACTCCAATATCTTATGGAAAGACTTCAAAGAAGAGTGGAGGCTGTTATAGCTGCAAATGTGGGACCAACTCGATATTAAAGCCTATGCATTCGAATTATGCATTAAAGTCTCTGTTGATGTACTTGTTGGGCGCCCCAATACTTTTATCTGTATAGGATGTAAATACAGTCTTTAGCTCACATACTGTTTTAACATTATCTAACTTAACAGAAATCACACATTAAATAATATCACACTAAGTACATCAACATCTTTTGGTAATGAGCTCCCATTACTACAAACACGTGTTCATTAGAGCTTTCTGGGGTTCATGGATGTTTCCTGCATGCTAATAGTGGCTCACAACCTCATGAACGTTGGTTCCAAAGGTGTTGTATGGGGTTGAGGTCAGGGCTCTGTGCAGGCCAGTCAAGATCGTCCACACCAACCTCTTCCACACATGTCTTTATAGAGCTTGCTGGGGCACAGTCATGCTGGAATAGAAAAGGTTCTTCCCCAAACGGTGTCCATAAAGTTGGAAGCATGGTGTTGTCCAAAATGTCTTGGTATGCTGAAGCATTAAGATTGTCCTTCACTGGAAGTAACGGGGTCTAGGCCAAAGCCTGGACAAATTGTGTCCCAATACTTTTGTCTATAACACAATGTTTTTGTACAATCTTACATTTTCATCTAAAAGTTTATGCTAAAATGCAAATTAAAACTGTTTCTGAGACAATCACTGAAGTTTATGATTATATGCAAATTTATTTCTATAAAAACGTTGCCCCATTCATTCATCAGGTGATTTTCATCAACAACAAGGTCTCAGCATATGTTTTTTTCCTTCAGTCCCACTGGAAAAGTGTGCCAGATGGCTCTTCATGAGGCCGCTTGAAAGAATGCCAAGTGTGTGAGAAGCTGCATCAAGATACAGCCGGCTACTTTCTTAACAAATCTAAAATACAATATGTTTTAGTTTTTGGTCACTACATAATTAGATACATGTTATTTCATAGTTTTGATGTCCGCACTACCACCTTAAAATCTGGAAAATAGCAAACATAACGAGCAGTAGATGTGGTCAGACTTTTGACTGGTACTGTCAGCTCCTTCATTATTGGCAGCCTTAATGTATATATAGGGTAGGTAAAAAGATTATAAAATCTTTAAACTTCACCCTGAACATATGAGGAAAAAAGTTCAACTGTAAAATAAGTCTACGAAATCCATTTTTTTATTAAAATATTTTTAACAAATGCACACAATGACACTTGGCACCCTTGAATTTATTGGATTGCTTTTATTTACTTATTATTGCAACCTTCCTAATATAACAGCAATTAGTCATCTCTTATAATTACTGTAAAATACCAAGCAAACTATCTAAAACTACTCTTCAATGCATAATTTCTCCAAATACTCCAGGGTCCTAAGTTCTTTCTTCTGGATACAATCTTTCCTGCATAATCATCCTTTTATGCCAACTGTTTGTTGCCGAAAACCACATTTCACCCAAAGGTCCAGTAGTATCTAGCAAACTCCAGGTGCTTATGTGTGTTGTTAGATAAAGAAAAAGGCTCTCTTCTGTCAGGCCTTCCAAATAGTTTGTTGACATGGAGATTGCTTCTAATAGTAGTTTTAGACTTGATGCATTTATGAAGGTCAACACATCTTTCTCATTTCTTTCTCTATTCTTTATTCTTCCACATGATGATAAATGACTAAGGGAATTTGGCAACTGTGTTACATCTTATTTATACCCCAGTTAAACAGGTCATGTATGACTGCTGATTTTGTTTTGTTTTCTTAAACTAAATTTACTTCAATTAAAAGTTCCATTTTAAAGGAACTAATTAACCACAACAAACACAATTAACCACAAGTTTAACCACCTCAAGTCTGGCATCATGGACTTTTTTACCATCTTTCCCAAGGTGATGGAGCTGACTTTATATAAGCCTAGAAGTTTAACAAGCAGTTTATAAGAAATGATGAGAAAAGAGAACTCACTCTACTTGCTGCAGGCTCAGAGTGAGCTGACTGCTGGTGGTGACCGGTGCTCTGTAGTGCTTTAGAAAACAAATTAGGTTTGGCCGTTCATCTTCGAGCCAGCACAGGATGTCCAAACACACCACTGTAAAGAGATTAAAGTAGCACATCAGTTTCATTAAGTACTGTCAGTCATTGTAACAGCCCATAGCAATTTGCACCCCAGCATCTTGACAGCAAGCACTCCAGTCAAAACAAAGCCTAATTACAGTGTATGCAGGTACATGGAAAATAGTAAAAACCTTTGAACAAAACAAAATGTATAAAGTTGCTTAATATTCTAAGTATATCGATGCAAGATCAGTTACAGCTATGCTTATGAATATCAGCTAGTAGCATCGGGAATGCCTAAACCTCATAGTTTGTTTCCACTCCAGCAGTTCACATGTCCCACCATTCTAGATGCAAAGGAGTTTGCTCTTTAAAAGTAAATGGAATAACAATGCCAGCCTTTTTAATTTGCTGGCTATTCATTTATTTGCTTCTAATTCAATCATTGTCCTGAAGGGTGAAACAGAAAGGGTGAGTAATGAGAATTGATCAACATGCATAATGGGTCTTGACTATCGATTGGATGATTAAATCTTCACTCGTAGCTTTCACCACCTCCAGCTTGGCCTCACAGAGCAATGACACATCAGGCCAACAAACCAGATGAATCAAGAGCTTCGGCTAATAACTGAAGAACTCAAGGAGTTGATGACATAATAGCTGTGGATTACAGTCGGTTATGGTCATGATGTTTTTATCCACAAGCTGTTTCATTCTCACTAGCAAACACATTATGAGCTGCACAGGCAGGCTTCTTACTGAACTCATATGACCATTTCATGTTGCCTCATATAGCCCTAGTTCAGATATACTTGTCAAACTACTATACTGCAACACCATTCAAAAATCTACATTAGAGTGTATGCGGCTATTACAGCTTCATTAATATATATAAGAGAGCTGTTGATATTGAGGTTGTGGATTAGGGTGAGTAAAAATTAAGCACTGACATTTTGTGGCTCATAACAAATGTCTGATGTTAGGAGACCTATTTATTCTACAGACTAGCTGCCACATGAAGATGGCTGAAGAAAAAGAAGACATCTTACAGCTACTTAACAGAAAACAAATAAATACTAAGGATTCTGGGAGGCTTCAGCCCCTGAACTGCATTTGTTTTATTTTAAGACTGTAAGACTGTAATATTAATAAATGCAACAAATGAGAACTAATTATTGCATCATTTGGAAAAGCACTGTTTATCTAGAACTTCGATCATATTACATTATATAAGCTTGATACATGATAACCAGCAGTATGATATGTTAATATTACCAGAGAAGGGCTCAGTCAAGGTTTCCATGCCATTTGTGGAGTTTTGTATGTGGCACTGATATCCAGGGAGGGCTGTGGTGTGATCGACTGATGTTTTCTGAATCTGAACACTGGCCCCAAAGGCATCTGTCTGAAGCGTGGGACCATCTGAAGGCAGCTCACAGCAAAGCTGAGCTCTCCACTGGAAATTCTGATAAACACCAGGCCAGCCAATTAAAGGATTCAACGAAGCCACACCTGTGAGAATTCAGGAGTGAGTTCAAGTGCTTTGTCATGTTGTGTTTAAGTACTGCAATTTAACTGTGTTCATATACTTGAACACCATTAGAAAAGCTAAGGTTTTAATATGCCAATATCATAGTTTTAAACATAAATTATAGCATGATTACATTTTACCAGTCAGTATTGATTTTCATACAAAAGTTTATGTTGATAGCGAGTAGCCATTACTGCAGTAATTTCTGCATCAATAAGACAAAGATTCAGTTTCAGACTCAATTTCAAAACAAAGTTCATTGATGTTACAATTGCAGCGTGCTCAAACACATAAAAAGGTCTCTGAACCGAACACCTTCTGGCACAGATATTGAAGATCTTGAGAATATGAAAAGGTTGTATGGTATTCTTTCTTAAATGAAGTGTTTAATGAACAAACACCTCTGCAAACTTGTTGTTACAATACTTTTATTATAATCTTCAGGGCAGACTAATTGTTCCATCTTGTGAAATCATAACATGTTGGAGAAAAACACAACATGTTGGAGAAAAGAAAGTAGTGTGATGTGACAGCTTAAATGGCAACTAGAAAGTCACAAAGAAAAGTGAAAATGAAGACTAGAGGTTGGGCCAAATACTCACCATGAAAAGCAATAAAGAAATTCACAAGAAGTGACAGCATCATGCAGAGAAACCTGGAGAGAAGAGAAAGCATCTGTTAAACGACTGGAGATGTGACTCAGTCCCTTCCTTTGTTTTTTTTTTTGGGGGGGGGTGAGATAAAGCACTGATGTCCATACACTATGACTCTGCTGTCACTACTTTAGTCACTCCTGAAGCTGCAGAGTTCAAACGGTCCATTAATCCTTACAGCTGTTGCCTAAGCAGTCTTGAGGCCTATAGGCTAAAACCCTACTGCAAAGTCTACTGCTACTCTACACTTCCACAGCACAGATGAAACCCATCACCAAGCCAATACACTCGTGTGCCTCACCAGGCTGTTTACTGCTGCAGAGATATGTTAAAAGCTCTAACAGTTTGATCTCTAGGCTCTATGAAATAGTCTGTACATTAAATAAAACATATTCCCTCTTTAAAAGCATCAGTGATGAGAACAATGCTCTGACAAGAAATGAACTGAAGTGTTATTTACCACTTACTGTGTTTTTAAATCAGCATCTCTATGCGTATAACAAGCATTCCATGCCAGTGTCTGTTAAATTCCTACACAAGCACCTCATTCTGCTTTATGAGGTACTGATTACTGATCACCTTAATCAAGTCTTATTTAATGAGAAAAAGAATAAAAAAGCACTGCTGTAATCGACACTCTCCTCTCGCAATGTGACCAGTTTGATGGCAAAACACTACTTGAAGTACTTCAAAATTAATTATTGCCATTTTGTTTAAGAGTGAACAACAAATTTGTTTTCTTTGAATTATTCAGTTTCTGTGAACCTTAGTGAACATGAGACGCCAGAAGAAATCAATATAATGAGATACTGTGTACCATGAAGCATCATTGGTACCTTAAGCATCTTGATATTATATTTTTGTAATTTTACCTGCTCCAATGCAAACATCACACAAACCATCCAAGGTCATTTCACACAAACTGTCTGAGTCCGTGGTGCCTGTGGCCACTTTCCCTGAAGCCTTTTATCCCAGGTCATTTCACTTCATGTTAAACTGAATATCAGCTAATTCTGTGGACCTAGTACGTCCTAAAATGTACCACAGGCAGCTTTTTGTACTGCAAGATATCTGTGTATTGCAGCGGCATACAGATGCACTCCATCCCATTTTAGATCAACCTGCACAGCTCAACAGACGTTTTCGAGGTACAATAAATATGTGATTACTGAAGGATATCACCCTACATGTTGCGGCTTTGTTCAGACGAGGACAGTAAATTAATTTTTCTGTCACATAGGGCTGTTACCGCTATCACTGTCCCTCACACAAACACTCACACTTGTACAACTCACTGAAATGGAAACAAAATGAATAACAGCAACACTGTGCTCACAGAAGACTGAGACATCAGTTCTGTAAAGAGGCATGACATGCAACTTCTATACCAATAAGAGTGCTTGGGCAGGACTCCTATGTCATGCTATATCATGGCTATGTGAAATTAATCACTGATCAGTATTTAGAGTTTTAGCCTTTGGAGAATTTGGAGTCTTTGGAGAATCAGTATCTCCATAGTGGTGCATCCCTTCTAAATGTACTAGAAAAAAAATGTACAGCTGTACCTATTCAGAGAATCAAACGAGACTATAACACTATTGAAGCACACATCTGCAAAACCCAACATGTTCAGCTAAAAGGACACCTACAGACTAGTGGCACTCTTTTGTAATGATCAGTGGAAGATCAGTCTGTGCAAAATGAATTTCTGCATTAACTAAAGTCCCAATGAATGGATGCAGGAACTGTGTGTCTTGTTAGTCCTGCTACTATCTATACTAGAAACAACAGAACCAATCATGGGGCATCTGCAGAACTGTTTCAACACTTTCTCATTGGGGCATCAACCATTACATTATTAGTTTTCAACCATTCATTAGCCTCTGTAATGATTTATCGTAATGACATATTTGCATTTGTTACAGCAAAACCAATTACTCCAACATCCTCACTGGAATTTAGATACCATATTATTCTGCATACTCACATCATGTTGCTCTCAGAGCAGCATCATCTCTCTTCTTGACAGGGTGGCTGGAACCTGCCTGCAGATAAAGGATAAAAAAAACCATCAGTGCAGGACTAACTGCTGGGGCACAGCCAACTCAAAAACTGTGTTTGCATAAGCCTCTCCTCCACTGCTAGAGGAAGATGGGTTTAGTTTCATTCAATTAGGATAACAGGACCTGGTTTCACAGCTAACCTCTTGAGAGGAAAAATACTTTTTCGATGGCATAATTTGGCACACATAAAAAAAGCATAAAACAGAAGTTTCGATCACTTAAGGTATTAGGCAATAACGCTCTCCTCATTTTAGTTTCATAGCTCCAATACCAAAGTCATTTATTTTGTTCCAAACTACTGCCCTCAGCTGTCAGAGGAGACAAATCCTCTGTTTTCCGACTCAAGCCAGTGATCAGACTGACTGCTTCTGCGAATGTGTGATGTACTCTAATGGAATTCAATGGAATTCATTTCATTTTGTTTCATTCCCACAGAGCACCAATTCACAGTCACAGTGCAGAATCCTGTTTGCTGAAGAGCCCTGGGCACTGAGCGCTCATGTTCCAGTGAAGCCACTTCCTGCCTTTTTGTTCTTCTTGAAATTGTGCAAGGTAAAACCTGTTGCAGCACAACTTCTGGAAAGCCCTGTGGCATTGCAAGTCAGGATTGAATGAAATTACTTAGTACAATGCACCCTTTTCAAGTTAAACGATGGCATGTAGAGATATACTTAAGTGAAATGCAATCCACACTGAACACGTAATTACAGCCAACCTCCTCATTTACTTAAGAATAAAACAGGACAGCTCTTCCTGCTCCATCTGTCAGGCTCAATCTGGAGCACAGCGACCGGTCATAGAGATGAATGTGTAACTGTGTGTGATATAAAACACAGATCAGAAAATGATTATTAATAAGGGCTAGCCAGTGGCCATAAACTCCATTAGAGCTTTTAAACAGGAAGGCCCTTTTCAGCACAAAAACATACTCCAAGTCAATATTCATGCATATCACATCAAAACAAGTGTGACATTCTGTTTTACACAGAACATAGTATCTGATGCTTCATGCTTTTATGAATGGTACCCAGGCTTAGGAGATGTGCCAAGATAGGTAAGGGTGAACAATACAATTAAAAAATGGGTAAAGGTTTTAATTTGCATTAGCGATGCACCAATGTGATACACTGGGTCAGCATTACTACCATTACTAACAGATCAGATATTGGTCAGACGTGACCAATCTGTATCCCATTCTGTTGCTTAGTCATAGTCATAATAAACATACAGACAAATAAAAATAGAATGGTGCAATTTTATAAAAATCATCAATCTAGAAAAATAGACCAGCTCTACTACAGTACCACAGCCTGTAGTGTTTGTGTGTTTATAATGTTTGTAACCTTGCTACTACAGAACATGTAATATGTAAAAGCTGTAATAGAGCATCAGACTGATACCGGGTATCAGACACCCTAAAAGCAAGTTGATGTATCAGTGCAGCCCTAATGTAAGAATAACTCTTTGTTGAAACTGGTTTTCAGTAGTGACATGGGAGAGCCTTTAAGATCCACTGAGATGAGATCAGGATATTCGTGATATGCAGTGATATGATCTTTCCAACATAAAGGCCCTCTGATTAAATGCTGGAGGGGGAACTGCTGCTCCAAGTGGATGGGGTGACTCATCAGTCACAAAAAACTTATTTGCCTCATGGAGCAGGAAAGCCTGACTCTCCAGACTCTCCTGACTCTCCCCAGCACTTCCACCTGAAAGTACAGTGGGAAAGTCACCCAACACAGGGCAGAGAATTAAAAGGGACACAAAAAGTTCTACAGAGGGGCTGAAAAACAGTAAAATCCCTGCAGTTTTTATGTCACAGTTGCAGAAAACGACTCACAGCACCTAAACAAGGAGCATAATTTCATTCAGAAGTACTAAACAAACATATCCAAGGAGGAACCTTAAGTTAACAGACGGAGAAAGAGTCTCTAAGCCCTCCTGAATGAAGAGTGCCGAATCTGAACCCACCTACCGCTTTGTTCCGCAAGACTTCAAGTTAGAAGAGTCCTTCCTACTTGTTCAGACAGAGGGACGGAGCCTGTTTCTTCTCAGGGAACAGTCGTTAATTCCGTGAGGAAAAGTGGAGAGAGCGAGGACTCATTTTTAGCAGAAAAGGCCATTTTTCCCTTCCCTCAGCCTCCTCTCTCGACCTGCCTTCTGTTAGTCCGGAGCGCCTGTGGGCTGAAGCTCCCTACGCTCAGCACGGGTGGGCGGAGCTTCAGCCTCTCAGTGCAGTGGGCGGGGCTTCACTCGACATCCTCTCGGTGCAATGGGCGGGACTTCAGCTACAATCTCTGCGATCGGTGGGCGAGGCTTCTTGTCACAGACGCTCCTATTAGTGGGCGGGGCTTCAGGGATTCCGTCATCGTCCAAATGCGACCGTCAACACTGATCACCGCACCACGCTTTCCTTCACAAACCAGCTGAAGAACCAACACCCCACCTGCTTACCAACGACCACAAAACTGTCTCAAGAACGCTAAAAGTTTATCCCAAACCACACTTTAATTAAAACGGCACTGCAGCTGTGTATTTATGTAATGGTGCGTGTGTGGGGGACTATTGTGCATGTAATTATAGTATTAATCTGATATTCTAATCTTTAATTATAATATTAATCTTTGATTCTATTCATCTTTGATTATTTGATTTTTCAAGAATATACACATTTTCAGTGATGTGTTAAAATGGTTCAGTATGTTACAGCATCCTGAAAAGTCAGTATAAAATTAAAAACATATTCAAAACACAGTCAAAAAATAAACAAATAAACAAATAGATAAATAATACATGAATAAATATACTTATATTCAGGATATATAGTGTATATATTCTTTTTCACATTCTTCTATCTAGGCTATAGGAGGGGTTGGACTGATTTTAAACCTTTGAATCTTCAGAGAGTACAGTATAGTGTTGAAGTGTAACATTGCATCATGCACATGATCTCACCGTGATGATGTCATCCCCTGCCCTGATTGTGGACACCCTAACCCCTAGACCAGCAGCTGCACCAGCTAAAGCTCTAATACTGGTAAAGAGCAGAGTAGTTTGTGTTACAGATTTAGCAATGTCAAATTCAGTTCAGCTTTTTCTGTTTTTACCAGATTTACCAGAATGTGGTTTTGTTACAGTCTGTAAATCATTTCACAGACAATCAGTGAAACCATTTTACAGTTCTGTGTGTTTTCTATTTGTTTGCCCATTTGATCGTTGGCTGCCGACGAGTAAGTTCACTTTGGGTCAGTGTAAGTTGCTGTCACACCCATGATCTGACCAAACAGCCAAGGAAGTAAAATATGTTTTAAAAAAATGGGGTTGAACACTTCTGTAGCAATCAGATTGTGATGCAGCAGCTAATTGTTGTCTGATATTGAAATAAATCATGTTAGTACATTCAGAGATTTACATTTATATATACATTTAGATATACATTTACATTTACAGCATTTAGCACACGGTTTTATCCAAAGCGACTTCCATTCCATAACTACAAGGGACAGTCTCCCTGGAGCAACTTGGGTTAAGGGTCTTGCTCAGGGGCGCAGTGGTGGGATGCTAAAGGTAAGATTGAAACCCATGACCTCTTGGTCCAAAGGCAAGTATCCTACCCACCAGGGCACCACCACCCCATTACATAACTAGCATAAAGTCATCTGAAGGTCATAATTAACTGTAATAAAAACTTCTGAATGCTTATCGTGTAGTGAACGACGCCAGGTGTCTACCCTTAACAGCTATAATGTTGCTATCCAAAAGAACTATTTATTTTAATTTTATTCTTCTACATCATTCGAGCACAGCACCCATCCTTTATACTGTGTGAAACTTTAAGGACAAGTGAATCCATAGAAACACTACCAAACTACTTATTTTTAAAACTCACATTGATTTTCCTTTGTGGATATACCATTTTTCTGGACAGAAATGAAAGATAAAAGTCAACACAGAAAGTCAATGAAGCTAATATACAGTAAAGACCACTATTAACTCAACACAGAAAGTCTGTAGAGCTAATATACAGCAAAGATCACCATTAACTTTTACACAGAAAGTCAGTGAAGCTAATATACAGTAAAGACTACCATTACCTCAACACAGAAATTGAGTGGAGCTAATCTAAAGTGAAACCATTGTGCACTAGACACTACAAGTCAGTACAACAGCGTATGACTCTGGCGGGCCAACAGAGGTTCTGATGCCAAAGCACACTTTCAGCATTCAAATGCATAGCATGTGCAAGACAGCCCATCTCATCTACAGTCATCTAGAACACAGTGTGTCTCCTGAACACATCAGAGCCTGTAGGACGCAACCTAGTGGGACACGATCAGGACAAGCCTTGTGTTCATCAAAAAACCCCTTAAATTCTATTGCCATAGAAACAGAACTGTGGAGACCGAGATCAAAGAGCAAAGGGCGTGTTCTGGCCCCTCTCTCTGCCTACCAAAATCGAAAAGGCTTCTGAGAAATATACAGAAAACTGAAAGAGAGAAAGATATGCATGCATGAATTATTAAAGCAGTGGTAGAAATGAGAGAGTAACCAGTAATTTGTCCTCAGAGATGTTGATACGGCAAGTTGGGCACTCACTCTTTCCTGTCTGGCAGAGTTACACTACCGATGACGTTAGATACCCTCCCAGCAGCAGTGAGGACAACAAAGCCAGGATAGGGCCTGGACAGGAATTCACTAGAAATGAGATTGAAGTAATTACGGTTTATATTTTCGGAGTGTGTGTGAGTGTGTGTGAGTAAATGTTTGCAAAATACAGTACTAAAAAATTATGTCAATGTATTTATCTGACCAGTAAGCCTTTCTAATTGTAAATGCACATTAAATGAATAAAGAAATAAGCAATTCATTTGAAAATATGCCTGTAACTGCATTAGCTTCACCATTTCCTGCATGACTAGTCTCATTGTCATAGGGCAGTGGTCCTCAAGAAAGACCAGTGTTTACGCTCACAATCTGATATCTGCAACACTTCATTAAAGTAGATTAGGTGCTGCAACTGATGGAAGTTAACAAATCCAAGCCATGACCAAACCAACCTGTATTCCCCTGTCTTGTTGTCTATAGGCAAAACCAGATAGTACTGCCTAGACAAACAAACAATAAACAACGAACCTTTCTTTGCACAGTACAGCAAAACCACTGTCAGAACAATACCACTTCATTAAAAAAAAAAAATTTCATAATGAATGGACCGACAGAAATGGACTTACTAATAATAAAAATCACATTTTATCAAAATCTCTTGAAAATTAAGAATATTTTAGAGACAGAAGTTTTTGTTCTGAACGTAATGATGTGTTGTATGTTTTATATGAATGATACAAATGTAATTACTGTCACATCAAGGCCTAGTTTAATTTGTTGCACCATTTGAAAATACACCAGCTCTATGAACCAATAGAGAAAAAAACAAAATCGTGCTAGTTTGATACTGAAGTCATTCTCAGCGTATGCTGGATGTTTCCTCTTTCCCCCTCGCCCATTCCCCTCTCTCTCTCTCTGTCTCTCTCTCATTCTCTCGCTTTGCCCTAGCCTGCCCTACGACAATGAGACTACTCATGCATGTTATAAATTACGGGTGAATCCTCAAAGCACAGCTCCACCTTCCTAGCCTGCATGTTGACAGTGTGTAGGACGGCAGTATGTCAGATGAGTCACCACACTGCAGAGGTGGGCTTTACTTTTATTATGCTATACACCGAAGCCTTGTTCAGCAATATTTCAACGGTACTGTAGCTGGATATGGTTAAAGATAATGTGGTTGCTTTAAAGTTACTGATTTGCTTGACTCAGAAATCACATAAATGTTTTTACTAGTAATGTGTGGAGTACCCTGATCCAGCTGGCATTTTCTGCAGTGTTAGAATGTTTGATAGATTTACACTTAATTTGGCTCACTGCTTGGTTTCACCTTGCCTCATTGTAGAAACATTTAAATCTCACTCAGCCTGAAAATGAGAATGCTGCATATTAAAGTCGGCCTAACTAGATGGGTTTCCGTACAAACGCCAACACTTTCTCCACCCCTGCCAAAACTGAACACTCAGTGCATAGCAGGCGGCATCCTTGGAAACCCCTGAACAGAGTGATTCACCTTTAATCCACGTACTTTGTTAAGAGTGATTCAGTGGATTTCAAAGACTCAAGAGAGGCTTTATAAGACTACAACTCTAAAACTACAAGAGGCGAAGGTCTAAAGACAAGAAATGAGAGAGAGAGAGTGAGAGAGAGAGAGAAGGAAACAGAGAGATAAATGATTGAGTTTGTCCTTCCATTTACGTGTTTGAGAGAATTACTCTGCAAATAATATAATTTGTAGTCACTAACTGAACTAGAGAGAGAGAGAGAATCCTAAATGATCCAGAATGCAAAGCAGATCCCTTAATTCCTCATCTGAAAATCACCATCGCTTCTCAATAATCAGCACCAGGTTAAAGACATGACATCATTCGGTAAGTATGTCATGCACCCAAGGGAATGGGCATGTGCTGCACTGCTAAAATATTCAAGGCCCTCTCCCGTGCTGATCCTAGATTTCAGTAGTCTACTGTATGTTAGACGAAAGGCAGGTTTTTTTTTCTTACCTAACCTTTGAAGACAAGGGAATGTATAAGAGTGATCTATGAGTCATAGAAAAGAAGGACTTTTCACTCCTACATCAAGCCTACATGAACCTTGTTAGGGCCTGATTATTTTCAGTGAAAATCACAGCTGAGGGAAGCCTTCACAGCACACTGAGGACAAAAGGAGATTCATGGCCAGTGTTGGCTCTGCATTAAGAGAGGTTGCAAATGCATTCTCAGCTTCAGCAGCACTTATTCGCTCTGGATTAAAAAACATATTCCAAACTGACTATGGAAGCTGTGTCAAGCAATGTTTATGGCACAAACTATGAAATACACACATAAAAAAAGGGATTTTGGCTGTGGTAAACTGTATAAATAATTATTTTTTTTAATCATATTTTCACTGGGGGTAGTTTGAATTTTGTTGCCATATGGAAACAGCATGCAATAATAGAACTGCAATCCGCAACATATACAATAGGAGTAAATCAGTTCTCCGTCATGGGACATCAGCCAGGCATGAAAGTAAAGTGGCCCCTTATGGATACGTGTGAACATACCACAGCACACAGTGTGAACAACGTGAAATTTTTCTCTGCATTTAACCCATTCACCAACAAGGGAGCAGCATGTGGAGACGGTACCTAGCTTAAGGGTACCTCATTGGTGCCACTAGCAGTCCAAGGATTTGAACCCATGACCTTCTGATCTAAGGAAAAACTCCCTAACCAATAGGCCACTAAATTCCCTAAAAAATAACACTAGACAACAGGAAAACATGCACAAATGGTTTAGAAATAGAGGAAGACAAAGTAATTCTACCAATAGCGCCCATTGCATTCTGTAACATTTCTTTTTGGATGTCCTTTCTTCTTTGTCTGTTATTGTCTTAACATAATGGTTTTGCGGTCTTTTTACCTTTGATCACAATTTATAGTGTTCAAATATTACTCCCTGTCAATTTTGAACTGCATTTGTATAAAGTTTCTTATTGTTATTATTTATAATGAAAGTGTGGCTATCATTAGGGGCCTGCTAACCAGTTTTATGCTTAAAGGCTGAAGTGCTGGTAGAACTCAGCTCAGATGAGTAACTAGGAAAGAATGTGTGGTATGTAATTGTAAAAACCAGACCGTAACACATCGAGACACCCACCAGACACCAGCCCACTCAACGTGGGCCTGCACATTAATCTCTGAAAATCTAACATTATAGCACTTTCTGTTATGTGAAGTGCCCTGATCTCCTCATTATCCCCAATTTGAACCATGCCGACCCCTCTCAGACACCACACGCCTACCAGCAATGCGCAAGCTTTGAAAAGGTCAGGAAATAGATTTAGTCATTTAATTTTGGAAATAATTATATAGCTCGCAGGGAGCCCTCTGACACTTAGAGCTCTAACTAAGACAACTTTCCAATTAATCCCCAAGGCTACGCAGGTGATGGGCAACACCACGTCCATCACTGCGGGCCCACGCATGCTCACCAGAGAGGGATCAGCAGGGTCAGTGAATGGGCAGAAATCGCCAACACCCATGGGTCTGCATGCCGTAATCTAAAGATGACGTTTTAAGATTCACATTATGTGATCCTCTGTGCCTGTGGAAGCAGTTTGCATCTATTATACATACAGGAGCTAATATACAGGGTTTCAATTCAGTGTTCAAAAAATGAGGCTGAGGAGCAGTCATGAATGTACTGGAGCAAGTAATTGAAGGATTTAGAGGTCCTAGCACAAAGGGACCTGCAAGTCCAAGAAGAGACTGGATTAAAGAACAGCTAACAGCTCCACTTGTTCCAAATACTGCAGCCCCATGTTTTAATGGATATTATTAGTCCAAATAAGATCATTAAAATGTGAATTATTAGGCCCAAGAGAATACAAACAACTGTATTTATTACAACCATAAAGTCTTATAAAGTCTACAGAACGATAAATGCAGTTATATGAATGTGTGTGTATTCTGCCAGACTTCCTAGTGCAGTTTTATTTATTTTATTTCTTATTTCGTACTATTTGCTTTATTCTACTTTGTTTATTTGTTAATTATTTATTTGCAGTGGGTAGAGGCACACTGTATGCACAATGTAGATACAGATAGAAACAAATACGGAAACACTAGAGAAAAGGAAATGTAGGTGCAAAACACAGTTGTAAAAGAGGCACACTAGAGGCAACGTTCCTTCCAGCCATGAGATCACTTTCATTTCTCTCTTCCCACTCCCCTTTACAGAGATACAAATTAAAGACAGCAAATTATTTCCAAAAATTTTGCTGTGAGAAGCATGAGTACAGTCATTTCTCTCTGTGTTTATGGAAGGCCTTCATGTTCACTTTCCGCACTCATTTTTCAGTTCTCCCTCTGCTGCAGTCCTCGCTTCATGAATGGACCTGTGTCTAAAGACTTTGACCAGTAATAGATTTAAATGACTGAACAGTGCCCCGTTACTGTAAGTACTATTTGACAAAATAGAAACATCAGCTGGACCACCTATTTAGTAAGGCATTTTTTCAGTTACTGGAAATGTATTCACTAGAGTTTCTTCTACTCTCTCTCTCTTTAAGATGAATATATAATTAAAAGGAAAGTGTTTGTTGACCTATATTGCGCACTTTTTGCTGCTTGTTCTGGGATTAATAGGATTGGACTTGCAAACATCTAAAAGAAGAACCATTTGAAACCGTAACACCTATTGAAAGTCTTATATAGCAATTGGATCAATGCCATGTATGAATAACCTCTGGTTCCCTAAAGAACCTTCAGATGGAGGAGATGAGCATGAATAAACTTTAAAGAGCCCCCCATGTAATGTAGATATTCTGCAGAATTTAAAGGGCCTTTCCTAGAATCTTTCATGTTACATTCATGATACGTACTTTCAAATATCATTTATGAAGATGACATCCATAGCATCACAAGACTGATTGCATAAGCTGTGGTTTTTAGTACTATGGTACAATGGGAAGTTGTGAGTGTTGTGACATATCTAAAAAGGGCTCTTAAAAAAATCCCAGAATGCTCTGAGCGAGAAAACATGCTTCTCTCTTTAACCCTTATCTGGCCTATTGTGAAATTCCAACAGCAAGCCAGCTCCAGCACCTTCCAGCACCTGAACGGAAGTCTTCTGGCCTGACTGATAATATTAATTCTGCTTCAAAGACACTGTGAAACCAAATGAGTGTGACTTTCCTCGAAGCGGAAGACAAACCGTATCTGGAAATCGCATCTTGCCTAAATGTTAATTCCAATTTTCCAATCATTGACGTCAATAACAGGCAATGAGCTCCAATTAGATGTGCTTACTTGGGTAACTACACGTTGTTGATGAAGTTTACACATTAAACCTTCCCTATAAAGTATTCAAGACTTATATACTAGATAAGTATGTTTTGTTATTGTTGTTGTTTGTTTGTTTTTTCCACAAAAACGTACACACGCTCCTTTGAGTCTCGCAAAACCCCACACACCTCATTAATTTGTCATTAGACAGCGCGACACATTTGGAGGAGAATGCTAACTGCCAATTCTGTTACTTCAGCTAGCATCGTGTTGAGAGATAGGAAGAGAATTTGGGTCATCTTATCCACTCAAAAAAGCCAGAACAACTGTGTTATTGGACTCTCAAACATGGAAATCACTAGGAATTGAAAGCTTCCAGTGATTAGCCAACACAGGAGCCCCCAGATATCTATCCTTATATTTAAAAAAAACATGTTAAAAGCTGAGGTAATGTGAACAAATGATTG
Organism: Hydrocynus forskahlii; assembly: GCA_037974365.1. Lineage (NCBI taxonomy): Eukaryota > Metazoa > Chordata > Actinopteri > Characiformes > Alestidae > Hydrocynus > Hydrocynus forskahlii. Next base: position 13,296,411 of record JBBPCX010000114.1, read on the forward strand.
AAGAAAGCAGCTTTGTGAGTGATTTGCAAAGGGGTTTTCAGACTGAAGAAGAAGAAGAAGAAGAAGAAGAAGAAGTCCTAGCCTTCTCCTGGCAAATTTCCCTTTTCTTCTATTACACAACTGTCTCCAGAGATGTGGCATGTGTCGCACGTTGTATTGAGCAATACGAAATCTGGGTCAGAATGGTGGAAATCTGTTGCTAATGGGTTTAACAGGACTTGTTAGAAAAGGGTTTTGTCAAATTTGGCGAAAAATGTGCACAAAAGCATGTGACTCACTCTCATTAAGAGCATATGCCATTTTTATCTGGCATGGAGAACCACAAAGCCCCAGCAGAAGATCCAGAAGAGTTTCGAAGTCAGCCAGGACAGAGGGGCATTGACGTTAATGCTTACTTCATCATGGGTGGCATATATCATTCTTTATGCATATAAACCATGTGTTTTCACTCCACAGCGCCTTAGATTGAGTGTAGAAAGTGCGAGTTGGTAATGCAGGTGTCGTCTTTGACATAAGACAATGCAAACAGATGAATTCACCCACGTAAATGTTTTTTATAGATCGGAAATATAATAATGATCTATGGGCCATGCAGAAGTGATGCATACTCAGCTCTCCAACCCAGAGCGCTTTGAGTCATTTTCCCAATTTCTTTACCGCAACCTCAATATGAACCCACTGCCCCCTCCAGACACACACACACACACACACACAGAAACACCAGCCTTCCTGCGTCACCCCATTTTATTGTTACGCCAGCAAGACATTGGGACACATTATAGTAATGACAACAAAGGACGCAGACTCTTGGCAAAGACACAAAAAAACACAGGCTTGACTCACTAGTCCCTCTGTCGTTCACGGCCACAGGGTCTTAGAACGTGACAAGACCTGGATTGGGTTTGCACTCACAGACAAAGGGATAGAATTCTGTTAGTGGGTGGAAATTCAATTACAGAGACTTGATGAAGCGTAGTTTGTGAGACTCTGATAAAGCCTGGCTGTGGTCTCGTCACTGTTTATCTTCAAAAAGTCAAAAACAGATATGGGAAGTAACAAGATCACAAATTAATCATGCGGGGAATAAAAATGAGAATTATCCAAATGGAACTTCAAAACACTATCAGTTTATCTGGGTTTCACAGAAAAATAGTTCAATTAGTCTGCTGGTAAGACTGGAATTACTTTTGTGGAATAATAACAGTTACGGAACAAGCAATGCCAAGACCACTGCATTCCAAGAAATTATATTTCTTATCAAGACAGAGACTTGGGTCTGAAGGAACATCACTGTTGCGCAGACAATTTAAGTATATACAAATACGAAAGGCTGTATATGTTTATGCAGTGTGTCTGTTTAACTTGTACTTCATCAAGTTTCATAACAAACACAAACCTGCTTGAGAAGAACAAACAGTATCATCTACTGGAGATCACCTCACAGACTACAATATATATACAATTACAAGTGGTGTAAAAGCAATATATTTAGAAATCATAGGATATGATCATTGCGCATTATAAAGTTATAACAATTACAAAGTTATATATGAGTTTTTCAATACCCATTGGAATGCTCTGGCAGGCAATATCAAGGACATCTCGATTTGTGAAATGAAGTCAGATTTTCAGATCTTTCTAAAAGACTCATAGACTCTCAACTTTACACACAGCACATTGTTTGCTCATTGCATTATAATGAGAGAAAGAGAAAGAGAGAGAGAGAGAGAGAGAGAGAGAGAGAGAGAGACTACATGACCAAAAGTATGTGGACAAACTGGGTTAGTTAGGTGATTGAACTTGTTGGTAAGGTATGTAAAATACAGCACACGGCCATGTGGTCTTCAGACACAAACATTATCTGGATCGTAATGGATGGATGGGTTGTGATGAATGGCTACTTGACTTTAAATGTGGCACCGTCAGAGGTTGCCACTACATACCACAAGTCAGTTCGATATGTTCCTGCCCTTCACAAAAGCAGTAGACCATGCAAACTTATAGAGCAGGGCCAAATGAGTACTGAAGTGTGTGGCTCATGAAATCTTCCTATCCTCTCTTGCCTCACTCACAAGAGAATTTCAGATTTTATCTGAAGCCAACATAAGAAAATTATACATCGGGAGTTTCCTGTGGGCAAGTAGAGAGCAGTTAAATGCAAACATCAGTTCATGATTGCGCAATGTCAAGCTTCAGTTGGAGTGGTATTAAGCATTCTGCCACTAGACTCTATAACAGAGGAAATGTGTTCACAGGAGTGATGAATCATGCTTCGCTATCTGGCAGTCTGATGGATGAATCTAGGTTTGGCGGCTGGCATGAGAATGTTACCTACTGGAATGTATAATGAATTTCATAAAGTGTGGTGGATGAGGGATAATGATCTGGTGGTGTATTTTCAGAGTATTTTTGACCTACTTAATGTGCTGTTGTTCCCCTGTGTGCCAACAAAACAGCTCTATGCTGCCAAGGTATGAACCCTACAAGATGCACATGTCAAAGTCTGAGATATAATAGACAATAAGCAAACAGCAGGTTCTCATAGTTGATGTGCTGGATGCAGGATGAACAGGCAAGCATAAAGACCTGGGCAAAAAAAATCCAAATTGCTCAGGCCAGATGACTGGGTGGGGGCCTCTGTAAAACACTAAAGACAGAAAGGTGCTCCCAGTCAGCAGGTGGCCTAGTGGTTAGGGGATTGCCCTGTGATAAGAAAGTTATGGGTTCGAATCTCAAGACTGTTAGAGGTACCCTTTAGCAAAGTACCCTTCCCACACACTGCTCCCTGGACGCTGTGCTCCTGGCTGCCCACTGCTTCACTTGGTGAATGGGTTAAATGCAGAGTAAGAATTTCATGCTGTTTACACTGAGTGCTGTGATGTGTTCATGTATGACAGAATGGTTACTTTACTTTACAGTCAGCAGTGGTGAGGATCAATCAACAGTGGTCCAAGGAGGTAAAATCCAGGAGCCTGACAGTGTGAGGGGCTTACGGAGGGGCTTTTATGCTTTTTAAAATATTGCTTACATATTTTAAATATTGCTTACATGTTTCCTGAGGGGTTTTAAACCAAAAGCTTCTCTCCTGTTTACACATTTGCATCAGTGCAACATCAGACATAAGAATCTAGTAATTATACCCTCCATCACTCGCACATGAAGTGGAGTGAGACTGGGTAAATACGTGCTTTGCATGCTTTTATTTAGAACTCTGTTTTTTTTCAAACAAATCATTATTAGTGTTTGTTCTGTTTGTTTGGGGAGAACACGCAGCCGAAGAGATGAAAATTCTCATCATGAGCTTCTATTTTTAGCTAAGACTTCTTGCTTCATTTATATGAATAATGAGATCCCAGCTTGAAGCCGGATGTTTTTTCTTTTTTCATAGATTTGGTCAGTTTATGTTATTATTTAGTTTTTTATCTGTTGTTTACTGCAAAAAGAAGCTGAGTAGAAAATATATTTGAGTGACTGCCTTTGTGGTGTGATCTAGCCAGATGGTAACATTGCTAATAAGGACTATTGGCCAGTTGCATAAATGGAAGGACTGGATTAATCCCTCTAGCCTAATGTTCTCTACAAATGGCACAAACATTTGCATTTAAATCCGCATAGACTAGAAGAGCTCTCATTACTGGATGCCAAGTTTGCCCAGCATTGCTTTTGGAGTTTTAACCTGCAGAGTTTGGCTCAAAGATCTAGAGCAGCATAACCAGCTAATTTGATTGATTCTTAATGTTGGAAATTATTGAATGAAGTTTGGAAGGTTCATTTCAAAGAGCTGATTTGGCCTCCTCTACAGCTTTTAAGGAAAACATAGGACTTTAAAGTAATCTTACCAGTGTAGAACCACTTTGAGACACCATTAAAACCCACCCTTTTGTCCTTTACTGCACCTGTCCTAACGGCTTGGTCCTAATGGCAGACGAACAGTGCGGTGCCACTTGAATGGAGCAAGGCTGGCTTAAGAGCATGTTGTATGATTCACTAATACTAATTGACCATTAGAATAAATCAGCATGCATCTTCCTGGAACTGCTGAACAACCGTTACACCCCGGTCAACAAAACTGCTCTGTATCCCCAGCTAACGGACATCCAGTGCAGCCACACCTTTTGTCCTGGAGTCATTAGCATTCTCACAGTGAGGAGAACCAGGCAGAGATAAACACCTGACCCCCTCTTCTCTGCATGAATCCATTAGAATTTGAATAAGTTTCAAATCGCCATTTCTATCACAGACCTTAAGAACAGATATTAAATAGCTGAAACAGGCGAGACTCAGCATGTCCTTGTTTAATTTAAGAGATAAAGCCACTGGACGAACACCAGCCTGAAGCATTTGTTTCTCATAAAATGTTACAATGTGTTTTTACAGAAGTTTCTTGCTTTAGTCATTTGGCCCTGTTCACCTTAGCATTCATGTGTTTCTACAACCTTCGAATGTCCTTGATGGAATCCGTCCTGGTTTTCAGAATTTATGCACTTGGGTTTTTTTTTTCAGCTTAATAGGCAAATAGCAAGATGTGCTTTTGACTGGCTCTGAATAGCAGCCAATTAACCGTCTGTTCCAGCCTCTGAAGTGCAGGATTTGTAACTGAAGAAGGAACATTTAAAATGCTCAGTGCTCTGCCTCACTGCCTCATTACAGCACTGACAAAACAAACATGCTCCAGCAAAACACAGCAGAGCTGAAACCCAGCAAGTAAATAGGTGACTTTGCCCAGACCTCTTTGAACCTAGACTTAGGTCTAATGAGGCCAATTAAGAGAAACAGCGAGGTAAAGAGAAAGAGAGGCGGGGGGAGTAGAGCCAAAAAGAGAGAGAGGGAGGGGGGAGTAGAGAGAGAGAGAGAGAGAGAGAGAGAGACAGATTCTGAAATATTCCCCTGACTGATTGTCCCACTTCTGTATTTCAGATGAGAACTTTTGAACTGTTTCTATTTCAGTTTGATAATTTCATGAATTTCAAGCATTCGTCAAAAAAACCCAAAATTGACGTTAAAGTTAAGAACATATTTCCTTCCCCTGCAAACATCACCTATAAAACTCCACATTTAGCAAGCACCAGCAACCTGCTGACCTATTAGTTACAGCACTAACACAGAACTCGTCTTTCTGTTTGTACCGTAAAAGATGAGGAGTGAACTTGTGCTACGTACCGAAATTCCTGTCCCTCATGGAAGATCACTGAAGTCATTATAATATTTACAAATGTAATATGAAGACAACTTATCGTGGAGGTCTGGTTCTGAGTCAAGTTCATATTTATAACCAATAATATAGTAAATAAAAAAGATTTCAATTGCAAAACCCTGCTGTTTGCTGCACATAGAGCTACCTGTGAATTTAGAAGGTCATCATTTGCCTTTCCTTTTCTGCCTTTCCCACGTACAACATTTATGTCCTTTACAGATAACAATGATTTAGCTTTATAGCATTTAAAATGACAGGGTTCCAACTTTGTTACTCCAAATATGGAGGCTACATCTTTAAGTAGCTTTTCCAAGCTGTATTTCACTTGAGTGTTTCTGGTTTTGGCCACATTTTGGCAAATGTAGTCATTAGGAACCTTTTTTTCTGAAAAAAAAGTGGCCAAAAAAGTCACCAAACTACAGGTTAGTAACTGCTCCCACAGTGGCAAAATGGCAACCACAGCTAGTGTATCAGAGTTAGCCACAGGCATGCGTCCTGGTTCCCTGGGCTATATTGAGCTTTATATTGAGGATTGTACATTTTACACATTCACATCTTTTTTCTCCATCTATTTCTGAATTTCATTTTGAAACACTGAAATACATTTTAACGTGGTCCTTAAAAGCCACTTTCATTTGAACAATCCAGACTGAATTACTCTACTTGAACTCCAGCTGGCATAAGTGTGCTTTCATCCACTGCTGTAAGATAGAAGGACTTCATGAGTCACCAAGACTGTATGCCAGCAAACACCAGACACTCTTCTTTTCAGATCCACAGGTGAAAAAGCAGAAATCTTTAAATTGTTTGATAATCCTGAGAGCTCTGCCTGCTGTGATAAGTGTAGGAACTCACCTCTTTAAGGCTGGTCATGCTTCTAGTGAACAGAGAGGCTGATGAATGCTATGCTGAGTGGTCATGGTGAATGCTGCTGAAGGCTCAGGGAACAGATCTTGGCTCAGTTAATATGTGGACCCCAACTATCCTTCCCTCCAGTCACCAGGCAAACAAGTGGCTATTCTGAGGGCAGTCACTAGAAATACACACCAATCATCAATCAAGATCACTGTGTGTGTGTGTGTGTGTGTGTGTGAAGAGAGAGAGAATGAGAGAGATCTACATTGGGCAGTATGCCATTGCTGTTGACTTGGCTACACTTATAAGATTTTAAATTCCAGTCATCGTTTTCAGGACTATGTGTGTGTGTGTGTGTGTGTGTGTGTGTGTGTGTGTGCGATGCATGTGCAGAATGTTTGGCTGAAACTAGAGAGAAACAAATCTTGTTCCAAGAGTGACTGTTGTGTAAGCTGTGAGGCCAGATAACACCCTGTCTCCTCTCGGCTGAAGGGGTTTGTCTAATTATTGCTGACAGGTAGAGATATGTCCACATGAAGAGCTCACTTGTTAGCCAGGCCTAGACCTTTACACTGAAAAAAAGAACGGAAAAAAGAATGATAAGAAGGCAAACTCATGCAGGTTGCTTCCATCTAGGAGGCGTGTATCTGGCTGTGGAAGCGGCAAGCTTTATACAGTTTGAACTGAGGCTGGGAAACTAGGCTTACCTTGTCTACCCCACGCTTGTTTTCATTCATCGACATCTCTAAAGTTAATAGGTACTCTCCGTAAAGTGATGCTTGATGGATCGTTATGCCATTATGTCATCTTGAAAGAACCTCTTTCACATCAAGTCTAAAACTGTCAGACTGTGACGCTGCATGTTTTTAAAATCTGTTCAATTTTCTACATTCAAAATTTGTATAGTAAAGCGTCCATTTTGTCATACATGAATGCACCACAGCAGCCAGGAATGCAGCCCCTGAGGATGGTACCTTGCTTAAGCATACCTTAGTGGTGCCACTGGCAGTCCTGGGATTCAAACCCATGACCTTCAGACCATGGGGGCAACTCTCTAACCACCAGGCCACTCGTTAACCCCGAAGGCTTTAATCTCCCCGTGGAGGAATCGAAGCCCAGTTTCCCGCATGACAGGCGTGAATACTTAACACTAGACTAGCAAGGAGCAGGCTGACCGATCAGAGCTCTCCTGTCATGGTTGCAGTCTAAACAAATGGCAGCAGAACAGGTTATCTCGCTAAAGCACAAAACATTTAGGACAAGCAACACACTGACTGTAAGCATGCAGAGGGTGAAGCAGATCTATGGGAGGACATTTCTGAAAGACTGAGAAAGACTGAGTTCCTTAGTACAAAACAGCAACTATTTATAGTTTGTCTTTTTGTTTGTCTTCATGGATCATAGCCTGTTTCCGCCTAGTACTTCTGTAAAATGGGGTCATTGCATTTTTTAAAGAAGATTGTGAAATACTGATAAATTATTCACTCTGGGCCGATAAATTCATTGTTGCTGCTACTTGAGGAGTTTGTTTGTCCTTTCAAAGAAGGTAAAAAAACAGACACATCAGATTTGATGTGAAAGTGTTCAACTGTTAAAAATTGCATGTGTTTTTAACAACTGAAAATCTGAAAATCTAATTCTACATCTGTGCATCAACCTCTGGACACATTTTACAAACGATTAATGTCACTGACTTGTCTAGTCATCTGAAGAACAGCGCACCTTCAGGAACTCTCATGCACTTTGTGTTGTGGTTTACAGTGAGGTTTTGGTCTGACTGTGATTACAAGCCTGTTAACTGTTGGTTTTGATGAGTTATTGAATGCTCCATGCACTTGCCTGACTATTTAAATGAGCTGTTGTCATTAAAATAGGTCCCAAAACCCTAAAGGGTTCTTTGAGACCTTTTTGTAAATAATACGGATGAGTGTAAAAACCTATTAAAGATACAAAGACTTCCCTTTAAGAATGTGTGGAGGTTCTTTTCACTTCTCCATATACACTTTCACTGACAGTTTCTTTAGGGAATCAATGTTTCTTTCAGACACTCTTTTTCTGTGCAATATTCTTCCATTTAATTAATGTTAAAATTTTTCAATATTCATGCAATGTTATGGACCAAAAACAGTTATAATTACTGGGGACCATTTTCCATTCTCTAGTTATCCCTAATTGTGCCCCACATTGTGCATCACTCAAAACCCTACAGGCTGAAACTTTCTGAACAAACTGTTAATCTTCTGGGACGTGGAAAAAAATAAACTTCAGCTACATCTTTCAGAAGTCTTGACCTTTTAAAAGGCTGCAGTGTTCAGCAGCCAGCAACAACATAATGTTGCACCATTTTTCTCCACATGTTGCACGCTACAAGAGACTCTGTGTAGTAATTTTACTCCTCATGCTGCACTCCAATAACTCTACAAGAGACTCTCTGCAGTAATATATTCATCCAAAATGAATGACTAAACTGATGGAGGAGGAAAGGCTGGGCATATGTAAATGTGGTTATGACATCACAACCATGATCTTGATTCATTAACCATGAATTTAGGTCTTAGCAACTTAGGTCTTAGCAATGTATGGATTTTATGGATTTGGCAGTGAACAGTATGCTTTGAAATTTCAGCAGTATTACCATCAAACAATTTTTTATATATTTTTGTAAGCAAAAGCATTCCTGTAACACAAAAATATCACACAGACATCTTGTGTGATAAACACTATTTCAAAAAAGAAAAGAGGATGGAAAGAGGAGTTGGGGTTGGGGGGAGGTTTGTCATTTGGATTGGCAACCCCTTGCATTGTTACACTCAGTTCAGCACATGCCTGGAATAAAAACTTTCCACAAGCTACTCTGTAATTTCTTAGTTCCTTTTTAAGTTCTCCCAGGACCTCCCACCACTAATCTATGAACTATATACAGAATTCACCCATGCAGTTCAAATCACAGTTAGAAAGCCCCTAAACACAGCTGCTAACACCTGTTCATCCCAGCTCACATATCCACGACGAGAGAAGACACATTTCCTATAAACTTCTCCTAATATATTTATTATATCTGCTATTGCTTTTTACTGTGACAGCTGCAGCTTGCTGTGTAACTGTAAAAGTGGATTTAGATGTCTATCTTAGGCCTGCCAGAAGATATTTAAAGGTTTTTCCATAGCAACATTATACAGTGGGAGGTGTGGGGCTGCTATTTGCATCTCAAATGTTTCCAGTGTAAAAATTTAGTGTGTGTTTTATAACTGTGGCACCTGATAGCCAAAAAACACGTTTAATGACTGCTTTCATGCATTTCATATCATTTGAAAAGATGAAAACATGTTGTGCAACATTAGGTCTACTGTGCCATGTATTTCATACCAGGACAGTCATTAAATGTCTTGGCCAGACCATAGTGGAAGAGAGGCAAAGTATAAAATTAATGCAGCCTAGGCCTAGACCGTAGTTATCAATCTTACTTATCCTTTGAGGCCCTGTATATGGGCCTTCGATTCCTTATAATTTGACTGTAGTAGTGCAAGGTTATGCCTTTATTCAAAATAATGACAAATGTGATTTCCCACTGAAATAAGTGAAATAATTCCGTCATACGTGAACAGCACAAAATTCCTCCTCTGTGTTTAACCCATTCCCCAAGTGAAGCAGCAGGCAGCCAGTAACACAGCACCCGGGGAGCAGAGTGTGGGGACAGTACCTTGCTCAAGGGAACCTCCCTGAACCACTAGGCTGAACCACTAGGCTACCAGCAGCCCCTATATAAATAATGTGCCATACCCAGACTGAATCATGTAATAATCATTCTGTGATATACCATGGGAGCTCTGTCAGTATTTTTCCATCCATATTTTTTATGATTGCCATTATGCTGGCCAGCCAAAGCATGTTGTGCACTTGCAGGAGGTCCTTGTGACTCTTTATTCCAGATTTTGATGGGCATTGCAAACAAAGGGGGCTCCAAACACAGCGTTACCTCTGATATATCGCCAGACAGAAACAGTTCCAGAAGCCTCTTTGAAGCAAACTGTGACATAAGGAAGGAGAGTCAAGGAAACACCAGGTCCAGATCTGTTGTCTTCCACACTTGCATTTCCACACACAATTTCTAGGCTTAGAAGGACAGATATATATGCACACACACACACACACACACACTCACACACACACACAGAGCCACACTAGCCATGTAGCATGGTGAATGGATGCTGGATTCTGTTTCCAGCTGGGTTTAAGTAATGTGGTGAAATTTACAACTGGTGCTGGTAATCAAGTAAGAGGGATAAACCAATGAAAGTAGGAGCAGGGGGAGGGGAAGCACCAGACTTCGTACTCCAGAGACCAGGATGGCTGAGGGTGTGGCACACGAGACACGGCCATGACACCGATCAGTTAAAAAGCAGGTGTCCACTAAGGTGCTTAGGTATAAATATTTTTTTAAATCAATAAATCAGAACAAAATAATTGATCTTCTTCTTCTACTTTCGGCTGCTCCCAGTTAGGGGTTGAACCGTCTCCATTAACTTTATCCTCTGGATATTCCTCTCTCACGCCAACTGCCTGCATGTCCTCCACCACCACATCCACAAACCTCTTCTCCTCTTCCTTGCAGCTCCATCCTCATCATCTTTCTCTCAACATACTCAGAGTCTCTCCTCAGCACTAGTCTAAACCAACCAATGTCGCTACTGTGACTTTTCCTCCAAAAGGTCCAACTTGAGCTGTCGCTCTAATAAACTCATTCCTGATTCTGTTCATCCTTGTCACTCCCAGTGCAAATCCTAACATTTTCAACTCTGCCACCTCCAGCTCTGCTTCCTGTTTTTTTCGTCGGTGGCACTGTCTGCAAACCAGACAACATAGCTGGTCTCACTACAGTCCTGAAGTTATTTACACTAATGAAAATGTTCAGTATTTAAGATTGTGGGTATGTTACAGTAACATTCAGTTTATATAGGGCAGTTTTTATTTGCACCAGGCGAAGGCAACAAGTCTGAGTTGTCCTGACAAAAACAACACGTGTTGCATAATCACTCAGACACATCTGAGGTTGTTGTTGTTCATTGTTTGTTTGTTACTTTTATTGCTCGGAGCTCCAAGCTGTAGCAGAGCCTCAACTTCCTCCACACACATAGTAAGTCTGCAGAGCTTTAGCTGTAAAGGTTTATTAGCGATTCTCTGCGATCTTTTAAAAATGACATTATTGCTGTTACTACTTGTTGGATCCATTTTGTATACCCCTTCACTTTTATTTATCAAAATTTTTGAATAAATAAAGCACATTAGAGTTGAAGTTTCAGCATGTTAAAAAATGACTGTTTAGCCACTCAACAGCTCACTCGCAGGACAACTCATTGCTACATCTGGGACATGAAAAAATCCAGGACCAAAATGTCAGAGAGTCGATCAAAGCACAGAATACTTTAACAATGGAAAGAAAATAAAATTGGTTCATTGATTTCTTGGATGTTACTGATAAAGGGACATAAATTAGTAATCCCAAATTTCTTAGAAAAGGGGGCAGTTTAAAATTGGCTAATATTTTGCTTTGTCTACACAAACCAACAGTATAAGATAAAAGATATATGGAAAGTTTTTACGTGTGTCACAAAACGTATGTGTAGAATTTTATGTATCCTTCCCTTCCCCATGGGAATGAACTCACCATCCTTCTTTATTTTTCTTACAGTCTGTTGACTGATAGTTAGTAATACATTTTATTAAACTAAAAGTGAAAAATGCAAAGTGATAATGCTGTTTTAAGTGCTTTTTAAATGCTATTGCAACATTTGCAATTCTTAAATGATGGCTAATTTAGCCTTCACTTTTTTAACAGCAACTTTCCACATTAAGCTACTATTAAATAAAATTTAATTACAGGATAATAAGCCCGCAGATCAGTTGTTCCAAGATAGACTGAGAATCTGTTTAACAAGCAAAATGGAGGTAAAGTGTATGACTCTGAACAGATATCATCATGGATAAGATCACGCAAAAGATTTTCCAAGGACCAAATTAGTAAAGGGAAACAAACGGTTATCAATTTCTCTAAGCCTTAAAAAGTCTTGAAAAACATGGCTGAGAGCAACGTGTTTATACAGCTCTAAAACTCGGAGAACAATCCTGCCTTTGTTCATTTATTTGGAGAAGTGGATGAAATGGCAAACACACCCTGAAGAAATCGAGTTTGAATGACTTCAGTGGAAAAAAAGATCCCAGGTGGTTCCTGGTACAGAGCAAACCTATCAGGAACTTTAGAAACTCCAAAGCAAGATCAAATCAGTTGCTTGCTACATTCATATTTAGACTGAAACTCAGGTAGAAAGATTAACAAGGGATGGTTACACAACCTTGTGACTGTGCATGACCTTCATGGGAAACCATGACTGATGACACATACTGTTGGATGCAAAGATTTGGGCCCCCTGTGGTCAAACTGGGCAGTGAAAATAAGTCTCTGTTTATTTGCCTTTCACATACTGGGGAAAAACTGGGAAAGCAAAGGAAAAGGTTTGCAGAGGGAACTTTAATGGCTTCATTGTGTGTTGATCCTTGATTATTTCAATGTGTGGCTGCTATTTGGTGGCACAATGGCACAATTTATAGTTTTTTTTGTTTTTGTTTTCCCCAACATGTAAAATTCAGCATAAATACAGCTAGAATTCTCCTTTTTTACAGTTAAAAAAACCTGTTGATTTCTAAGAGGAGTTTTAAGGACTTATTACTTCCAAAATGTATAATAAAACTGAGGGTCCTAGGGTAAAATTCACAGCAAAGACACCCAGCAACTAAATTTTAAAACAGAAAAATAAATAAAGTTTGTTCTAAAGCAATGAAGTATGTCTTGGATTAACTTTTATAAATTTGTATTCTTTTATTCACATTAAAAATGCATTTATGATTGTGTTGTTTTAAAAGTGTAGTCCCAGGTGATCAAAAGGCTAGATTTAACAACAATTATAATCTCTTTTTGGCCATATAGATAATAGATTGGAACGGTTTTCTCACACTCTGGCAAGCACAGAACATCCAGACAAGAAAATGTACATTTTACATTTCATTAATAGGTCAAACTAAAGGATGTTGCCTTCAAAGCTGTTATTATGAAGTGCACAAAAATCATTACATGGAAGCAGCTTCGTCCAAGTGAAGTATTCTCTCTGTGTGTTCTGCAGTCACACAGTGCCACAACCGCAGTATAACAACAATTCAGAAAATGCATTAACTGGAAGAATACAATACGCAGCCAAACATGTATTCTGTGCTTTGCAGATACAAGGCTGTTCCTGAAGTTCAGAAACAAATCTGTATTGTCAGCATAAAAAAATATAAAATTAAAAAGAGGACATTTGGCAGACACCCTTATCCAGAGTGTCATACAGTCATTAGTTACAAGGACAGTCCCCCTGGAGCAACTGAGGGTCACAATTTTAGCCCAAATGAACATAGTGTCTTTTAAATAAAGACACATTCATGACACCACCTAATCAGGAATATTCTTGCTCACAAACAAAATCAGAAACAAGCACAGCCATAAATATTGTCATTCTGTCTGTTAGTCCCAATAAACTTTCAGGATGTATATTCAGTACATCAGTTTTTTACTTTATTTAACATATTGGAACATTCAAGATTACTTATGTATTAATTTCATAGGAGCAGTACTGAAGTTGAAGTACTGATAAGTAATAAGTAGCAGTGTCGAATTAACATGTTAATTTCGATCATTTAGTTACAGAAAAAATAACGCGTTAAAAAAAATAACGCTGAGTAATCGCACCACGTGATTTTAACTCATGTTCTGCCGAAACATGCCACCACATCGAGATGTGCAGCTGTTCTACCTACCTTTAGGGAAGCTGGTTTATCGGTGCTATCTTGCGTTGGACACTGGTTTATTAGTGCTATCTTGCGTTGGACACTGGTTTATCAGTGCTATCTTGCATTGGACACTGGTTTATCTGTCCTATCTGGCGTTTGGATCACTGGTTTACGGTGATTAATATCTTAAAAACTCTTTTAATATGAGTGTATGTCACTACTCTGGGCGTCTGTGTTTTTGCAGTCATTACATAAGCAATTTCCTCTAGGAGCATTACAGTTTTCTGATTCTGATTCTAAAATGCCATTTTTCTACGGTTTGCAGAATGCTATCTGAAGCTAGGAAACATCAACACTGTCCAGAATCACCACAAGCTGTAAGCATGGCACGATTTGATTTAGCCTGTGTCCTGCTTCACTGTAGCACTTCTCAGTGTTAGAACCCGAGTATAAACTGGCTCTATGCACCTCTGAAGATCTATCTATCTATCTATCTAGCTATCTATCTATCTATTTAAATAAAATATATTTTTCTCTGATTATGCGTATTGTTTGCCTATTTTTCATCATTATCAGTGTTATAAACTGACTATAAACTGTATGAACTGTATAAACGTTAAGCATCATTCACCAGAACACCGGAACTACTACATTAGGGGTTGAGGTATGAGTGAAACACGCGAGACGCCGCGTGCATCGTACCCCCACATTAAAATGCTTCTGACACCCGTGCTTGTATGTACATTCTCTTAAACAGCACCTTATAGATGGACTTGGTTCTATCATAATTCTTGCTGAAGCATTTTTTCCCCTCAGCATATTAGGTCATATTTTTGATTGCTGGGACCATTACTGCACATGAAGAGAGCAGAAACAGTTATTAAATAAGAGACGTTGAAAGTCTGTTATGTTGATTATTCATTCACTAATGTGCCAAAATTCCTTTACAATTTTAAATACTTTTACAGCAAAAATATGTGCAATTAATCTAGACTAATTAATTAATTACAGAGCTTGTAATTAATTAGCTTAATTTGTTCTTCTTAGCGTATGGATGGCAAGTCGATTTTTTTTATCATGTGATAAAAATTTTTTTATCACGTGACACCCCTAGTAATAAGTGAATTAGTACTAATTAGTATAAGTGAATTCTAAGCATTTAATCACTCTGTTGCTCTAAAGTGAGCTGTTTTGGGCTCCACTAAAACCCATGTGTTTGGCTTCCTATCTACAGATTTTATTTTTCTCTGAGGGAGTGAGACAAGGACGGAGACAAGAAGAGAAGGACAAAGAAGAGACAAGAAGAGAGAAAACTGATTTGAACCAGTCTTCTTTTTTCCATCTTCTTTTCTATTGCTTTATTCAAAGTAAGCTCACTTTCATTCATGAAGTTTTTAAAAGTGACTCATCTTTGGCCTTGTAAGTCTTTAAGCACATGGACAGGACAGAAACTCACGAGGACTGGATGTGAGCACTTCTCCTCACTTTGACCAAGAAAGTGTGGTTTCATCTGAGGACAGAGACAATCAGCAGGCAGATCACCTTCAAACTACAGAAATGCCCAGTGATTAGACATCTTAAGCAATTCCCAAGTGGTTGCTATGGTATTACTGGTGGTTGTTAGGCTGTTGCTAGGTGGTTGCTGTGGTGTTCAAGATGGTTGCCTGGGTGTTGCTAGGAGCTTACTAATGTTTTACAAGTGAGGGCTAAAACTTCGGCCTGAAACCGTGGCTGGATACAAGGAGAAGTGCAAAAACTTTTAGCTGAAAGTAGGGTGGTCCAAAAACTTAAAAGAGGCTAAAGAGCAGGGGTGCAAACACTTTTGGCTAGAAGGTGAGGTGCAAAAACGTTTAGCTAAATGAATGGGTGCAAATGTTTTTGACTAAAAGAACAGGGGGTGCAAAAACTTTTAGTACAAATGAGAGATGCAAAAGATTTTGACCAAAAGGAGAGATGCAAAAACCATTGCCAAAAAAGGTGCAAAATTTTACATGACGTTGAGATGAGCGCCAAAACATTGGAAGATGTTTGAAGTGTTTAAACTGTGCACAGTGATAAAAGTGTCAAGAATTGTACCCAGGCCCTTCTTCCTGAGAGGGGACAGTTCAATCCACTGATCCACTATTGCACCATTAATTTTCTATGGGAAAAAGGGATCACTGCTTGATTTCCAATCACAAACATCTATTCCGCACTGCACAGAATCAGGACAGTCATTTCAGAGCAAAAATGGCACCAGTGTAGATGGAGAAAGGATGACAAAACATCAGTGAATGATAAGTATCGAAGAAAAATAGTGTGATTGCTGAATCACACCAACTAATATTAAATGACGGGGCAGAGAAAGTTGTATTCTGAGGTAAATACCGGACGGCTTGTCTGGGTTCAGTCAACAACACTGACACAACAATAGCAACCACCAATCAGTAACCTCCAATATGTACACGTCATCATTTAGTATCGGTTCAGCACGTTTGGAACCTCGACCAAGGTGGTACCAAAAATAGTACCGGGTACCAGGTACCAGATTTTATTAATGGAAAAGCAAAAAAAGCGAGTAGAGTCGAACCGAACCAAGCTGGTACCAGTCAGTGGAAAACCACCATTAGTGTTGTATTGAGAATGATCCACCACCCAAATACTTATTGGTAGTAGTTCTGTGATTTTCACACTAACCAGTGTTGAATGGGAAAGAGAGCAGCTGATAAGCAGCATTAGATGACCTACAGTCTGTAACCACATACCTAGAGGTCAACCTGAGTTATTTTAACTTTTGTCCTTCTAGACAAAAGGTTTTATGTGATAAATGCACATCTCTAATGTGACCATGACTGTAAAAATACACCCTTGATTCCGTGCCACCCTTACAAAGTCGGTAAAAACAAGCAAAATGGGTCGAGTACAATCAGTCAACACAAGTTCCATTCATTGGTTTGGTCAAAGGCTGGGCCACAGGTTGAGTAAACATCAAACTATCTTTTAGTAGCCTGTGTTTTGTTTTAAAGTTTATTTTTAAATGTTGCTGTTTTCCAAATGTTTATGTGCTCCATGCGTTTAGGTGTTTGATTGTACAATTAAAAACTGAATACTACAACAGCTCTTAGAGCAGAGAAGAGGAGGAGTGAAATTTTCTAGCAGCTGTCCCTGTTTGAGCTGGATGAGCTAACTTGACTTGCTTTGTCTCACCCCAGATGTCTGTAGTCTGAATTTCACTTTTTTAATTTACAGTTGGAGCTACGAGGCTAACAAACACTACACAGCTCTAATGTGTTAAATAAACACTACTTCTGGGGTTGGTGAAAAAATATATACCCGGGCTGCTGATAGCACAGGAAAATCCCATCTATGCAGAGACCAGAAGCCACTATGTGAAAAATGGCATATTGATTTTATCTGATTCAACTGTGTACAGTGACTCCACACAAATAAAACACATATAATCAGCACCGTTTATTCAGCTACTTACTTTGGAAAGATTTGTGTTGGTGTATTTACTTCATGTTGGTGCAGCCTGACCAGTTTAGATCAGTAGTTTACAGGGGAAGGAGGCTGTTTTCTTCAGAAATGAGTCAGCTGGAATCACAAGATTCCTCTAAGTTTTCAAAGGAATTTCCTGGTATTCAACAGAATTCCCACTGGAATCCCTCCTCCCTTTCCACCCAGCCCTCTGTGGTGCCAGACCTGCATGTAAAGTTGTTCCATAACATAGATTTTAAATTTGAAACCAAGGGGAAAAAAAAAACATATTTTCCCCATGTTTTCATAAAGTATGGAGACATACATGAAGAAATGTCTCATAAGTTTGATCTTCTGCTCTATCCCAGCCATGCATTTGGAGCAAGAAGGTCTATTACAACAAATCTGAGGACAGGTTTGGAGAACATTTCAGCCTTTATATTCACACTCACAGCAGAATATGTTCAGTGCTATGTGTGAAAACTCAAGGTCTTTAATTACATCGTTTCAACAGGACTCCATTACTGACCTGACCATTGGGTGACACACACTCAGACACATTCTGAGCAGCGCTTTATAGTGCATCTGAGGTGCAGTTTTGAATGCCTGTACCCAGTGTTGTGCATGAACCGCGTTCATTGAACACGTTTCTATTTTTCATGAACGCTGAACTGAACGAGTCGATTTACAAATTATGAACGTAACCGTGAGTGACGTTCACTCTCGCAAGACAGAACGCAGTTCACGTGATGGGAAGTTCGGCTCTTTTCAGAGAGCCGTCTCTTGTTGCACGGCTCCCAAAGAAGAGCCGGTTCTCTCTGCTCCCAAATGGCTCTTAGTTTATTATCAACTGTAGCCTCGTGGGTATTTTAGCCTAACTTGGCAAATATGAATGCTTTGTGTGTTGATAAAAAAAAGTGGGTAGCGGCTCTCACGCGCTGGGAGTCGGCTCTTCTGATTCACTACCAAGCATCGGCTCTACTGATTCACTACAAAGAATCGGCTCTTAGTAGCAGGCTAGCACAAGAGCACGCCTCGGGAAAGCTTATAAATGGAAGGTATTCAAACGTGCACATGATTTACACATGTATGTCTCACCCACTATAGCCAAGAGTAAGTCAAGTAAAAGGCATGTGGGAACGATAATATATGAAATGCCTTTAAATTCTTTTCAGTGTAGAAACAGCAGATGAGAACAAGAGATGTTTGTTAGATTTAAGATTGGAAACTGGTATAGTGACCGCTAAAAGGCACGGTATTGTGAAATCAGCCCAGGCTTGTAAACAGGTCTGCAACACAAACATGCACCGCACACACACAAACACACACAAACACACACACACACACACACGGAAATCAGACCTGCACACAACAGTTTCTCTCAAGTCAGCGATCAGCGTAAATTCCAAACAGGATGAAGGAAGTCAGAAATTATTTTCCTTTGTACTGATGACTGTATAAAAATAACTTTGTACTTCCTTCATTTGAACAGAACCAGAGGAAAGACAACAGACTTCTGTTGTCAGTGTGAAATATGCTGCATTTCACAAAGGTAACTGGTGATCTAAGAGCTAAAGCCAGGGACAAGAGTTTGAAATTTACTGTCAAATTTACTGCTCCAGCACCTCAGAGTTACCATATGAGGAATTTCGGATACTAATGCTCGGGGAAATATATCAGCATTGATGGCGTTACCATTCGCCAGCTTTAGACCCAAGACCTGGCACAAATCATAACTCGGTGCTGACATCTTGTGGTAACAGCAATAGCAGCTTCCAACCGGATCTCAAGTAAAGTATGTTTTTATTGTGTTTTCAGCTACATGCTAGTACACAGTGAAACAAAAGCACATTCTTCCTGGACCATTGAGCAACACGAAACAACACAAAGTGGAGACAGAACAACACATCTTGGTCACATTCATTACACTATGTGTCACTTTCTTCTGAAATTAAGTGTAATTGTAAGGAGTTGGGAAGGCTTTCCATTAGATGCTGGAACATGGCTGTGAGAATTTGATGACATTTGGCCATTTAGCCTCGAGAGCATTGGTGAGGTCAATAACTGGTGCTGGATTATTAATTCTGGATCACAAACACATCACAAAGACCTTGGATGGACCCCAAAGAGCACAACTCTATGGCTCCACAGCCCAGTGCCAGGGGGCTTTATACCCTTTTAGCTCACATTTGGCAACGGGCAGTGTGACCTTAGGTCCATGCGCAGTTGCTCCACAGCGTTCCTTTCTATTAGCAGTCCTTTTGTGTGGGGATTATACACACTATGTGCAAGAGAATTCTTGTGTCAGCAGTGGGTGCATGTTAAAGCAGCTCAGTGCACTGATTTTGAACATACAGTGTACTGCAGGCTTCCTTCGGCACAAATGTCATAACAATGACCCTCAAATTATTAGATTTACAGTTATTAAACTTAGGTCTAAAATGTCCATTTTGTGCCAGTTTTTAGAAATACGTTAATTAGGGAACATTGAAGATTGCCTTCTCAATGCATGCAATAAAATTAAGATCTGGGTACCACTTAACAATAAGACGACCCCATATAAAGGGGTTATAAGTGCTTTAAGATAAGCTAATAAAGTAAAGTAAAGTAAAGTAAGGCTGCCCCTTATGGTCATGCGTCAACACACCACAACACAGCACACAGTATGAACAGTGTGAAGTTTTTCCTCTGCATTTACTCTGCATTTAACCCATTCACCAAGTGAAGCAGGGGGCTGCCACCAATGGGGAGGATGGCGGGGGCGGTAAATAGATGAATAAAAAGGGCAATGGTGACCTGTTGCTATATCTAGAACCCAATCCATCTATATTGTTAAAGCTCAGACTGTGTCTTTTCCAGCTGCCTGTTATGTTTTTGTATAATGATTTTAAGGTTTTCATGATGCAATTAGCAACCCTTAATAAACCACAAAACTGCTTTAGAATCATACACCAACTTAATAAAGCTGCCTTCAAATTTTCGGTTCACAGCAGATAAAATAGTAAGAGAACATTGTTCTGTCTTACATTGTTTTAAATTATTTCATGTTAAACAGGCACCCAGGTTCCCTCAAGAATGAACAAAAACTCATAATTATTGGTGTATGTTAATGGTCATGAGTTATAGACAGGCTGCTGATGAGTTGACTGCGAGCAATTACAAAGCAGTGGACTCACCAAAGACCTGTCAGTGTTGTTTCTGCAGATATTGTATTCATGTTACATTTATGGCATTTAGCAGATGCTTAGCCACTTCCATGTCCTACCTACAGGAGACAGTCTCCCTGGAGCAACTTGGGGTTAAGGGTCTTGCTCAGGAACCCAGTGGTGGTGTGCTGAAGGTAGGATTCAAACCCATGACCTCTTGGTCCAGAGGCAAGAATCCTACCCACTAGGCCAACACCACTACCCCACGTTGTAGACTTTATGGTTAGTATAAATGTAGTCAACCTGTGAATTATTATTCATCCGTCCTAAATGAATTCTGAACATGCTCATGTCAGTTATGAACAGTTTATGCTCGGAGAAGCACAGAAACTCGTGGCTGCAGAATGGCCAGATGTCATAATCGTTACAAAACTTATTTTGCAGCTTCAAAAAACATTTTAAAGGGCAAGGTAAGGGGAACAGTGCAGTGCTATAAGAAATGTGTTATATGGTGGTGTATAATATGCTGTGTTATACAGAAATGTGTAATATGGTGGTGTGTAATATGCTGTGTTATATAAAAATTGGTTAGATGGTGCTGTCATGTTGGGAGGGTCATTCCATGTTGTAATTGCTGACACTACACATGGGTGTGTGTTGTCTGAATTACTGTATGCCCATGTCCGAGAAAAACATCCCTGAACAAGTCAGACAATTCTTATTAATGTACATTGCGTACACAGCACACTCAGACGAACACAGCCGAGTGTGTGTTCATTCTGTCTGAAAAATCAGCTCTTCACTGCCCCCTTCCTCTCCTAATGCTGTGTGGCCACTTGTGATGCAGTTCTGAGTGCTGAGTGCCAAAGCTGGCAACAGCATGCGAAACGAAGACTTTTCACTGAATTTCATAAAACAACCATGAATAATAGAACATTTCCACAAAAATGATAACAATTATAAAAATTCGCACAGTTTTTTTAAATGCACTAGTGGTAAAGTTCCAGTCAATTTATGAACGTTGTCTAGTTCCATGCACCAAAAACCACAGTCCTGAATTCTACATGTTTTTTCAACTTGTCCTTATCCCTTAGAATTCAAATTAAACAGGCTTTTCAATAGCCGTGTAGGATGTGAATGAATGCATTGGTTGTCATGACATAACAAAAACAATGAAATCATAATGAGCTGTTTTGGCAACCAGGGGACTGAGGACTGAATGGTCTGCATTTTGCAGATGCTCTTTTTCAGGACGTACAACTGAACTGTGCAAAGAGGCACAAGACGTGATTTGACTGGTTGGATTTTCTCTTGCCCATTTATTTTGTGCAGCGCACGTTACGTACAGCTTCAGATTGAGGGGAGGAACAGAAAGAGAGGACACGGAAAAAGAAAGTTCACATTTTCAGTAATACTGATACAGCAGACAGGCAAACACGGAGCTGTATCCAAACCACTTTCTCACAGAGGACAGGATTATTAGAACACCACACATTCACTACTGTACACAGAGGTTAGCTTCGGAACAACATGACATCCTTAAGATCGAAGATAGTTCAGTTCGCGAGAGGTGGGGAGGGTGGGGGCGTACCATCCCGAAAGGAGGGGTCGTTCCAACAGTCAGTCTTTCAGTAATCAAAACTAGTCCTTTGAACTCCATGTGCATTCGCGAGTCTATAGCACTGAGGCGTGTAGATGGAGTGACAATGGGCTAAATATTTTGAAGAGAACTGGTGTATAGAGCCACAGTCTTTTTTTTCCCCAGTGGTTTATCATGATAGAACTGAAAAGAGAAGATGAACAGCAGTGGGCATGTAGGTCCTGTAAGTTAAAGCACATATCTACTGTCAACTGTATTTCTGTAGAGTCGTTTGAGTGCAAATATACAGAGAGAGAAAGGGCAGATAAGTTTTGTTGCTATTCAGCACAGAGTGGTTTCCTCTGGGCTATGTACCACTTACAGTCCTACACACCCCACACCAGGTTCCATATCATGAGGTTTGACACCCACCAGTGAAGTCGACGACCGTCAGTCCTGCTCTCAATGATATGTGACTTTAAATTAGAAGACACCTATGGCAAAAGAAGCAATGCAGTTCTAACGTTTTTTCAGTGCGTCACATTCCCTGACAAGAGACGAGGCAAAGCTTGCCAGCACAGGTTCATGAACTATGAAGAGATACACTCACATACACATGCACACACACACACACACACACACACACACACACGTGCGTGCACACACACACACTCACAAAATAAAAACCTTCAGTGTAAACGCAGTCCAAATTCTGCACAGCAAAGTAACCAGGCCAGCAGATCATTACCTTTTCACTGGAATGTATTTAACACGACCTATAATATGAACATCAAAATCCTTTTTGAGACCCACAATGTCTATTACACCTCCTAATAGCACACTGCGACCTTTTTCTATTTAACAATCTGTCGAGCCAGTGAGAATTAGGGGTGTGAGAATATTCTGCTACATCAATATCACGATTTAAAAGAGTCATGTTTACCTTGACACTATATTGTAAGATATCACAGATCCTATCAGTCAGTATTATCCGTTCTAAGAAATATTGCATAAATATTGTAGACAAACCTCTTGAAATAATACTCAGCCTATCTAAATGTGTTCAGTCATTCAGATTCTACTGAATTATATGTCCATCTATGTAGATTCATGTCTATGTGGAACAGCATTTAAATACTTGAACTTTCTTTAACCAAACCCACAAATTAGAACAAATCCATATTTACAAAGGCTGTATAACTTCATATTGTCCCGATCTGAAAAAGAACAGCTCTTCTCTAACCTAAGTTATTTCCAAAATTAGATCATTTATGGAGAAAATTTTTAAAAGATCAGAAAGATCATACATTTGATATATTGGGTGGGTGGGGGGGGTAATCTGGCTTTAATTCTAATCACTATCTCTTCAAGTAACACTCACTGGACCATTGTAATCCATTTGATTTTGCTAAATATCAACTCTGAATTTGTGTGTATGATCTGGTTGATTTTGTGTACATCCTAATATGGAGGCTTTTTATGAGACATTCTGTGCACATATTAGCTTATATTGGCTACGGAGTTTCACTTATTATTCAGTAGTTCTGATGATGTATATCTTAAGATTATAGTTTTGTAAACAAAAGATCATTAAATACGCTGCACCTTCCATACACTCATACAGTACATCAGTACAGTAGTCAGTAAAAACGGGGAAAAAACAAATATCTATCACAGATTCAGTAAAACATTCGGCCAAAAATAGGGAGATGAGCAGATTTCTGAACACCAAAAAGCATGTAACATGATAAGCGATATTTCTAGATGCAAGAAGCCTAGGCTTTTATTAGCACTGTGCTTTTGTCCCTTGTTAAATGAAGATCAAAGCATTCACAATGACTTACAGCACTCTGTGGAAGAGTGTGGAAGTGCTCTTCGGGGATTTTTCTGTATTTTTTCAGTATTTTTCTGTTTTCTTTTTTACACATTTGATCTCTGCTCTCTAATCCTGGAAAGGCTCCCGCTGAGGCTCAGTAAGGCTACACTTCAGCTTCATCGTGAACCTGCATATAATCTGAAGACAGAGTGACAGCTTGAGCTAAAGCCACTAACTGCGGTACGAAAGCCATTTCTTTTTTTTTTTTTTCAGGTACTCCACATCCACAGCTGGATGCCTGTACCGCAACGGAACTGAACTGGCTACAAAATAGGAGGAGAAATACCGTTTTCTTTCAATCATTTAAAAAAGATATGTCAATGATATCTGTCTGTAATCATGCCTAAATTCTCCCCCCCTGAAAAAAAGCTTGGTGCTTTTTTTGATAGCGGCTTGTTCAAAACAGCTGTTTTATCAGACACACATATTCATCAGTTACGTTAGTCTGACACTTAGCTATGCTGTACAGACAAAGACTGTAGTGTCTACAGGATATGGAGCAGGATCCGGGATGGGGAGGAAAGCAAGTACGAGTGTTCAGAGGATGGAGTTGGGCATCACATGCTGACTGGTCATGTCACTGATGGCTGTAGGACGGGGCTTTCTGATGCTTTTGGTTGGAAGTTTTAGTACAGGGGTTTCTGTCCTTGGCTTTCAAATTCCGACCAAGCATCATTTAGTTCCATAAAAATCATCTTGGCATATTGTTCATAGGGCTCTCCAGTGGCCTAGAGACGGGAAAAAGAGAGATAAACATTAATAAAGCAGATGTATAAACTGGCCACATAAACAAACTTTGTTCTGTCCACTTTCTGCCGTCTCTTTCTTTTTTAAGTAGTTGATATTTTATGTGAC
>JBBPCX010000114.1:13343306-13357499 GCA_037974365.1 Hydrocynus forskahlii
AAGAGCCTAATCAGTTGCTCACATTCTTAAATGTTATATATATAGTAAGACTGTATGATTCCGAACATTTGAGAATATGAGCAACTGATTAGGCTCTTCACACTGCGCAATAAAAAGTCTTTTTCTGCAAGCAACCATTTGCATATGACAACATTCTTAGTTATTAGTGAGTGTATTATACTACCTGACCACCTATAAACTTGATAAATATATAATGTAGGCCTGATTAAATGTACTGCACTCTCACTACATTTAATCAGGCCTACATAATACATTCACTTGTCAGTAGTCCCTTGGGTGTCATGGCTTTTTAGTGTTAACCTGCTGCTGAAAGCTTCATGATTAGAGCAATGCTGGTTATGCAAAGAACAAATGCAAATGCGTCTGCAATATGAGGTGTGTTTTCCACCATTGATTTTAAAGTTCGAGAACTTAACACAGGAGTGGATGAATATTAGAGAACACTTTTAAAGGACATGCTTTATTGGTCGCAACTAGAGATGGCGCCAATATGATACCTGGTATTGAATCAACCTGATATCAGCTGAAAACGCTGGGTCAGATATCAGAAGGGAAAGAATGAATACAAACCAATGCTGTACCAAGCCTAACTTGAAATAGCACACACAGTCATCATGTGGTCTCATGTTCTTAGCCATATATTTCTGAGTGTTTCGGGAGTTTGAAAAAGTATTATTTAGTGGTGGATGATATGACAAAAATGAGGAACTATTCTTAAAGTTTGTTACAATGTGTGATATTGTAATTATTTTTTCTGACTTCTGATGAACGGGAACAGACACAGACACAAAACAGCCACTGATGCTACATGAAATAATACTGTTGATTTTATTCAACATTTCACACATTGCTCTGCACGAAACTCAACTGTGAACGTGACTAATTATGCCCTTCTGTCATAATGAAATGCAGCTGATCAGTGTTCTTAATGTTCTTTGGATATCCTGAAAACTGCGCTCAAACTTCATCATAATGCCCAGCCCTGCTACCTACCATGTTATCTATAGTCTCAAGATTACATTAAAGTACAATTTGGTTATGTAATCAACATATAATTTAGGCCAATCTAGAGCATATGATCCATATAATCAGTTAACTAACCAGCCTGTTTTGAACTGAAGTGGGTCTTTAACAGTACAAAAAAAACAACTGTGTGCAGACCAGTGTAGGTCGGAACTGAGAACCTGTGGATTAGACTAACAGTTGAAGGTTGTGTTTACCTTGAGCCATAGACAAAACACTGGTTTTTGTATTTCTTTCTTTTTTTTTAAATTGCATTTTCCCTTCCCTTAGATCATTAACTGTCCTCTGTCCCAAATAATGTACATTAGCGTGCAGATTAGTCAAATTTTAGACATCATGTTTCTGGAAGGAAGGATTGCACTGTGTTCATTTTGGCTGGTTTGTGTGCTCCAACAGTGTTTTTCTTAGCTGTGGCGTACTAAATAAACATCCAGAAAGACTTCCGTGTCAGACATTTATAGTCAACATCAGAATATCTGTTGTGATGTGGAACCAAGCAAACTATTTTTTAACACAATATTTTGCACTGTTTTGTTATTGTAGCATGTGATGTGTTTTAAGATATTTAAACATATAAATTGTTTGCATTTGTTCTACGTGCCTTCAAATGACACCTTTGATAAATCCAGCCAACAGATCCAGCCATCCATAATTTCTGGTTTATTGACAGGATAATTTATCTTACGATTTTTTTTTTCTCTTTAACTAACTACTGCATATTTCTCATCCCGGAAAAACGATGAGAACACTCCCGACACCCAAGTGTCCATCCGACTATACCTTAGATTGTTTTGTAAGATCATTTACAGCAGTGTTGTACCAGTAGTTTTTAGGACCTAATTTTTGTGCTATACATGGTGTGGATAACAGTTACTTTTCACTTTTAGAAGATGGATAACAGAACCCTTGTAATTTACACATTACTTAATCAACATTACTCATGGGCCAATATAACCTCAGGCCTTAAGCATCATCAATTCATCAACCTCCTGACTGAATGCATCTGTGCTTCTCTCTCTCTCTCTCTCTCTCTCTCTCTCTCTCTCTCCTCCTTCTCCTCCTCTCCTGCAGTGTCTGGATGCCAAAGCTAGCAGTCATGGAGTTGGGCAGGCAACTGTGTGGGAAGATGAAGAAGCAGAAGAAGGCAGAACTGACAGTGCCTGCTGTCATGAGAGGCCTAGAGATTCACTTTTACCTGCCCGAAGCCCACCAGCTTGAGTACTTTAAAGACTGCCACACTGCTGAGGACTTGTGTGTTGAGGCTGCCAAGAAATGTCGTATGTACACACTTAAACAGAGAGAAAGACACACACACACGCATGCATGCCAGCCTTATGTGAATTTGTACAGGATATGACTTAGATGCCAAACAAATCCATAACTCACTCAGAAAGAGTTTTCTTATAGAAACAGTGACAAAACCGATTTTTTTGGAAGGACACAGCTTCTTTGACTAGATAAAAAGATAACTTTACTATTACATAGCAAGATAAGTCTATTAAAGTAATAAGTTAACACTTCTTGCATGTAATATTCACTGTCTGAATTTAAACGGAAGTTAAAGAGAATTCTGGAAGTCAAGACAAAATCTTGAAGACTAAGGAAAATCTCTGTAAAAAACATAAAATATTTAAGAAAAGTCAAAAGCTCATATTAGCTATTTTTTATTTTTCTTGAGTTTTCTTTCTATTTAGATTCAAGGAGTTCTAAACACAAGTGAGCAGGCAGCTCATTTTTTGGTATTACTGCCACTCCCTTATCTGTAAAATGCCACTTCTTGTTTGAAAGCAAACATTTTTAGCAAGGGTCAGTCAAATAATTACAAAACAGTCAATCAATTTAGGTGCTGTAGTGATGAAATTTGTAGGAAAGTGACCTGTTTCACCAACCCACCAATGGCGACTGACCTCATTTATTTTTATATTTACCAATAGAGATTTTTACTCGCATTGGGGACGATTTGTGTGTACTAATTTTGGACCCTGCAAGGACAGATGAAAATTTGTGAAATGGGATTTCCCATACTCATAAAAATGAGAGAAAATCCTGGAGTTTTGCAAAATGTGAAATTTTGAAATTTTGTTCCAAATAAAAGTGGTTTTAACTTTCCATTTAGAAAAAGAAGAAAATTTGCCCAGGCTTACCCTTAAAACATAAGCATGACATTACTCTTGCTCTACATGTTTCGAACTGTAGCATGTTGACCATTAGTAATATCAACTATGGTTTTGTCCTCCTAGTTTATACGTTAGAGAAGTAAAACTCTAGGAATTTATTTTGATTTAGCAAATTTAGAAGATGCAAATCCCTGATTTGAGTCTGAAAATGTAAGCTGTGGTGGAAGTAGCTTCAGTTCAGTGTCAGACTTGCATTCAACTTCAGCACTTTTAGACAGGAGGACACAGTAGTATTGTCTGGCATGTATGTTAAAGCTTGTTGAAGAAAAGCTGGCTTCTGGTTGTAACCAAGTAACCTTTCACACAAAAATGTTAGCCGTATTAGCAAGGGGAGTGTATATGAATGGACGAAGAACAATTGGATTAATTTATCCTGAAGCAATTCCACAGTGGTGCACTGAATAGTGTCATCTTGTCATATGCTGGCTCTACATCAGATTTACTGTCATTGTTGTCACTGTCTTGTACAGAAACTCACTAACTAGATTGCTTTACAATGGTGTTGATAGTAATGAGGGGTCCCAATGTCCTGAGTGCAGTGGTTTGATTAAATATGTAGATTTTGGTTATTTTAGTTCTTTTATTGCCCATGCCTTCAATCGTACATGTAGATTGTTTCAACATTGTTTAAAGAATGTAGGCTGTTTGAGTTCATTTGTTCCACAAATAATCTTGAGAGTTTATTGTGTAGAAGTAAGGCATGTGGTTAATTGTCTATGCTCTTTAGACACTGAAAGAAGCTGTTTAAGCATAAACAGTTAATTATTTTTATTATGACCCCTTTTTCATTGCTTACTTATCCCTGTCTTTTATTGAACATTTGGCTGTGGACAACTGCAGACACACTGTCTTGTAACAGAGACAGATTTGAATATGAAAATGGTGTGATGCAAATTTATGTAGAAACTGTACAGTGAAGTATAGTTGTTCTAGTTGCGTGAAAGCAAAATAATTGCATACAAATTAGATGTTGGAAATAAAGTTAAAGGGTATTATTGTTCCTGCATGTTGTTCAACATGTACAACCATGCAGTGCCCAACCTCCACACTCCCATTCTCCAACTGGAAAGGAATGTTTGTGCTTTTGGCTCCCAATCAATTCTTTGACACAAAATGGCTGCTGTGTTGTGATGTTAGGCCCAGAGTTTCCTCTGAGCTGTGCTGTGGCCAAGACCACGAATCGGCCTGGTCAGTGAGAGAGGAAAGGGAAGTTTATGCAAGACTAGAATTTAGAAAAAGGCTTTCGATGCACAGGAGGCTGTGAACCACTTCTTTATTACATGAAGTCACGCTCTCTAGTGAAACCAGTACTAAATGAGCAAAAAACAGCACTCGATGGATTATAAATGACCCCCTTAACATTGTTACAACTTGTGTATGGCTTTCGTCTCTATGTACATCCATATACTTGACACAGACAATTTAGGCAACATTCCTAACATCTTTGCTGTTTATGATGTTCAAGAGTTTTAGGAGAACCCTAAACTGTATTACATTCCAGTCTATGTCCGGAATTTGGTGTCTTTTCCTCATTGTCATGTCGCTTTTTCAGGTATTTCACCCCTGTGCCACAATCTGTTTGGTCTATATGAAGAGAGTCAGAACCTGTGGTATGCACCAAATCATGTATTCAAGATCTCTGAGGACACCAGTATTAAGCTTCACTACCGCATGAGGTAAGACAATGTCTTTGTGGGGAAAATTTGGCTTAGTTTAGCTTAAACTTCAGCAGATGTTAACTTTCTGACATAAATCTCTGACATAAACATGACAAAACAAAATAGCAGATATTTCCGCTCTTTACCATCAGTATTACCATATGTGAAGGACATGATCTTATAAAGCCAGATATTTGATGTATACGTCAGTATTCTTTAAATCACAGATCTCTTCTGTAAACACTTAAATTACAGCACCCCCTTAGACAAAACTAATTCAGCTGGAATAGGGCTTTATTTAACATGTTAATAAAATTAAGAAGAATGGTAAGCACATGAAGGATCCATATGAATGGGAAATAATATGCCATTCCAATAAAACAATGTTAAGACAGTGTTAAGTCCCTACTCATAATGGCTACAGAGCCTGAAAGTTACCTGTTGCTTGTTACATAGCTGAGGTGCTTACCAAACTGGAGCAAACAGGCCTAAGAGGGTTGTGCAACACATTGCGCAACATTATGAGCCAGTGCCCTACTCAGTAGAAGAATGTACACATGGTCATGTAATGTTTGCGTACTGTTAACCCTGCTCTTCTTGTGCAAAAACCCATCACCCATGCCAGTTTCCTTGTGAAGGAAGGCTTTGGGTACTACTTTGGGCTTCATTTCGCAAACAAGTTAGTCTGCATTTTAGTGTACGCTGCATATAGTCATATAATTAATGCTGTTCATGTTCTCATGTAAGTAGAAAAAAGTCCCACTGACAACAACAAAACCAATAATTTTTTGACCAATAATTGATTTTTGTTTAGAAAACATTTTATGAAACTTAACATTTTGTTAGTATTTCTCTTTTGGGAACATTAAATGAATAATTAGACTTTATATCTTGTAACCAGCTCATGAGAATGGGTCTTATTCTTGGATAATGCCCTTGTTTTATACTTTTTTTAAACATTTATACTTGCACTTTAAGGTTAACTGAAGTTTCTTCCTATGCAAAATGTACCAGCTCCTTAATACTGACAAACATATAGCTGCTAAAAGGACTATTTAATTCTTTTAAAAAATAATTAACCTCACATGTTCGTTGCCCACTTTCTTCCGGTCTTTTCTTCAGGGGTTTCCCATTGTGTGTAAAACAAAGACCATGTCTGCACTTCATTATTTTATTTTTGTTCTTGGACCAAAAGAGAATTGCTTATGTTCCCAAAATAAACTGTTGGAGAACTGTCTATGAAGGCAGATTATCACGCTTTCTGAACTAATGGTGATTATAACTGCGTTTTGCAGCATAAAGAAAGTAGAAGTATTAAAATCCTCAGTGCTTCCCTTTTTAACCAGTGAAACTAAGGTAGGAGTCAGCTGGAGTACTGAAATGGAAGCACGCAGTATACCTGTTGTGCGCACAAACAGGTTATGGTCAACCTTTGCACTCGCTCTCTTCCGCTGTGGTATACACTACACAGCTCTCTTTTTTACCTGTGTTACTTCCTGTTTATGTCGATTCTGTGCTCATGTGGCACCTCTGTGGTGCAAGCACCCTAATTATTTACATACAATACAAGAGAACTCCCACTGTTTACATATGGTAGCCAAATACACTGCAATACACTGTACAAATATGTATGTTTATAGCAAACGGTTTGTAATTGTTCATGGTTTTTTTTTTACAACCGGGTTTGTAAAGTAAAGAATTTCTTATAAATTTATTTTTGCACTAATGCACTAATGCACTACCAAAACTTACTTCCCCTTTCCACAGATTCTATTTCACAAACTGGCACGGCACATCTGAAAGTGAGTCTCCAGTGTGGCGGCATTCTTTGAGCAAACAGAAGGGGGGGTTGAGCCCTCAGAAAGGCCCCGACGGGACACCACTGCTAGATGCGGCCTCGCTTGACTACCTGTTTGCTCAGGTGTGTGGGGGGGGAAACCCAAAGAATGACCTTTGTGGCAATAGAAGAAAGCATTAAAGGAATAAACAAAACTTCTGTATCTTAGGTAGAGCCATTGTTTAGGATTATGGTTATGTGGTTATTCAAATCACTGGTTATCTACTCATTTCTTTATCAGTAGATGGTTTGCTGTCTGACATAGAATGGTTTGCTGTCTGTTACTTACATCTGATTTCAGTACCTGAATGATGATTTGAATGTGTGGATTTTTAACATTTAAAGAAACAAATTTTCAAAATGTAGTTAATTAGACTAAGACATGTTTGGTGGCATCTATAATTTTGTACTGAAACTATGAGGCAAATCTGGCTGACAAGAAATGGACCCTCATACCTCATCAACTAGCACTGTGCAAATGCACATCTAAATCATGACACATTGGGTTAAAATAGTAGGGTTTTTACAGCATAATGGCCTGACATTTGTTTTTCTGTGCTGTAGGGCCAGTATGACTTCCTCAGAGGTCTGGCTCCAGTGCGTAGCCCCCAGAGCGAGGCAGAGCTGCATGAGATAGAAAACGAGTGCCTCGGAATGGCTGTCCTGGCCATCACTCACCATGCAAAGAGCAACAACCTTCCCCTGGCTGGAGCTGGGGCTGAGACCAGGTGAGTCCTCATACAGCTTACTTAGAGAGCAGGGATTAAAAGATAGGGAGAAAATGAATCAAAAGGGCAGTAAGTGAACTTCTGGACATATGAGGGCATATGCCCAATAAAGTTATCAAAAGGGATCTTTGGAGTAATGTCACTGAAGAACCACTTTTGGCTCTCTAGAGATTTTTAAGTGGTTACACAGAATGTAAAAGGTTCTGTACAAACTGAAAGTGCGTATGGTTCTATTCTTTTTAAATGCTTGAAAAAAGTTTCCAATTCAAAGGAAATGAAAGTTGTATAAAAACCCTACTTCCAGATTTTGTTGGATATGCCTCGATTGACTGATATGTAGCTTTTTCACTTCCATTTTTGCTATGGAAAGCATTTTTTTAAATAAAGTAAGTTGTATTTTTTGAGTAGTGATGTGCTGCCCCTTTTTGAAGTCATCATACCATTTCTGGTTTTAATTAAGTCATGAATAAAAAGGAATGAGTCAGTTCCAGATTATGAAATACTTTTCTGAATCACAGTTCTAACTTTACATTGCATCAGCTGGTGAGATGGTATGTGAACTGGAGGAAGGATGGTCTTTGATGGTGTTGAAATTTGCATCTTGCTGTGCAGCCTTTTAATGGTGTCAGCAGGAGTTGCCCTGTGAGTTGTTGTTGTTGTAAATGCTGAGGTTAATTTCTAAGCAACATAATGCATGTAATCATGCAATAATTATTTTAGGCATCATACCATTGCAGGACGTGCAGATTTTGCTGTAAGGAATGCAGATGTAGAAGCAAACAAGAAAAGCAATATGCCATGCAGTTTACCACAAAGGGCTATTGTTGCACGAGGCAGATAAAACAGTCACAAAATACAATACGATAAAACACATGAATGCTGAACGTAATAACTGCATTACTTTCTTATGCTAAACAGTATGTTAATCAACCTCAATACCTGTATTAAAACATTTTAAATGAAAGATGTTTTGTAATATTTGAATTGTTTCCAAAATGTAATAAACAGTCAAAATATTAAGTACCGTATATTTAAATGTACTTTGTCACATCTCACTTGTTTGTTTCTGTTTTCTTTTTTTAATCCTCTTTCTGCCTGTTATTGTCCTATGCTTCTTATTCACTCACAGCTACAAGCGCTTCATCCCTGAAAGCCTCAACCGGACCATCAAACAGCGCAACTTTCTAACGCGCATGCGCATCAGCAACGTTTTTAAGAACTTCCTCAATGAATTCAACAGCAAGACTATCAAGGACAGCAACATTTCTCTATACGACCTGAAGGTAAAATACCTCTCCACCCTAGAGACTCTGACATGGGGTCTGGGCCGAGAGGTGGTGGAGCCTAGAAGCCTGCGTGTGTCTGGAGAGGGAGAGGGCTCGCCTGCCCACACATTAAGCACGGGAGAGGAGGGACTGGCCTATGAGGTTCAGGTGTCCGGCACTACTGGGATATCCTGGAGGAAGAAGCCTCAGCAGGTGAGTGGGGCCATTCATGTTACAGTAGGCATGGAATATTTGCTTTGAAAATGTACTCCTATTTACAACATTTCTCCTTATTTCACATAATTTACTGCTGTCTTTTTCTGGCTGTGTCCAAATGTCAGACTTTATATGAGGAAATAGAGTACATTACATTTTTAACGCTTTAATTGGATAAATGCAACATACCATGTCATGTCATACTCACATTTACATACAGTAGTGCGAGAGAGAAGGTATCTGCTGTGTC
Organism: Hydrocynus forskahlii; assembly: GCA_037974365.1. Taxonomy (NCBI): domain Eukaryota; kingdom Metazoa; phylum Chordata; class Actinopteri; order Characiformes; family Alestidae; genus Hydrocynus; species Hydrocynus forskahlii. The sequence continues at coordinate 13,352,482 of JBBPCX010000114.1, forward strand.
TCTCCCACTAAGAACATGACCAGTTGAGTTAGAGGCACATGGCCATAGGACTATTAGACACACAAAACAGGTAGAACTCAGCAGAGCTTAGATCAAGTCATGCAATAGTATAGTCCATTACATTAATCAGGCTTGCTTGGTAATATTGTAATTTAGAGCTGCAAGGGTATAACACCCTAACATCCCTGACACCATCCCCAATCCACCTCCATGGGTTTCAAAAACCGCCCTCAACCTCTTTATTCCCAACACGTACCCACTCCATATCTAAGTATGTTATCAAAACAAAAGATAACTTTGCTAAATATAATGTTTCTCACTATTTAAATATTCTACGAAAAGTGTATGCACTTAGATCTGAACATCAACACCAGGAAATTGAAAGCTGCACTGTTCCTTAACTTTGTGCAAATTATTTAAGTGGTTCTTTTAATTGCATTTCCATGATGTTAACAGATATTTCTCACTGTTCAAATGGGAACACTATGCAGTTTATCCATATTCCTGGTGTCACCATGGAAAGTTTTTTTTAATTTTGTCCCCATACTTGAAGATTACGGTGAAAGTTTAGTTTTGCTGTAAAAGTTTAATTTAAAGTTTCAATTTTAGTATTAGTTGCATTATATTTTACTTTTATCCAAAGTACCCTATTGTCTTCCCTTGTATTTTGAAATACCTGAAAATAAATGTTATTTAATTTAGAGTTTGATCCAGCTTTCTGTTTCTTCCTGAGCAGAACGTCCTGCCCGTCAAAGACAAAAGTAAATTGCGGAAGAACAAGACAGACAGCAAACAGAAGAATGATAAAAAGAAAGATGCCAGCAATGGATGGACACTGTTCTCAGACTTCAATGAAATTACCCACATCGTCACAAAAGAGTCCAGTGTCACCATTTACAGACAGGACAACAAGACCATGGTACATGTACTATTCTTACCTCTAACAGTCCCACAGTGATTGTTTCTAAGTGGGATTAAGCGTTAGTTTTTTGTGTTTTATGTATTTGTTGTCAGTAACATAATAGTAAACAGAAATGTGTGATCTGTTGTACTGTATGTATCATCTAATGGCTGATCTGAGCTTTGCAGCCTGTTTATGATGTTATTTGAAATGAAGCTGAAATATATATAGGATTGTTGAATGTATTAATTTATCATATACATTAACTTCTAATCTATAAGACATCTACCTTTTTTTATTGTGCAGGAACTGGACTTAGCGTATCGCGGAGAGGCTCTAGCCTTTGTTGCTCTGGTGGATGGATATTTTAGGCTGACTGTAGATGCCCATCACTACCTCTGCACTGAGGTAGCTCCTTCTTTTGTGGTCCAGAATCTGCAGAATGGTTGCCATGGACCCATCTGGTACAGTAAAACAATCTTCTCACTCTCTGTTCCCTCTTGTCCGTAAATGTTTCTTCCATGCATAGTCAGTGTGAGCCTGTGGCTGTGGACATCAGCATCTTTCAGTCGTGTTAACATCCTGTGTTTTCTGTTCACAGCACAGAGTACGCAATTCACAAACTCCGACTGGAGGGCAATGAGGAGGGTTCCTATGTGCTACGCTGGAGCTGTACAGATTATGACCATATCATAATGACTGTTGTCTGCATGGAGGTACTGAATCCCACATTATATAGTCATTAGAGAATAATTAAATATTATTGCCAATTGCTGATTACTTGTTTAGGGAGAAAAAAAAATACTGGCTGATTCAAATCATGCACTCATTGTAGTAATACATATTAACCCTTGAAACCAGTGTTTTCTAAGCCTGGTCCTTGAGTCACTGTCCAGCACATTTTAGCATTTTTCCTTTTCCCAACACACCTGATCCAACTAATCAACTAATTAACTGCCCCTTAATTATTTATAATGGGTGTGTTAAAGCACTTAAATGTGCAGGACAGTGTGCCTCCAGGACCAGTTTGGAATCACTGCCTTAAACTCTGTTTTGGTCCACACATCAGGTCTACACTCTCTTTCAGTGGGTAAGTACGATAAATGTGCTTACCCACTGATCTGTGGTTAGTGGATGCCATTAGAACACTATTTAACTACCTACTGGAAACATAGTGCCAATAGTAAAGTTTGGTGATGGAGGAGTAATGATCTGAGTCTGGTTTTCAAGGCCCGTTAGTTCCAGTGAAAGACAAGGGTAAAGATACAATATACAGAAACATTAAAAATGTTTAGTTAATTGCTTCCAGTTGTGTGGAAAAAGTTTGGGGAAGGCCTTTTCCTCTTCCAGCATGACCTGATCCATAAAACTATGGTTTGATGAATTTGGCATGTACAACATATAGAGCGCAGACTCAGTTAAATATCATTTGTAAGTGAGGTGTTCTTGTCCAACAGAATCAGTTAATGGCCTTACAAAAAGTCTAATGAGCACAAATTCTCACAAACACTCCAAAGGATTAGAATCTGTAACGGGCATATATAAGTGTGATGGTCAGGTGTCCACATACCTTTGGCTATAAAGTGTATTTTGGGCCAGCACAAACACATCTAGTAGCACATCTAGGACTAGAAAATGTATATCAGCTATATAGCACAAGTCCAAAATTCTGCTTCATATATCCTTTGATAGTTCGGTTTATATTCTGTTTTTCTGTTTTTTTCCAGGTGGAACTGAGTGAGTCCAAACGTGTTCCTCAATATAAGAACTTTCAGATTGAGGTGGGGATGCAGGGCTACAGACTGTTTGGGACAGAGACATTCAGACCGAGTCTAAAGGAGTTACTGGATCACTTGCAGGGTCAGAGCCTACGGACTGAGAACTTGCGCTTCCAACTGCGACGCTGCTGCCCACCTCAGCCCAGAGGTATGCTCAGTCTACATCTGCTACACTTCCCAGCAGCTCTGAACATGTAGAAGCGCTTAGGAAAGCGGCATTCTGAAATAGAGCACAAACTGACTGTTAATCCTGATGGATTATGGTCTTAACATTGCTTCATGTTTCAAGTCACACCAGAAAGGTCTGTCTCTTTTAGTACAACACTAAGATAAGGATCATATTGCGAAAGATTTCTTATGAGACTTCAACAGAAACCTTACGTTTCACAATGGTATTCACCCACACACGTCCCTGAGACGGTTAACTACCCTGACATGATACTTACCCCACATAGGGTCTTTTTTCCATGTAGTCAGCATTTTCCCCACTGATGACAAAATCTCTCAAAGTCAAAAGTCAAAGGGAACTTTGTCATCTCAATCGTATACAAGTATACATAGAGACTGAATGGCAAATATCAGGTTCCACAGTGTGCAGTAGACATGCACAACAGCGTAAATAAAGGAGTATAAAATAAGAGTAAGATTTAACCTACCCTGAGTGTGTGGACAGCTCTCTGTACATTATATACAAATAAAAGTAAAATGTGCAATGATTAAAAAAATGTGCATTGTTTCTTCACTCACATGTTCATTTGAACACTCACACAAAATGCAGCTTGACATCAATCAGCAGAGGGAACAAGAGACCTTAGTCAGTCAGGCGAATTGTTCTAAGGCTTATGGACAAGCATCCACATGCTGAAGGCAAACTGATACTGTTGCAGCTGTGTCCATTACCTTAGCTTTAAAGGTGCACTGTTTTTTTTTTTTGTTTGTTTTTTTTTGTTTTTTTCTAAACAAAGCAATAATAAATCAAATAACCCCGACTGAGTAGATATCAGTGTTGGTGTGTATGCAGACCTTGACATTGAACTTTAATTGTTGTGGTGGAAGGCTTAAAGAAACAAATTAAATGTACACAGTTTTGCACTCAAGATATGGTTGATCTGTTAACACATTTCTGAAATTCAAATTTTGCTTCTTTATTTTAGTGATGGATCTGCAAGGCTTATGCTCTTAAAAGCACTATAATGTAAAAGTTTCCCAAACATTTTCCATAAACACATCCCCCAAATGTATCTCAGCCTGCTCAAACTACATTCAGATCTTCTGTAAGGTCAGGAGGCTAATCAGTGTTATTTAGGACTTGCAGTAGTGTGACATACTGCGGTCTATGAAAATGAACCCAACTGCTATGGACAGCAATAAAAAAAACACCAGGTATGGAGAGGACAGTGTTTTTCCTCTATGTTTATGCTGGTTATGTATATAAAAATAGTTCTAGATCAGCATTCTGACTACCTTAATGAAGAGCTAGATGTGGCTTGAGTAGGTTTTGTTCTTGTATTTATGGGAGCTGTTGACGTCTTGTGTTTTATAACAATGTTAGCCTTGTTTCTTTAGTTCTAACGAAAACAAATTTGGACAGCCAAATGACCTGGCTGATGGACTACAGTACATTTAGGATGACAAGTTACTTTTTAATATTTCAGCTTCTTGCTTTTGTGGTTTCTGTATGATCATACAACACAGTGCTGGTGAGGAGTGAGTGACACACTAAGGTGTATGTTGTGTGTTTGCAAGTTTAAGAAGTCTGGAAAAGAAATGTAGCGCATGTTCCCATATGAGTGGCAGCCACACTGTTTTGTTTACATCCCTACGCTTTATAAGTACATGCTGAGACACTGGTGTCAAGCAGGAAGTGTAGTAAATGTGGTTTTCCGTTGCTGTTCAAGATCTCTGCAGGTCATGTTGTGAAACACGTTGCCCTGCCCTCAGGTACTAAAACATGTGGGTGTGTTTTTGTGTACATCAAGAACATCAAAACAAAATCAACATGATGTTCCCAGATACTTGCATGTAAGACATACATTACTACCTTAGAAAGCTATTACAAAGTGTTTTTACCACAGAATTCTGTGACACTGGGGAACTTCCTCCTTCCTCAGACAGCATCTGAAAAACACGCGCACACGGCAGCAGTGCAAAGTTGAGACACCTACACATGCACCAAGTTAACCACAAGCAGACAAATTATATAAATACACTCACTTGTCTTGTTTACATGCTTTTTTTTGCTTTTATACTCGATCAGTTATGACTAGTGCTGTCAAGCGATTAAAATTTTTGATCTAATTAATTACATGGTGTGGCGATTAATTAATCTAATTAATCAC
>JBBPCX010000114.1:13368585-13434045 GCA_037974365.1 Hydrocynus forskahlii
ACACACACACACACACACACACACACACACACACACACACACACACACACACACACACACACACACACACAAATACAAATACACACATACAAAAGCTATACACGTCTACTTCTCCATTCTCTCTGTGATAAGGTGTGACTGCTTTAGTAAAACCCCAGTGGTTTAGGGTAAACAGCAGTGCTAACAGTTAGAAGCTGGTTATACACATGACAATTATCATGAGTGAAATGTAGATATTAAAAAGCTTTGTATTTTTACGTTTTATTTATTTTTAAGCTTTATTGAATATTATTATTAGGGCAGGTACAGTTATTCACAGTCAATAATTAATTAAAACAATGAATCGATTAAAATTCTCTGATTTGCTTCATGATTATTTTGCAGTTTGAATGATAAGCAGGAAATCCATAAACCATAATGAAGTCATGTGAAATCTGATCGTTCTCCCCAAGGAGGGAACTGTTAGCACCTAAACTACTTCTGTAATCGTGACTGATAGAGGGGAAACCCTCATCAGCAGAATCTTACTACTGCGCCTGTGTTTGTAGTTACAGATCTCATGTATATAAAGTCAAATTAAATGTTTGCTTTTATTTTGCTGTGTTAATGATTACTTGCTCAGTAATCAAAATAATCATGTACATGGGTGTTTGACGCTAGAATATTATGCCTTTTTCTCTCTGCATGATTTAGGTATGCTCCAGAATGCTTGGTCCACTGTAAGTTCTACAGGGCCTCGGACGTCTGGTCATTTGGAGTGACCATGTATGAGCTCCTGACCTACTGTGACACCCAATGCAGCCCCATGACGGTAAGCAGCCTAACGATCCTGCTGAATCCAGTCTGTGCTGGTGATTCACTAAAGTATTCGGCTCATTGTTTTTCTTTGTGTTCGTATATCCCTCCCTTAAATGGGTGTAAGAGCAAAACTTTGCCTTTCTGTAACTCTAGCAGATGTAAGCGTAACAAGAACTAAAGGTGACCCGTATTCCCCATGCAAAAAGTAGTTTATTCAAAAGTACTACGAGTATACTTATTTTATATTAAAACTGAGGCAGTATACTTGAAGTTCACTTTTTATGTACTATATTTTATATACTTAAGAATACTATAGTGAAGTATACTTGACTTATACTGATAAGTATAAAGAAAGTCTGTAAAGTATACTTTTGCAAACTTAAACCCTTATAAAGTATACTTAAAGTATACTTTTATAAACTTAAAAATGTTCCAATTTAGTCCAAAGAAGTATTTAATTAGTATAATTTCTAGTACATTGCAAGTACATGGTCCATATACTTGTTATACTTATACGCAAGTATACTTGAACTTCATGTATACTACTTTTTGCTAAGGGTTGGACCTCCTCTCAGTAGTCATCTATTTGGTAAATGATCTGTTGGACTGAATGCTAGGTGTGAGAGTTATGTGGAGATTGGGATGAACTTGCCCTTTCATTGAGTAGAACACTGCTGCACTCTGCTCCACTAATGAAAAAGCTCTTTGTTCAGATGGGCTGTGATACAGGCTCAGTCTCTCTCTCTGGCAGATGGTGCCAGTCTGTGCCCATGGTGGCAGATGCTGTGCCCAAAGGCTGTGGGCACCGGTGCCAGATCAGTATACACTAGTCCCACACAGCCCTCTGTGCCCCGACTAGAGGGACTATCGAGGGCGTTAAGGGATTGCTCAAACGAGTACTGAGAACGTCAGAATCGAGGGAGTGCACCTCAAACACTGAATTTACTTTCTTCAGATTTGTACATTGTTTGCACATGAACAAAATATTAGTTTGTCTTTCAATTTTCTCACTTTAGCAATAATTGTTAATGTAATATATTTTGTTCCACATAATGTGAAAATGATGTACACATTTGAAGCAAGTAAATTCAACAGATACACAGAATTTCCGAGGCGTACAGGCCTCAATCCACTGTTCTTCAGCTTTCGTTTCATTTCAGTGAAGTTAGTTCTTTGCATTCTGCTTCATATCAAATATAGACTCTGGACAGCAGCATATTAGGGAAAGGCTGTAGTGTTGTGGCCTTATTTAGCAGACAGCTGACACTCTGCTCCACCCCTACCAGGTGTTCCTTAAGATGATTGGTCCAACCCAGGGCCAGATGACTGTCACCCGTTTGGTCAGAGTTTTGGAGGAAGGGAAGAGATTGCCCAGGCCAGAGAATTGCCCAGAGAAGGTAAATGTGTGTGTGTGTGTGTGTGTGTGTGTGTGTGTGTGTGTAAAATCTCACAATATGTGTGTGTGCACATACTGTATATTGTGAATTGCCTCAAGGCTGGCATGCTATTTCACTGACTGTGTGTGACCACTCTCTCTGTTCTGTCAGGTGTACAGTTTAATGAGAAAGTGCTGGGAGAGCACACCCGACAAAAGGATAGACTTCAAAAGCCTGATCACTTCCTTTCAGCAGATGCTTGCTGACGGCCTGTAACCATGGAAATCCACTGTTCTGCAGACTCCACCTGCCTTACTACATAATGCGAGAGGTCGGCGCAATGAACTTTTTATATATATATAAAAAAAAACAACAAAAAAGAAGAAGAAAAGAATTCATTACACATTTTCCACCGCTTGGTCCCACAGGAATGGTTACATGATGTCATCTTATATCCTCGTATTCACGTAGTATATTTCACATTATCACCACAGAACTAGGCCTCAGTCAAGATGCTGAATAGACAGTCAACTGCTGCATGGATCAGTGGTCACTCCACTGCACTGCAGGAGGCAGTAGAGAGTCCAGTTGCTCTCCAAGTACGCAAGTGGAGAAGTACTACTTCATTCATTAAATGCTCATTAATCTGTTTCTCCTATTAAGCCTAAACGTACGCTTCCTCTGTAAAACTAAAACTATACTGACTACTCTTGATGTTTTCTAACAGCACCTGATTTTACAATACTTGTCAAGAGAAAGGCTGTGCACATGTCATTTTTTGTTGTGCAAGCTCACCTGGCTGTCACGAGGACATGATTTGTTTTAGCAGTGCAAGTTTGGGATAATTGGTATTTTGTTTCATCTGTAGTGCCTTGCAGCACGTGATGTGCTGGAGTAACTATTCAGATGATCAGGATGTGACTGTGCATTCTAATACGCACTTCATTTCCACATGAACAAAACTGTATTACAGCGACAGTTACTGCCAAAGTAAATAAAGTAATAGACAAAATTGTGCTGATACATTTTATTCATGTGCAAATGATGCTCGAGTGAATTCAGTGCATCACTTTTTCAGTGCAGTCTGTGGAAGTACGACGACTGTGCGTGAAGTTCCAGGCTTGTGAAGCCGGGACCTTGAGCACTTTTATGAATGAACAGACATGTCTGCAGTGTTTATGTAGCATTGGGACAAGCCGTGTGTGTGTGAGAGGGACGCTGAGCCAACACCTGAACAGTCGGGAGACGCCCGAACAGTCGAGAATACCATGGACAATTGCCGATGTGCTGAATTACAGACTTCTGCCGCCACTTTGAGTGCAGCACTTGGTCTTGCTAATGACATTGTTGTATTCTCCTTTTATTCCTCCTCCACTTCTTTCTCCAGCCAGTGGCCATAAAAGACTGAAATGGACACGTTTCTAAAAATGTGGAAGGGACTGCTGTTGAGATGCTTTGTGAGAGACATTTAATGCCTACAATAGGCACTAGAGGACAGTAGAGATTACAACAATACAGCTTATATCTAATATCTGAAAAGTATATTCTTGCTCAAGTCTTGTATAAAACTGAAATACCAATGTAAGTCTGGCAATAGCTGAGCCCGAATACTTTATCATTTTTATCAGTAATTAAAAACAATGTATCAGATTATGGACGGTATGGACTGAAAAAAAGAATGGTATGGACTGCATCATGTGTAATTATAACTGAATTATGATTTTCATTCCTGGGCAGATGAACAGGGACTCAGTTTTCTGCTTTTGACACAGCTTTTTCCAGTCCAATCATCAGGGTAATGAGGGCCATTCACAAGGTAACAGTGTATCAACATTCAGGTGAATGGTGCTGAACTGCTATAATGCAACAGTTTCAGTAAAAAAAAAAATCAATTTCAGAGCATTTTAGGGTCTTAACAGAGCCAAAAATATTACAATTTCCATTATTTTATGCAAAAGGATTCTTCTATTTAATAAACACGATTCTCTTGTTCATGGACTTTAGGCATCATCTTACAATTTAATTAGGCTCTTTCTGACCCGAGTCCTTTATTATCAATCGCTACTAGGTTATAGCACCCATTAGTGTTTTCATAAACAGCTTTCATTTGTGCTCCAGTAAAATCAGTTCATTCTTGTGCATGTGACATTCTGAACCAATGTTTAAGCCTTTTTTCCCCCCAAAATGACAATTTTATAGTGTTTAATAACAATTATGACCTGCCTTAAAATTTGGCTGCCAATTCGTTTTTTGTGTTAATATAAAGCGACGGCTGTTGTTTTGCTACGCTGCTTATACGACAGGACCACTTAAAAGGTTTGTGAATATTCTGAGAGTTCACACTGCTCTAACGGGCACACAGTAGCTGCTGCACCAGCCGTTTCTGCAGCAACCGCCTAAAAGCAGAGGAGGTGTGGCCACTGGTGTGCTTAGTACATGGTTTTAGTTTAAAATAAGACTCGAGGTACAGTGATGGTGCACTTTTTAACGCTGCATTTGCAAGAAAGTTGTGTTTTACGTTGCGTTTTTCCCTAGTTTTGATTTTCACATTAAACCAGTTAAACACCCCACTTTTAGTCCATTTCGTTACATGAAAACGTGCCTCACTACTGCAGGCTGGTGATTAATGTCCATTACAGCACCTTTCTAACAGTCAAGTAAACAGGTACAAGACTGACAAACCCTGATCCAATAAAACATGCTGGGATCAGTCAGACCTGAATTTCACACCTAACGGTAACACAAAAAACATTTTCAGACATTGATTGACCTTAATTTTTTTCACAAATATATTTCAAAGTCTTCCTTAAGACCTGTTAAGAATGTGAGGGTGGGACGGAGGGGACTGAGATTATTGTGTTGTGACTGATTAGAAACAACATGGAGAACAGAGAGGAAACACAACGGGCAGCACAGCTCCTTTTCTTTATTGCGGAATGTAAAACCATTTCTCTGCTCCAAATTAAAACTCCAAATTATTGTTTTTTTTTTCCTCAGAAGAATAAGACAAATTGTATTCAATAAGGAAAAAATGTACATAAATAGACAAATAAATACAATTACATCTTTGCTTTACTACAGTTTAAAACCCAAAAAAAAGCCTGGCGCTCTAAAACAAGACCTACTATAGAAAAAAAAAAAAGAATTTTACTATAATACACGAGTAAATGCATGCTTAAATTCCACCGTACCTAAAAATAGCTTATTCACAGAAAGCAATAATCAGTATAGTTTGGATATAAAATATTAAATATTGCAAAATCTGAATTCCAGGTCAGAAAAAATGTACAAACCTTACAATGGAAAAAAAAAAACGAACAAAAAAACAAAAACAAAAACGTTGCAAAAATGTCTACAGAGCCCAAAAAAAAAAAAAAAAGCAGATTCCCCTGCACCTTCAGAAAGGTGAACATGTACTTGCCAAGTCGTGAAGAAACTCTTCAGTATTGCAAAGCTCTGCGATTACGCACATTACAACAGCCATTACAACAGAGGTTAAGATGGTCAGTTTCAAATCTGTGCTGCTCATCCTGCTCTCAACTCACTCCTCTGAATGACCTGGGCGCCATCTGAGCTAGCGATATGATGGGTTAGGTAGGTGTGTGGACTCACTGTCAAAGTGATGAGGGGAAGATGTGTACAATCAACAGAACAGCTTACGGTGAGAGCAAGAAGGAGAAGAGGCACAGCAGAACTACCCTCGCCCACTGACAACAAACTTAAATCACACACCTGGAATAACTATGCTGGGGACAAAACACATCAAGCACTCAATAATAATATAGACGCGCCGTTGCCGAACAGCAACAGGTAAGTATTGTGGCAAGGCTGGACAGAGGTAACTGTAACTGTGCTTTAGAAATCCCTGCCGCGGGCCATCAGCAGTGTTAGTGTTGGAGACAAACCTGTCTGATCTGACCACTGGAGACACAGAGCAAAACAACACAGCTGAACAAGGGGAAGCAGAAGAGAAGCAGCCAAAAGCTCTCTGTTCTCTTACAGTACATTATGATTATGGTGAGCTTCTTAACAGTAGGGCTGCCCAGTGTATATCTGTCCATCCCAATGGTTATCCCACTATTAGTCTGTGATATCACAGAAAGCTCTAAATGAAGTTCTACCCAAGTACATTGTATGTTCAGAGTATCTGAAGCTCCAGATCACTTTGTGTGTGTGTGTGTTTTGGATTCATTAAGGCATACACACAAGCCAAAACCAACAATTTAGGTCAAAACAAACCATCAAAAAACCATTAAGGATCTGTTTTCTTATATATCTGGAAATGTACAGTCATATGGAAAAGTTTTGTCACCTTGGTCAAATGTTAATTTTTCAAAGTGAAAATAAATGCACATCCTCTACAGTGAACACGCTTCAGCACATTTTAATTCACAACTGTAGTTTCTGAATTTTTATTTTTGTATTTTTCCAGAAGCCTAAATTCAGCATTTAAATAGAATGACTGCAGGACAACAAGACAAATGCCGTATTTATGTTTGTTGCCTGTAGTGGACGCGTTCACTTATTTTCACATAGAACATCAACAAAATGTAATTTGACTGGCGCAGCCCTATTTAACCGCGTTTTCTCCAAGCACTGATGACCATTTAGGATCACTTAAACCTCGTCCTCGCTCATCTTAACTCAGTATTCTGGTACAACCCTGAAATGAAGCAATCCCTGTTTAGCTGTGACAATCACTATGATATACTCACTCTCTCTTTCTCTTACACACACACACACACACACTCTCAAAAGTTTTCTTAAAAGGCCCATATCACAAAATAAGAGTTTGATGCAGTATGTAAACAAAGTTGCAAAATGTTTAGTTCAACTCCCTAGTCAAATCATTTCATATATACAAATTAAGCTCCAGGAACAGACAAAGTCTGTTACAAAGTCACTGTTTTTGTGATGTCACACAAAACCAACCTATTTACATATATCCTCCCACTCACTGTGGAGTTATGAGTGTTTCAGCCTGGACTGAATGGGGCTATAAATGTTAGCCCAATGGGGCTATGGAGTGTTTCAGCCCAAACTGCTTCTTGAGTGGAGTTATAGAGTGTTTTAGTCTGAACCGCTTCAGACTAAAACACTATAACTCCTTTTGAGAACAGCTGATCTTGTATACAGCTCCAGAAAAAATGAGACCACTGCAATTTATTTTTAAATCTGCATCTAAATGAGTAGGACAACCATTCCATGCCAGTGTCTGTTAAATTCCTACACCAGCACCTCATTCTGCTTTATGAGGTACTGATTAGTAATCACCTGAATCACATCTTATTTAATGAGGAAAAGTATAAAAACACTGCTGTAATCGACACTCTTCTCTTGCAATGTGACCAGTTGGATGGCAAAACACTACTAGAAGTATGTCAAAGGTAATTATTGCCATTTTGTTTGAGTAAACAACAAAATCTTTGAATTATTCAAGTTCTGTAAACACTGCATCATTTGTACTTGGAAATTATGAGAAATATTGTCAGCAGTTCTTAAAAACTAATGCAAAGCTGTTCAATACAATACTTGCACATATAAAAGATAAACTGAGATGAACTGAAAACAGCATTTTTGCAGTGGTCTCTTATTTTTTTTTGGAGCTGTATATCAGTCCTGAAGGCACAGTTTAAATCTAGTGGATAAAGCGAGGTTGGAAAATGGTCATGTAAAAATATTGATTTTGGTGGACAAGAGAAAAACTACAAATGAAATAAAGATATAAGATATGGCCCCTTTAAAGTCCATTATGAGTAAAGCATGAGTGTAGTTATCCCTGGCAGGCCTTAGCGCTGCTATAATCCGTGAACCTGGCTCTTGAACCTGGAACGGTACAAGATTACAGTGATCCGAGCAGCACTGCTTCTCACACACACACCAAAGAGAATGGCTTTCAGAGTGGGCAGGGAAGTCGAGCTAGTCTGATACAATCACTGAGTAGAGCAGAAAGTAAATCACACACACGCTCTCTTTCTCTGTCTCTCTCTCTCTCTCACACACACACACACACACAAACAGCCTTATTATAAGTGGCTGAATAAAGCAAGGAAAGCAGCCTGTACACACTATACAACGACAAAGACCCAGTTCTGCCTCAGAAACAGAATCTGCGGTCGTTTCTGAGCATCACCTTTAAAAGACAATCTACTGGTCTACTGGTGGACTACGTCCAGTCCATAAGCTATACATACAAAAAGAACTATGGCTTTAAGCCGTTCAAACACATGGTTAAATATCATTTACAAAAAAAACCCCACTTTGATTAGAATGCTCCTACTGAAGGAGCAACAGTAAATATAATAAGCACTTAGTCCCATTTTGTGTATTAGTTTGTACAGTCATATGATACAGTAATGCCACACAAATACTGCCTTATACAGATCACTGAGGAATTAGAGGGAGAGCGAGTAAAGTACACAATAACAGAGCACTAAGAGTCATGTAGTGGCATTGTGCTGAGATTATTACTGGCAGGGTGCTCACATGGGAACTGCTTTCCAGATTTCTAGCTCCACAGGGCCGCTCTGCCCCAGTAGATCCTTCCATTGCATTGTTATTAAAACTGACCTTTCCATGTTCTGCTCACAAATGCATTCTTTCATGAGGCTTAGTGCTCCTTAAAGACGACTGACACATCCCACTCTACTTCTCTTTGTTTTGCGAGTTTACAGTGAGACTGTATGATTGTAAGAGGAGAGAGAACTCTTGAGAATTTCTGGACGGCTTCAGAATCCCCACTAGCGAGGGGGGGCTGCGAGACGACTGAGGAACAGGAAAACAACGCTGTGGTGGTGGTGGGGTGTACCAATTTTGCCACGGGAAACATAAGTAAGAGAAGGATGCGTATAGGATGTTAGACTGGAAGGAGGAGCTTCAGTCATGGTCACTGCAGTTATTAAGTTAAATTAAAATTCCAGATTAAAATGCTACGCTTTCGAGATGGACTGCGTTGCTCTAGAAAATCAACAGGTTGGAAATACTCAGTCTCAGACCCTAAATCCACAGATAGAAGATCTGATGTCTATAGTACATTAGGCTGTCCACAACTGTCAGGATTTTGCTGAGCACAATCCACACTTCCAGACATGGCCTGTAGTAAGGTTTTGTATTCCCAGCTAAATTTGAGTTGACCTTAGGTAACAGTTGCCTGTGCTGCATATGGGGAGGAGAACTGAGCATATCCATAGAATTGTATAAATGTATAAAGTTTGCGGTATCTCGTCATTAAAAGTATCTCTAAAAGTAGGCCCCTGTTCTACAGGTCAGGCTGTGGCTGATCATTTTGTGTGTTGGTCAAATTTCCTTTTCCTGCAGTCGGAAGCTGTTCTTGGCCACATTAACCACCAAGATATAAAGTCTGGCATGCGAGACTAGCTTTTAAATGACAACAGTGAAAGCAAAGAAAGTATTTGTGGGTGGAGCATGGGCAGGTCAGCAAATGAGCAATATTTCTATTGCTGTTAGTGAGCGGCAAATGACTTGCACTGAGAAAAATCCAGAGGAGCTGAAAAATAACATCTACCCTGGAATAACAGATTACAGAGAGACGAGTGGTGTGTATATCCACATTTGCCTGAAAAGAGTGACTATAGAGTGTGTCCATCAGCTGAGAGAAGAGGACCCATTACATATTATTGCCTTTAGCCTGTTCCATGGCCCATCTGAGTGGCTAAGTGCATTAGTTAACATACTCTGAGCTCGTTCTGCCTTAAGGCTCCTGCAGTAGAATGGCTGATCTTTCCTACAGTTACAGCACTATGTACAGAGCTATATGCAAACACACAATCACGTACACACAAAATGCACATTTACACTTTGTAAGTGAGGGATTTGTCCATCTTTGTAGGGTCTTTTGTATATATGTGTGTGTGTGTGTGTGTATGTGTGTGAGCAGGATTGGTTATTTGGCCCTCATGTTAAAAAAGACACCAGCATTTTTCAAGCTATCTGCTGCTTCGGTACCATTTGGTCAACTACTGTTGATTCTCTGTGCTATATATATATATGTGTGTGTGTGTGTGTGTGTGTGTGTGTGTGTACTAAACACAGAGAAACGATTCTAAATTATGATCCATATTAATCGACCATATGGATCATCCGCATCAGATAGAAGTTGACTGAAATGTGCTGGAATCTCTAAAGTTTGGTTTAGATATTTACAGAACATTTGAATATAGGTACATATTATTCTATTATATACCAAACATCAGTAAGGTATAACCCTTTAAAGCGAAATCTGATTCAAAATGCTAGTAATTCTCTGAGTATAGCTCTATTTTGTACAGCCCTTGACCACTTACAAAGGAATTACACACACACACACACACACACACACACACACACACACACACACTCACATTCCCTTGGAGCAGGAAAGTACCCTGCCTGGGAGAGAGTGCGAAGGACACAGAGGCAATCAAAAGAAATGGCAGAAGAGAAGACAGAAATGTCAATAACACAGCGCCTTCCATCACACAGCACAGAATGTGCCACATTCAGAATAAACAGCAAGGCAGGCCTTAAAGCCAGGAATAAGCAGGCCTGAGCACATTCAGACCTTTCAGAGAGTACACAAACTTTCACACACTAAATACGATCAGTCTCAGCTGTTGAGGGCAGAGATCAGACTTAAGGCTTGGACAACAACAATGTAGTCAAAAAAGTGTGTGCTTCTATGTGTGTGTGTGTGTGTGTGTGCTTTAAATCCTCTTCTTTTTGAAGTAGTCAGCATACTGGCCACCAAGGCCCTGAGAATGCTGGCCGATGTACGGCCCCTCTGATGTCACCTCCTGTACGGGCAGGGCAGGGTATTCTCGCTTCTGTCCTCGCGTCTGACTCTGAGAGACAGAAGCAGATAGATACAGAGATTGGCAGACAGAGAGAGAGATAGACAGAGAGAGAAAGATAGACAGAGAGAGAGAGACAGACAGAGAGAGAGAGATAGACAGAGAGAGAGAGAGAGAGAGAGAGAGAGAGAGAGAGAGAGAATTTTAACCCAAGTTTAACACTTTTATTACAGTCAAGGATAAAAGGGTTGAATGATCAGTAAACACTGTGTACTAAAGAATGTCTGAGAGAAAGTCACTTTCTCAGTCCACACACACACACGCACAGTTGTCTCAGCACTCTCTGAAGCCTGAAGTATCCTGACTATATCAGAAGCACTACCTACAGACATGCACATCTTTCTCTCTCCTTCTCTCCTCTTTATTCCTCTCTGTTTTTTCTGCAGCTCCATCTGATAAACACACTTCACACTAACAAATACCAGACCCCTACTGGGCTGCCTGCATGTGAAACTCAAAGAAACAACATGGACACATAACATACCAGGTTTTTATACTAATTGCATTAAAATAACCGCACTTTATATGACAGTTTAAATTGCGTATGTACCACTGCTACAATGTCTTACTATATAATGAAAAAGCTTATGATGATAAAGAACTAAGTCAGAGTTTGAACACAGAATGAATTACAAATATCATTTAACTCAAATGTTCAGTCGCTTTCCGGCTATTTCAGTCACTATTTCTCTCTTTCTCTCTGTCTCGCTCTCTGTCTGTCTCTCTCTCTCTCTCTCTCTCTAATCCAATTGGGCTGCCTTTATTGGCATGACAATTAATTGTACACTTGTGTTGGCAAAGCAAACTTACATAGTAATACTGGTTCCATTCTGTCACTGTGTGTGTGCTGTGAGTGTGTGTGACAGGGCTGGGTGTGTGTGTGTGAGTGTGTGTGGGGGTGATAAAGCCAGGCATGATTGGCAGGGCACTGTAGGCGGGCAGCACGGTTTGGGCAGTGCCATTCAGAGACAGAGGGGCAGCCAAGGGGGGCTTTACTACCTCCAGGTCCTAAAGAGAAGGAGAGAGTGAGAATGTGAGAGAGAGAGAGAGAGAGAGAGAACAAGAGAGAGTAAAGGGATAGGAATAAGACAGAATGAGAGACAGAGTGATGAGACAGGAGGGACAGAAGGCAAAAAGAAGAGTGGGAGAGAAAGAGAGAGAGAGGGAGAGAGGATTAAAGGATTCAATATCTTCTGTCCTCTTTTTTAAGTCAAAACTCTGAATCTATTTTTACTCAGTACAACATGAAAATATTCCAACTTGCATTCCAACGTCACTGGTCAAATAACATTGATATTATTCTGAGAGCATGTCACTGTTATTTTAAAACCTTGTAGCCCCCTTTTTAAAAGGCACCTGCTCTTTACACTGTGTGAATATTTCATGACGAATGGATTTAAGATAAAATGTTGTTTCATTAAATATAAAGGAAGCAATATATAAGTATTACAAAGTGTGAATTTTCTGCATGTTTCATATTCATGCATTTTTCAGTGTTAAAAATGTTTAGTTTCAGTTGGGGTCAGTGAGGGTGCTGTGGAAAAAGAAATACTGAGTGGATGATGTTTGTGTGTGTGTGTACCTTGCTGAGGTCTCTCTGCTGGTAGGCTTGTGCAGCAGCCTGAGTCTGAGAATAGTACTGACTGACAGCCTGCATATAGGTAGTGTAGTCTCCATATGAGGATGTGACTACAGCCTGAGACAGACAGAGAGAGAGACAGAGAGAGAGAGAGAGAGAGAGAGACAGACAGAGAGATTCGATCTTTATAAATTTACAGGAAATAATGTTTCAGGTGTGCTGTGTATAATTGCGTAGTTGTATAAATATACCAATTAGCCATGGAGCGACCTGTCTTGTACCGTGTAGGTCCCTAAATGGCTGTGGGCTCCACAAGATGAAGGTGTGCAGTGGTACACAAGCTGGTAGGAGCAGGATGTTTAAGCACTTTGAGTTGCAAGGTGGGACCTTCATGGATCTGACTAGTGTGTTCAGCAAAGATGCTTGGTCAGATTTAGATCCGGGGAACTTGGAGGCCAAGTCAGTGCCCTGAAGCCCATGTCATGTTCCTCAAACCATTCCTAAACAGTTTTTTGCAGTGTGACAAAGCACATTATCCTTCTGAAAAACAACAATGTTTAGGTAGGTGGTAGGCTGAGACCCCAAGTTTCCCAGCATAACACTGTCCATCGCCTTAGTGCATCCTTGTGCCTTTCACAGGTAAGTGATGATCACGCAACCGACTGTCCACATGATATAAACGAAAAGGTGGATCACCAAGCCATCTTCTTCCTATACTCTGACCACTCTGACACCTCTCTTTCATAGCCAGTATGAACTTTTTCAGCAAATTGTGCTTGAGCAGCTCTTCTGATGGACCAGACTAGATGTGATAGCCCTTGATCCCCATGGCCCACACTCCACACGCCCCCACACTCCACAAGCTCTGCCGTTTTGGAGATGCCCTGACCCAGTTGTCTAGCCATCACAATTTTACCCTTGTCCTTACATCTGCCCATTTCCCTACTTCCAACAAATCAGTATCAAGAACTAATTACTACTATGCTGTATAATATATCACATCCCTTCAAAAGGCGCCACTGTAACTTTAGTGTTTTCCACTTGCGTCTTTTCTCACAGTGGCTGATGTGTGTATTTGTACATGTAAATTCCAGGTATAAAGTCCATTCCGTTACATACATGAAAACAGTGACCGGCTTTAATGGAGTGCTCTAAAAAAACACACTTCACTTAAAATTTCAACATCTCAAAAAGGACAAACTGTCATCCAGCTCTTAGTTATAGTCTATTTAATATGTGTGATGGAAGCCAAGATCTCTGTGTTGTTCTTTTTTTCATAAGAGGCAACAACAGCTACTATCCAGCTGAGAATAAAAAAATGAAGTCTAAATTGTGCAAGTGTGTTTGTGTGTGATGGCTGATATGTGGGTAGGGCAATGAAACTGGACTGTGTTAAAGTTCTGTGGATATATTAGGATTGACACAAATAAAAATATGCTCACACTCTGCTCTTTGAGTTTCTGAAATGTGACATTTGAAAACAGCATTTGACATCATTATTTGAAAAAAGAAATGTTAAATATCTTTAATTATTTTTTTAAATACACAATTCTGAATTTACCAGCTCGGCTTTAATGTGTGCATGTGTATATGGTCACCTGATTTTGCTCCTTGCTGTATTCGCCGGCCGCTGCAGTCTCTTGGCCAGTGTTACTGTAGCTCTGGGCCTGGTAATGTTGGTACCATTGCTGCATGGCCTCCTATGAGACACAAACCAATAGAAGACATCATGAACAACACACACTCACAGCAGCAGTGGGCTTTCCCCACCTGAGCTCATCAAGCGTGTGTGTGTGTATGTGTGTGTATGTGTGAGAGAGAAAGGGAAAGAGTATCAGTGAGAAAAGAGTAAAATGTGTTCAGTCCGGTTGGAATCACTAGTAGCTTCACTTCACTCCTTACAGGTTCAATCACTATTAAAACCTGTGCTATTCAGCATCCATTACCATATTATACTTCCAAATGTAATCATGTTATCAGACGATACTTAAAAGACCCACTCTGAAGCTGGTATTCCATACCAAAAATGTTTTACAAACCTGATACACTGTACCTTATTTTAATGTTTTGTTTTGTTCTGTTTTGCTTAAAACTATACCAAAGTAACCATAAACCAGTATTAAAATATTAACCTGACAGAAACCACATTTCTGTTATTTTTATATTATTTGTACTTTTATATTTATTATTTTATTTTTATATTTAATTTACTTTTAAGGTCAAGAATCTGTCAAGTTAACCGAACCATTCAAGAGCAGTGTGCATTGGAGACAAGCATGAATGAGGGAGAACGTTCTAGAAGAGAGCGAATAAGGAAGAACATTCTAGGAAAGGGGCATTCTAGAGCAGTGATAAAGGGGTGAACATTCTAGAACAGAGTGAATGGTGAAGAGCATTTTACAACAGTGTGAAAGGGAAGAACATTCTAGACCAATGTGAACAGGGAAAACATTCTAGAACCATGTGAATGGGGGAGAACACTGTGGAACCATGTGAATCGGAAAGAACATTCTAGACCAATGTGAACAGAGAAGAACCTTCTAGACCAGTGTGAACAGGGGAGAACATTCTACAGCCAAGCAATCAGTTCTGTTTGTGCTTGATGGTCAGTGTGCTCTGATGCT
This sequence comes from Hydrocynus forskahlii, assembly GCA_037974365.1. Taxonomy (NCBI): domain Eukaryota; kingdom Metazoa; phylum Chordata; class Actinopteri; order Characiformes; family Alestidae; genus Hydrocynus; species Hydrocynus forskahlii. The sequence continues at coordinate 13,383,812 of JBBPCX010000114.1, forward strand.
TAGGAATCTACATTTCAGCTTTCATTCAGTCACTCCTTTCTTTCCGTCTCTCCTTTATTCCACCAGCATGCAGCATCTCCACTGGCTTTCACCACCCTTTCTGACGTGCCATGATCGCTGCGCTCTCTCTCTCTGTCTCTTACCCCCCCCCTCTCTCGCTCTTTATCCAGCGTGAAAGCTTGTTGTCTCATTTCTCTAGAGCTGTAGTGCGGGGGAGTGAAGGACCAGATGGGACAAAACTACTCCCAGCCAACCACCCTCCCCCTGCCCCTCCACCTCCTCCTCCTTTTCTCTTTCTCCTCTCCCACACTCACTCGCTCAAATTCTCAGAGGTGCAGTAATATGAAGGAGAGGAGACCCATATTCATGCCACTTACTCCCAGTAAATGCCTTTATCCTCACAAACCAGTCAAGCACGGAGTCTGACTGCGTAAATGGGTGCAATTGTTTCTGTACATTTCCAGGACAAAAAGAAACAGGTCTAACGTACTATACCAAACGGCCCTGACTATTTAGAGTATTACTTAAGTCAAGCACTAACGCTGGGTTTAGGTTTAGATTTAGAAAATCACTCTTACATATTGTGACAAACACATATGGAGCTTATGCAAGCCAAACTATTATTCTGATTATGTGAAACTTTAGAGTCCTTCAAGTTAATAAATGTTTCCCTTATCCCAAATATTGCCCGTCAGCTGAGACAATGTTTTGTATCTGAAGTTTGTTCCTTTTGTATTTCATTGTGTAATACCACATGCCTAAATCATCACACACTTGCTTCAAACTGTGCAGCGTTGTTAAGCAATTTCAAACAGACCGGATAGTGTGGTTTCCGATATGATACAGAACCGTGCAAAAGTCTCAGACACCTGATAAAACGACATTTAAAAGCTGGTTAGAAATTTCTGAACAGCATATGTTTTAAAAGCTAACAAAATGTACACAAATAATATTAATGCAGTAAATAGGGATTTTATGTATGACTGTCTTCTTCTTCTTCAATGATTGGCTGCTCCTGATTAGGGGGGATCTCTATTTCCTTCTATCCTCTCCATCCTCCTCTTCTCTGGCAGCTCCATCCTCTGCATCGTTCTCCCAACACACTCAGTCTCTCCTCAGCACATGTCCAAACCAACACAACTCCCAGTGCAAATCTTAACAATTTCAACTCCAGCTCTACTTCCTGTCTTTTCATCAGTGCCACTGTCTCCAAACCATCAAAACAAACAGCATAGCTGGTCTCACTACTGCCTTGTACACCTTCCCTTTCACTCTTGCTGGTACCTGCCTGTCACAAATAATTCCTGCCACTCTTCTCCACCCATTCCACCCTGCCTGCACGCTCTTCTTCCCCTCTCTTTCACACTTCCTGTTATTCTGGACTGTTGACCTCAAGTATTTGAACTCCTCCACCTTCACCAGCTCTACTCCCTGGATCCTCACCATTCCACTGTCCTCCCTCTCGTTCACGCACAGGCATTCTGTCTTGGTGCTACTGATCTTCATTTCTCTCCTTTGTAGAGTATATCTCCATTTCTCCAGGGTCTCCTTGACTTACGCTCTACTCTCACTACAGATCACAATGTCATCAGTACACATCATAGTCCACAGGGAATCCTGTCTGATCTCGTCTGTCAACCTGTCCATCACCATAGCAAACAAGAAAGGGAGCTGATCCTTAAGCGTAAAGCCACCTCCACCTTGAACGAATCAGTCACTCCTTCTACAGACCTCACTGCTGTCACACTGCCCTCATACACATCCTGTACCACTCTCACATACTTCTCTGCCACTCCTCTGACTCTCTCATACAATACCACAACTCCTCTCTAGGCACCCTCTCACAGGTTTTCTCCAAGTCCACAAAGACAAAGTGCAACTCCTTCTGACGTTCTCTGTACTTCTCCATCAGCACCTTCAAAGCAAACATTACATCTGTAGAGCTCATTCCAGGCATGAAACCATACTGCTCACTGATCATCAAATTTCTTCTTAACCTAGCTTCCACCACTCTTTCCCATAACTTCATGCTGTGGCTTAACAACTTTATCCCTAGGTTACTACAGCTCTGCACATCACCCGTATTGCTGAAATTTGGTGCCAGTACACTTCTTCTGCACTCCTCAGGCATTCTCTCACTCTCCAAGATTCTATTAAACAATTAGGTCAAAAACTCAATTGCCATGTCTGCTTAACACCTCCAAGCCATTCTCAAGTAAGTCATCTGGATCAAACCACCTTTCCATTCTACATCCTCTTCATAGCTGTCCTTACTTCCTTCTTACTAATCCTCCACACTTCCTGATTCACTCTCCACATCCTCCAGCCTTCTCTCTCACCCATTCTCCTCTTTCATTCGTCTCTCAAAACACTCCTTCCGTCGGCTCAACACACTCTCCCTGCCTGTGAGAACATTTCCACTGTTATTTCTCACCACCCTAACCTGCTACACATCTTTCCCAGCTCGGTCCCTCTGCCTAGCCAATCGAAACAGTTCCTTTTCTCCCTCCTTTGTGTTCAACCTCTCATACAACTCGCTATACACCTTAGCTTTAGCTTTAGGTACTTCTCTGTTTACCTTATACTCCTGTCTACTTTTTTCATCACTCTGACTATCCCACTTTTTCTCCAACAACCTCTTCACCAACCTCTGTCCAGATGTCCTTGCCCTCTTTTCTCTGTTCAGATGTCTATGTGTTTACTTAATCATTCCCAGAACTTTCCTCATGGAAGTTCAGTATTACACTGAGTTCTCATCAAATACCTCACATACCTGGTTCACCTCAATTGATCCTTCAGTAGATTTAATCAGGAGCTGCTGACAGAGTTTCACAAATCCAGGCCAAGGCTGGAGGCATTAAGGTGAAATCTGGAACCGAACCTATGTTCCTCAAACCAGCTCATAAAACTTTTTTTTTTTAACAAACAAACCATATCTTGATATTATTTAATGCTTTCTGGGTTTTTTTAATTCATTCTGATGTTAACTGGTGTATTTGTTTGCTGCAAATCCCTTACTTAATCCCTTAAGATAAATGAAGTCTGAGACTTTTGCACAGTACTTGTATTTACTGTAGCATACTTTTTATCTGTAAAAATGGGCAAAAAAAACAATAAATGCAGTATAAAGACTGGAATATACAAGTTTGGAATATACAAGTATACAAGTTGTTATACAAGACACTGCTGTACTGACTATAAAAAGTATATGACTATACAAAAACCTGCGCTATCAACTTTTTCACACGTTCAGCCATGTTGACAAGTTCAGCCCAGTAAACAATGCTGATATCACTTACCAAAACTTCAACACACTGCTATCCCAAGTTCTTGCTGGTACTGCAACTCATGCTTTCAGTTCTGACACCACGCTCAGAGGACACGTCACAAGCACACCGGGAATGATGCATGCGGGGAAGCGCTCTAGTATATCCCTGCCCTCAATATCCATTTCTTGTTAGCTATATTAATCAGTTCCACAAAAAAAAAAAAAAAAAACAACAAAAAAAAAAACCTACTGAACAAAATATGTTGCAGCTGATTCACTCCTTTATGGACAAAGGTAAAATTGTGTAAATGTGATGTTATTCTGACCCATCCCTTTACTATTTCATTGAAGATTCAGCAATAGTGAAATTCGGATGATCACCCCATCAAACTCCAAAGGGTCAAGTAGTGAGAGAGAGAGAGAGAGAGAGAGAGAGAGAGAGAGAGAGAGGAGGAACACAGAGAGAGACAGAGCCCCACTGTTCAATCTGTCTACAGTTCCACTCTTCATTTCCCCCTCGAAGCCCAATCACTGCTGCTCACTACTGCTTCAGCTCATGCTGATTCTGCCAGGATCCCGGTGAATTTCTCAACTGAGTTTTCATCATTCCTTTATTCATCTGACTGCAGGCATCTGCCAACCACCATCTGCATCTGCCAGAGATGGAGGGAAAGACCACTAAAACTATGGTGAAACGAGAACTTTATGGCCAATATTTCAGCAACAATGGTCTGAAACAATGTTCTTGCCCCTTTCTGTTCAAGGTGTGTGTGTGTGTGTGTTCTTAGCCTTGAATGTGTTCTGACTGGTTTAACAAGCAGTACTTTAGAATGAAATAATAATAATAAAAAAAATGTACAGCTACATGGCCTTATTGACATTTTCTCAGTGCCAGGAAATTCTCTGTAAGATGTTTTTTCACCTAAGAAGGCCAAAATTGACATTACAGATAATTTAGCAAATAATCTGGTGTCTCTGCTTAAAAGTCACCCATTTAAAAGAAGCTCATTAGGCAAAAATCTGAACACCCTGCTCCAACATTCTCATTTTTATTATTTTTTATAATAGAGAATATATCAAAGGCATGAAGCAATATATAATGATTTACTACAATACTGGCCTTAAACCCAAAAGATGGAGTTAGGAAATACTGATGTTTGCCATTTAATCATTTGTCCCAGCTGTCCCTTGTTTTGTTCAGTGTATATTTAGCCCACTGTTCAGCCTTGTTCTTTTGCAGTGTTTCAGTTGCAGTGTTTTTTCCCTCGTTGTTATTTAGGACATCTTGGACAGCCATACAATTACATTTTTACCATGACATACATAGTAAGTACGATGATATATTTGTGGCTGAACATTTTCCAACTTCAAACTTAATCTTGCATTTAATTAAAAGTTGGCTTTGTAAAAACTAATAGGTAATTTCAAGCCCTTTTGCGTGAGCCTTTAAGTAAAATATCATTAAGATGACGACACATTCAATACGGTATGCCCAAAGCCATATAAAACTGTCACCACTTTGATCATACATGTCTTCAGATAACAGAATTATTTCACATGAATGTATTTTCACTGCATTTGACAGGCAACTTGAGAAATTATGATTTTCAAATGTTGTTTTAGCAACTGACTGTTATAAAAAGGCAAACTTGTAGCTAGTCGGCTAGATTTATTCTAAAAGACTACGCACCTTAAACACATTTCCATGACATCAGTGCTGAGAACTTTAAACAATAACTTTAACTGAACACCCCCACATAGTTGGCAGCCATGAAAGAAGTAGAACAGCCATCATCATATAAACACTGATAAAAGTTATGAAAAAAATGTGAATTGCTGTCCAGTTAAAAAAAAACTTCTGATAAAATTATTAGAGAGGGAGAGAAAGAATAAACTAAACTAGGGTAATTGTGGGCCACACTCATTTCAAGCTTTGAGATGGCCTTTAACAAACAAATGGGGAATCTGAACTGACTTGAACTTGACACATACAGAGAAACAATGTCCTGTCCTGTCTAAACCAGACATGAACAGTTCTTCAGATTAGGATAAATATCAAGTTCTAGTGTAAAGAGTATCTGTGTAACTTTGCCAGGATGTGGGTTACCTGTGAGTATTGCTGAGTGTACTGCTGTGTGTACTCTGAGGTGTTGCTCTCAGTGCTGTACTGAGTGTTTGACAGAGAAGCAGGAGGCAGGACTGAGCTGAAGGTTCCACTGACTGCCTGAACCGCCTGACCTTTACTACTGCTGTTGCTGGGGGCTGCAGAGAGAGGGAGGGAAAAAGAAAGAGAGAGAAATAAACCAAGGCCTTTCCAACATTCCTTTCACACACACCCACACACACACACACACACACACACTCTTTGCTGCTTGTGTCTGCCAGCTGTTGGCACCCTGGTGGTAAATGTAGCCTTGAGCAGGGAACAGTTGAGACACGGCAGTTCTGAACTGTAAACACAAGAGAGTGAAGCACTGAACGAGCACAGAGGGTCTCTGCAGCATTAACAGAGAATTCATCAGCTGTATTCAGACTGGGCACGTGCTGAGTTTTACTCTGTGAGGATCAAATGAAATATCCCCCAGTATAACACTGAATGAACATTTTACTGGTACACATGAATAAAAAATCTCGATATTTATTTAAATACTTACATGAGTAATTTATAATAAATAGCCATTAATAAATACTGAGGTTAAAGGAATAAACCTTAAATATAATTTACATAGCTTTCCCCTTATTCTCAAGAGTCGATAACACAAGGTATGTTTGGTGATAGAAGTTTGCTGGTGAAACTTAAACCCATCTCACTTTTGGGATGGGGGAAAATTTTGTACATTTAATTTTGGACAAAATCCTTTAAGGATACAGCCATGTTTCGTAGGACTAACTGTATTTAGCTACAGTAATGTTTTGTTATGCATATTGCGTGTCTGTGTTTGGCAGTGTGTGTGTGTGTGTGTGTGTGTGTGTGTGTGTGTATGTGTGAGATAGAGTGAGTATAGATACCTTGCAGTACCACCCCAGGCAGTACACTGGCTAAGTTTAGGTAGGGGTTTGAGGGCAGCTTCACCTCTTTGGGTGGATCTCCCAGAATTGACGTCTGGCAGCTGGTTTGAATCTGCACAAAGAGAAGAGGACACAAAAACACCATTATTCTTACTGTTAGACACCATAGTCCAGAAAAACTCTAGATCTCTAGATGATCTGAAGAAAATAAGGGCAAATGGTGAAACTGTGTTATCTATGTGTTTGTGAAAGAGAGCGAGAGAGAAGGAGAGAAAGAGAGAGAGAAAGAAAGAGAGTGAGAAAGAGAGAGTGAGCGAGAGAGAGAGAGTGAGCGAAGATGTGTGCGTATCCTGTATTCTTATTTCACACTAGTGATGTGCCTTTTATTCTCATAAACATGAGTTGATATAGGTTTTTTCATAATGACTTCCAACAAATATCTGTGGTATGAATGGGTCAAAATTAAAGCACTGCTCTGTGACATCATTTTGAATGACGCCTCACAATACAGACGATCACCAACAAACAACATGATTGGCTAAATTTAACTGCACAATGGATTATACCACTGTGAGGGAGTGTTTGGATAGGAAAGGAATGAAGGAAATATAAATATCAAGTGTTCAGCTGTTCACCAACTAAGCTGTCTCAGAGAGCATCAAAATGTCCGCTTGTCTAACTGGGTAAGTGATTTTCCACTCTGCTGTCCCGACTTTCAGTTGATCTGGCCTGGGCAGTCCTTTATGTTGAATACTGATATGTGAGCGAGTGAGTGAGTCTGTGAGTGAGTGATTGAGTGAGTGAATATGTAAGTATGTGTATGTGTGAGTATGTGAGAGAGATGTAAGACAGGCCCATGAGGTACATTGCATCTATAGCTCAGCAGGATTTTCACTTTCACTTTCAAACTGAGCACAAATGAACTCAGTTATTATGTGGTCACAATTTTCCAGCCCCTCATATTACACCTTGCATTAACAAATATTTCATATACAGAACGTTTCCGGATATACTTTGGCCAGATTCTGTTTAAACGTTTATTAAAATTTCAGTAGAAAGGAATAACAACACAAATGTTGTTTCTGATTTGCTTCTGTTAAACACACATACACTAAACAGAGGTCTGCTTAATGCACAATCCAAAACAGTATTTTTTTTTTCCATTCTCTCACACAAACACCATCTATAATGCAAGAAGGATGAGAATGCTGTCCATTAGCATTTGTGTGTGTGTGTGTGTGTGTGTGTGGGGGGGGGGGTGTCTATGTGTGTGTGTTGTGGTCAGAAGCTAATCCATATGAGGCTGCACAATAAGAAAGAGCAGAGCTAGTACTCTTAAGATCACTGACACCACACTCAGATCTAATGAGGAGATCAGAACTTCTACCATTCAAGCCAATACTCACACACACACAAATTCACGCACCCAAACACACAAGCACATGAACAGGAAAGATGGACAGAAAGAAATGTGCAGAGGAAACTGTCAGAGGGAGGAGTGTGACTGTGTCTATAAAGGACAGAATGAGGCTGCCTCTATGGTTCAAAGATTCTAATAAGTACTAGCTGTACAAAAAACACAAATTAAAGTATGAGTATGCAAGTACACACACACACACACACCCCTAAAGGGGATGATGTTGAGTTTGAGCAGCCATCAGTGAAAAGCTAGCACACTTTTGGATTTTTATATATCACTATTGCCAACTTTCTATTGTCTAATTATCCCTTCTCTTTATCCTTCAGTTTGTCATCCCACTAATTATGTGGATTCAATGGTTATTTACTTTGTCACCTGCTACAGCCATCTAGGCACAGTACTATAATTACTCTTCTAAGCATTCACATGATGTGTCAAAAACTTACTTCTGATAGAAAACAGAGCTGCTGATGTTGCTGCCATTGCTATGCAAGTGTCTCATAGAGTGTGAAAGCCAACACACTGTTCTGATCAGATCTAAACTGGGCTTGAATTATGGTTCAGTTGTATTCAAACACAACTTTGCTTAATTATCTTGCATGTTCAGTTTCACTGTGAATTTGAACATTTGCAATGGAGACAATTCCTTTGAATACAAAGTCAAAGCCACAGAATGTGAGAGTACACATAACAAAAGAGAAGCAGAAAAGTAAAACACACACTCACAGAAACAGCGCTAGTTTCTGAAGCAGTATTATGGGGGTTGAGCGTAGCTTTGTGAGCTGTGTTCCCCAATAAGGGCCCCAGGCCTGGTCTGGTCAGCCCAGGAAGGAAGCTGTGCAGCTGGGCTTGAGCGTTAACAGAACCCCCCATGGTTCCTGAAGGTGCAGGATGCTTCTCAGGGGTGGTAAAGTGGGCTGAGACACCATTCTGCTCGGTGGTAGAGCTGGTGTGAGAGCGGCCTACGGCGTAGGACATCACCCCCACTACAGATCCTCCAGCCTGGGACGAGACAGGAGTAGACTCCTGACCCAACTCTAAGAAACAGGAGAGAATTGTGAGAACTGTTGTATTTACTGTGAATTTAAGCCTCAATTTAAAGCAACAATTTGTGGAAAAACAGCGCTATTTTAACTGAGAACATGATATACCTGACCTTCTACTGCTGTTGTATCCTTCACAACTATTTTTTAACATTGCAGTTATTTCATGATGAATGGCCCATGCAAAAGTTTTATTCTTATTTATAAATGTTATTTATACATTTTATTTATACATTTTATTCTCTCTTAAATATTCTATTTCAGACGCATGACTGCGTTGATTTATTTAAAAATCATATAAAAAGTCTGAAAAGGATGATGATGGCGCTGTTACTGAAATGGTAATCTACTTACATTTCAAAGGTTTTATCTGCTTTAATATATCAAATAACAGCCTACGCACACACACATGCATACACTCTTGCACTGAATAGCATCACAAAGGAAAAAACACTGATTGAAGCAGCAGCATCTAAGTACTCATAATGGGTTTCTCAAATTGTGTAAAGATTTGCATTGCAAATTAACTTCTCAGAAGCAGCAGTACAGACCTCTGCACTCGAGGTGCAGAGAGGGGGACAAGCTGCCTACGCAAAATCAGCTAACAAAACCCACCAGTGGGGGAATCTCCCAGCAGCCCCTTCGCCAGCGGCAGTGGGACCGGAGCACGTAGACCCAGGACTTTATGGAGGAGCAACCGAGAGGGGTTGCCTAAAAGACTGTTAAGCTAGGGGGTGGGGGAGATAAGGATGAGGCAGGAAAGAGGAAAGAAAGTAGACATGGATAAGGATTTTGTTTACATACTTTGTAAGACTAGTCTTGTGCAGTCCATAAGTAAATAAACTGTGACACATTTTTGGCTGTTTCAGCTCTGCATTAAGAATAAAAAACAATAAGACTATTAAGGAGCAGAATGTCCATTTTCTGATATTCCTGTCACACAAATACCAGTGTAGCATACACTAACATGCTACTAACAAACTACTGCGCTGAAAATGATCCACCATCAAAAAATCTCTGGTATTTGGAAATAGTCCTATGGTGGTGACGTTCCACTGAAAGACAGGAGGCACATAAACTGTGCAGCAACAAATGGACAACAGTCGGTACACATAACGTACATATTTGTGGAAGGTGTACCCGATAAAATGGCCAGTGACGGAAAATCCCTAAAAAATTGCAACTTAGTTTATGTGCAATCACCTTTTATACCTAGCACCCAATACCAGAGAACCAAAAGTAATTGGGCATTTGATTCTTGACAGTTGTTTATCGTTGCATCATTACTACTCAACAAACCTTACGAAAGGCCTGGCATTCCCGATGTGGCATTTGCATCTGGAGACTATTACTGGTGACTCTCAACATGAGGATAAGCATAGTCTTAAAATGTCAGTAAAACAGACCATCGTGAGCAAAAATGGAATGTTCTCGACCGGCCATGTACAACAATGAATCCTTTAACATACCACACATCTTTTCACGTATTAAGGACAAAACTAAAGGAATTAAAAAAAAACAAACAAAAAAAAACTGCATTATAGACCTGGTAGACCAAACGTAGGGAAGGTACACTGACATCAGTCATCAAATATAAGTGATTTCAAACTCTTGGTAACTACTTTACTAACAATTTACAAACCATTTTTTAATTATTTAAAACACCCTTAAATGTAACGGACAATATAACTGGCTGCAATTCCTTCACTTTAGCTAATATAAAATGTGAATGTAAGCAATGCCAAATGGTGTTAATAGCCAAAATACAGAAAGATCACTGTCGATTTACTTATGGATTGCACTCTATACATTAACATCCTCAGATGGTTAGCAATACTATACATGTATAAATATCTAGAACTTGCATGCGCTATCACACAACATAACATTTGCAGCACCCACTCGCACACAAACATAAGCAGACAGATTACACCAGGTTGCCTACACACACACACACACACACACACACACACACACACACACACACACACACACACACACATGCACCCCTCAGCGGGAATTAACGAAAGCCATGCAGAGGATGTACTTGTTTCAGTCTTACAACCGCATACATCATGTTTCTGCTTTCCCTCTGGGCCAAAGTTAACGGTTATGGTGTAATATCAAATAAAAGTATAATATAGCCTGCAAGCTCTCTGAATAACATGCAAGCTAAACAAAAATAATGTCCCTGAGTGAAAGTCACAGCTTCCATTACTTGAAAAACAGAACAAAGCAATCATTTTTCTCAAGAGACATAATCCATTTGAGCAGCTTAATAATATGGTGGGGTTTAGAGGAAGAAACACATCCACCTTTCTTGTAGATACAGAAATATAAACTCAGGCACATACACACAGACATACTGACACACAAGTACAGGGACACACATGTGTTCACACTAAACACACCCACAGACACACACCCTCACATTAGTGATGTGCTTGTCTTTGATGTGCATAAGTTGCTGTTGGGCCATCTGCATGTGGAGAAGGTTCTGCAGAACCAGTCCATTTCCCAGCATGGCATTCTGCAGGAGGGGAGAAACACCACAATCAGTGTGTGAGTGAGTGTGTGTGTGTGTGTGTGTGTGTGTGTGTATGACAAAATATCAGCAGGAACTAACACATGTTCCTGTGAATTCTGATTGTGCCACTTCCACAACCTCCACATCCAGAACACTCAGATGTTTTGGTGTGGTTTACCAGAGAGCGACGGAGGGAGAGAGAGAGAGACAGAGGGAGAGAGAGAGAAAGGGAGAGGGAGGGGGAGAGAGAGAGATAAATAGTAAGAGAGAAAGAGGGTGAAAGGAGAGAGTGAGGGAGAGAAAAGTGAGAGACAGGAAGACAGAAAAATGGAGAGGAAGGACGAGTGAATGAGAGAAAGAAAAAATGAAAAAGAACGAAAAGGAGTAAGAAAGAAAGACAGCGGGAGAGAGTAGACAGAGAGAAGAGAGAGCGAGAGGAGAAAGAGATGAAGAGAGGGGTGAGAGAGCACGAGAGAGAATAAGAGAAATAGGAAGAGAGAAAGAAAGACGGAGAAAATAAAGAGAGAAAGTGAGAGAGAGAAAAGCGAGAGAGCTGGAAACAAATAAAGAGAACAGGAGAAAGAGAACAAGAGAAAGAGAACAGCAACAGTGAGTGTGTCTGCGGTGTGAGTGCTAAAGAGGGAATTACCTGCTGTGCTTTTCCTAATTGAAGCAGCGCGGCTGTCAGTGGTGGCCGGAGAAAGGGAACAGAATGAGGACGAAACTTTCCTAAAGATGACAAGAAAAAGATGGCTGTGTGGTGGAGGCACACCAGAAATGAAGACAGTAAGATTAATAAATGAAAAACGTGGATTGTGAAGGTACAGAAAGAACACAGAGAGCATGGCTAATGCCAGCACTCTCCATTCTCTTGATATCCAGCTCCAGCTTGAGCACTAATGGCAACTTGTGCCAGAATAGGTAGAGAAGTTTAAGATTTAATCATGGTCTATATTTGGTGGGCTAATTGTGTGTTCTCCTTAAGCTCCAGCTTGCAGACTTTCCGGAGCTCATTTATCCTCCAACCCAATGAAAAGTTCATTTTAATATATGATTAGATTTTCATCAAGAGAGGGACCTGGTCTGGGCTGACGAACAAAAGATCACCTCTTGATAGTGTGACCAAAAATGAATGAAGCCTTCTTAAGCTCTAAACTAAAATGCCTACAACTGGGCCTAATTGAAAACTCATAACTGTTCTGTAAATATTTTCTAAATTGTTTGCATAATTAGTAGCGAAACTACAAACAGGGTGTGTGCATGTGCGTACCTCGTTTGCCAGCATGGTATGGTCTCATAAGAACCTGAAGGGCAGCTGGATTGGTCATGCTGTTGAGGAGCTGAGCCAGACTGGGTTCTGGCAGCAAACCCTTTTTACTGCTCAGCATCTATATGAAAACACACACACACACACACACACACACACACACAGAGACACACACACACACAAACACATAAGAGCGAGAGATACATAGCAGTCCCACTTTCATTTTGTACTGACGCTTATTATCATCTAAGCTTTCATAAACCCAGAAACAGTACCTATTATTGATTTAGAGATCTCTGTATTCTCAGCAAGTACAAAAAAGCTACATATATTATAACATTGTTAAAAAGTGCCATTACTTTGCACAAAAATACAAACAAATCAGACGGACACTAATGAGTCAAACCTGTCTAATAAGCATTAAACCATTAAGATGCCACCAATAAGACCTCTGAGGGTGTCTAGTGGTATCTGGCATCGAGACATTAGCAGCAGATCCCTTAAGTCAGAAGGGTCAACCTGGGCTCCTTCTGGGTCACAGCACTGCAGAGGATTAGATGTGTGTTTAATGATGCAGCGGTTAAGTCTGTGCTTTGAACTACAAGGACTGGTGTCTGATACATGTGCTTTCCAGTAGGTTGGGAGGTGGAAATATGGGACATCTGGAGGTCAAGTCAACACCATGACCTCTGTGGCATGTTCCTCAAACTATTCCTCAAAGTGTGCAGTGTGGTAGGGAGTACTATTCTGCTGAAAGAGGCCACCACCGCTGGGAAATACCGTTACCATGAAGGGGTGTACTTAGTCTCCAACAATGTTTAGGTAGGTGACGTGTCAGAATGACATTCACATGAATGCTCAGACCCCTCAGTACACTGCCCAGTCTTCCTGCAGTGTATCCTGAAACTACTTTCCAAAATAAACGCTGAAAATCTACCTAGCCGTCCACTTGATGTAAAAGTAAATGCGATTCCTTGGACCTGCTCCAGTTCAGATACTCACATGCCGATTTTAAGTGTTTTTGCCGGTGGACGGGCTGGCATGGGTGCTCTGTCTGGTCTGTGGCTACACAGCCCCATTCACAGCAGGGTGCAAAGCACTGTGTTGTAACATACTCTTCTTACAACCAGCATTTAAATTTAGATGCCTTTAAGAATTGATGAGCCTCGGTTGGCCAATATCCTGTTTGTGGTTTGCCCCTCTTTGGACCACTGTTGGTAGGTGCTCACCACTGCTGACTGGGAGCACCCCTGAGATGGCCCGACCCAGTCATGGCCATCACAATTTGTCCCTTGTCAAAGTCACAGTGTTTAATGCCTGCCCATTCCTCTGGCATCCAATATGTCAACTACGAAAACCGACAGCTCTCTTACCGTGTCATATATCCCAGACCTTGACATGCACAGTTGTAATATGATAACCAATATTATTTGAGTGGTCATAATGTTTTGACTCATCGCTGTATATCATGCACGTATGAGCAATCCACACAGTTCTATCTCATTTCTGTTGGGTACATGCAGATCTATCTGTGAGAAACAATCACGTCACATTAGCCATCAGTTTATTACTATATAACATGTAGGGCTCAACCAATAAACAGACTGGACAACAAATACTGGTGCAAGCAATACATCAATACTAATGTCCTGAAGACTTATCAATGTTGCTAGGAACAGTACTATGGAGACTTTCTATTTTTTACTGAAGAAGCACCCTGATGAGAGATAAATGTCTCTTTATAAAGTCATCAACATAAAATCTATTATCATAGTAAAATAACGAAAACATGTAAACATATAATAACACCAAAAGGCTTCGGACAAAAAAAAAATACCTATAATCATTCTGGCTAGCTCCTGCGCTGTATTTATATAAATGTAAAGATTGAGAACTAACAATTATACATGGCAATTTACAGGTGATAAGTGAGGAACAAATTAGTGGGTAAATCGATGTTTGATTGTGACTATAAAATGACACTGGCTGACATAATCGATTATTGTAATTTTATAATTTTATGCTCCAGCAAATGAATAAAAATCACACATCATTTAGGCTCTTGTAATATTACTACATAAACTGCTAACTGACCAGTATAAAAATCCACACACACACACACACACACACACACACACAAACACACACAAACACTGATTTTGGTTGGCCTTATTTAAAATCTTCTGATAAGCTGTTTGAAAATCTTCTGATAAGCTGTTTGAATTGAAGATAGTAGTGAAATCTATTATGATATGTTTCTGGTTTTACGAATTAGTCAAAAGCTTGAATCTATGTGGGGCATTAATACTGGCATGAATGGTAGAAGCTCTGATCTCCTCATTAGATCTGAGATGTCTGCAAGTAGAATGGCTTCATCCCAATCATACCAAAGCTCCATCTGCTGCATACTGTCCCCCAGGAGGCCTGTATACATACACACACACACACACACACACACTCACATACACACACTCTTGCTGGAGTTTGTGCACAAACAGGTTTTAGTGTGCAATAGTCAGACACTTGCGTCCTAATGCAATTGAGTGAGAGAGATATGGTTGATGTCGCAGTATGGTTTTTCACACACTCTCTCTCTCTCTGGGGTAGAGAGAGGCAGACAGAAACAGCAAGGGGGGACTGCCTCATGGTCCATATGCTTCTGGCAGCGAGAGGATAGAAGAAACAGACTGCCATTTGAAACAACGCACAATAATCCACACAGCATGCCTTTTAGACATCCTAGCTGTTGCTCAAAAACATCTGGAGCCTGTTTTGGAATTGGACAAAGAATTTAGATCATTTATCAGCACTGCACAAAAAGCCTCACTGGGGATTTCCCAGTCCAGTTTATTGACTGATTTACTTATTTAATTTACGTTTTTTTGGCTCCGACCATGTTCTGAATCCTTTTGCATTGAAAATCTTTGAATACTGACTGCAGTTCCACATTTTTTTCTTCTCAGATAATAAAGCATTCATCAAACACATAGAAGTTAGTGAAAACCACCTAAACAGACAAGGCTGCCAATTTAAAATGCAAGTTTTTTTTGGACTGCTTTTTAAAAAAATGATTTTAGTGTTTTTTTTGTTTTGTTTAACATGAGTAAATCACAAGGATTAAAATGTGATTCATATTCTCAGTACTAAAGTACCATAGCATGGAAAACTGTTTTTCTGAAGTGATAGATGCATAATGCAAGCATTGTTAAAAGTTAAAAAAAAATACAACATAAACTTCCTACTCTGACTTCTTTTGAATAATACAGAGCAACAATACAGAGCAACCAATCAGAACAGAGTTAATTATTTGCATATATCAGTCTTAATGGCACACTGAGTAAAACAGTTACTACTTCTTTACTACTAAGAGATAAACCCATTCAAACACTATGAGAGGTCCACAGACAAAAAGACTAAACCAAGGGAAAAGGTAAGATATGGGCCCCTTTAAAATACACTTTGTCTCCAGTACTGATCTTTCAGAATGGATGGGGACATTGGTACCCACAGCGGAAAAAGATTACAAATGCCATTGCAGCAGTAACGCTATCCAGCCTCTTTTGTGTCTAATTGAATGTGATAGACATATCCAGTAGCCATGCGTACACTCTTTCCATATCATAACAACTCCCAGCCTGTGAGGAGTGAGCCGAGCCAGTGGAGACACCTGCTAGTCCCCAGGCAGCTCCAAATTTGCTCTGCCATGAAAACACAGGGAAGTCAAACACTGGCAGGGGCTTTTGCACAAGCCGCAGGCTCAGGATCCGCTGGATTGAGGCTTGCGCCCCCTCAGTCTGTGTGTGTGTGTGTGTGTGTGTGTGTGTGTATGTGAGTGTGTGATTCAGCTAGACGGAAGCAGGCACATTTGTCATTTGAGCAGAGTGCTGCTCGTGGCTTGGAGGGGTAGGTCTGCAGAGAAATGTCAACTTGCATCCATTCTGTACAGCTTGACATATTTCGAGGAGAGAGGGAGACAGATAGCAGGGTTTCCAGCAGGAAGGGAATGAAGAAGGCAAAAAAGAAATGGCTGTGAAGGAAAAGATGAGAAAACGATAAAGGGGAGGGTAGCGGAAAGAAAATAAAGGGGCGGGGGAAATGTAGGTGTCATTTTGTCTGAAGGAAAAATCGTTAAAAAATGGAAAATGAAACAAGGCCCTTGAGATATTTACTTCCCTGCTTAGTGGCTCCTCCATCCTGGTGCTAAATCAACTAAGGCTCTGATGTAGTGACGTCTAGAAAAACAGCAGAACTGCCTACACAGCTATGTCCAAAGGAGAGGAAGACAGAATGAAGAAAGCTCGATAAACACAATTAAGCACATTGATTTGAGAAGAAAGCCGACCTATTTGGATCAGTGGTGGAAAAAATCCATGCCTGACACAATTCCGCAGAGACTACTATCTGACAGCACAGAGGAACGTGAGACCGTGTGGGCGAGCATGTGTGGGTTCCGTTCTTTTCATTGGTCCCTTGAACAATAAAAGTAACACTTTTCTAAGAAAACACGCCCAAAAAAATCATGCTGCTTGTTACTGGCAGGTGGGAGTCAGGTGTGTGCGTTCCGTGGAACTACTTTAAGACCATCAATGAAAATGAAAATGGCTCGTATTCTCACTGCTTGAGCTGATTCTGGTGTGGATTTGCCTGGAGCATGGTTTCCACCATTTCAGTCCCACATTTCTAAAATAGCCGCCTGCTTTATTTCCAGCCTGGAAAATGCAGCAGCGAGGGCTATGTCTGCAACAGCACAGTGTGTGAATACTGTAATTAAACTGCCACTGCCTCTGCCTCGCCCTCACATCTTTTGGGCTGCATGCGTACATGTGTGAGTAGGAGCTTGGGTATGCTTTTAAGGGTCCCTTTTTTTCTTTGTTCCATCTTGAAAAACAGAGGAATTCATTTACTACAGTTTTTTCTGTATTCATTAGTCAGTGTGTGTGTTTGTGTGTACGTGCCCAAACGCACAAAAGTAATATTCATTTTCTAACACAATTATATGTACTTTCCTTGCACTAGTTAGAAGGACAGAGGTTTGGCTGATCTTCTCCTAGTGTAGTTTTCAGCCATCAAATGAATTGGCTCACTTCCACCACCTGCCTTAATTCCTAATGAAGTACAACTTGATTTACCAAAACAGGTACTGAAAGCATGAAAATGTCTCTGGGATAAGGGCCTATATGTTGCATGGACACACTGTTCTTACATCCTTTTATAATGAAAATAATCAAATTAAAATATGTAGTATGTAAGTGCTGGTATAAATAATTTCTAAATGTATTACTCACTCCTCAATTCACACAATTCATATATGGAAGGTAAGCTGAATAAACAGTTTTGAATTTACTGTGGTGTCACAAAAAAGAAATCAATTACATACAGCCACCTATTCAGTCTGTAGCTGTTTATGTTAAAAACTGAATAAACCTGGATGAAGCAAACTGCAGGGCAAAACTGACTGCAATTGGTTGGTACTGGTCATGTAGGACTGGGAAAAAAAACCCAAAAACAAAACAAAAGTGGACCTCATTGAAAAATAAAAATAACAAAGATGACAGAAAAATTGAGTGTGTTAGGCTACAGCACTGACAAACATAATATTGTAATTTATTGCATTAATCCTTTAAATAAGTATTGTGCTTTTGGGAATCAGCAGCGACATTCAAACAAGATCAGACAAGGGGTCCTTTAATCAGCTGTTTTTTCTTGTTTTACTAAAAATGATATTACTTCATGTGTTCACCGGAACTAAAAAATAAAACGTAACTCATAATTAAAGTAACTCCTACCACAACAATCCCACAGTGGGCACGGATGTCTTTTTTTTTTTGTTCTTGTTGCTTGTTTACATTATCATGAACCGCTGCATTCTGGATATGGCGGCAAAAGTGTTGATGTGGAACTGAATGGTTATCCTCAATGAACAATATCTCTGCATTAACCATCTTGCTGCCAAATTTCAGTTGTTGGCTGCAGGTCCATTTGCATTAGGCTAATTTAATTCAACTTTGGCTAGCCAGCTGCACGCTGCTTATCTGACATAGCACAGAGCATAAATGATCAACAGCACAAATTAAGCAGGCTTGTTTTAATGCAGAAGTGTCCGGCAATGCTGACAAGGCAGAGTGACAGGAATCAAAATAAGTTGCAGAAGTACATGCCTCTAAACAATCAGACTATAAATGCACGCTATGTACGTACTCCTTCTCACACCCAGTAAAAACGTACATTAACACAGACGTGTATAGCAAAACTCAACGTGCTTTGGCTGTGTTTTTGAAATTCGCTGTGTGTTGTTGGAGGATAAATCAACAGACAGATTTACGTTTTACGAACAGGTGGAATTAAAGAATCAGTGTTCGAAGCTGAATGTTCTGTGTCTGAATCCCACTGGTGGGACCGTACATCTTGGGACCAGCCTAGTTAAATCCCACTGTTGCAACTGTACTTGCAATAGGGTTTCTACTGATTTGTATTTGACCTACTGTCCATGTTCTTCCAAGCAAATAATTGCTCACAGTCCAGATAAGTAGCTTTAAATATCATTTTCTCAGGTGTATGGGATATTAAAGACTTGTATGTGTGTTTGTGTGCCTCTCACCACGCCTTGAGCAGCGATGAGTGCGGCAAGTGTGCTGCGTCCAGCTGTTCCCGGGCTGCACAGGGACAGACGGATCTCGTGGCCCTGGATGACATGTCGGTCCATCTCCAGAAGCATGGCCTCCGCTTGCTCTGCCGTCTCATACTCCACCACCCCAAAACCCCGCACCGGACTGCCCTCATCCTGTGCCAGCTACAACACACATACACACACATGGTTATAATCAATTCACATATTTAGATCAATGTTTTAAGCCTTGGAAGTTTTAAACAGTGTTTGAACCTTGTTGCATTTTTAAATGAATTATTTTTCAGATCTTAGATCAAGCAGAGAAATTATGCTGAATTTCACCTGACACATCTGTGTATGCATTAGGATTTGAATACAATGAAAATTTACTGTTACTGTGTACAATCTGGTTAGAAGGAAACTAACCACTCTTTGTATTTGTATTTTTCACAGTTTAATCTAAAAAATGGATGGAAAAATCATAATTTAAACCTAAATGAGAATCAAAAGGAAAATGTAATTCATAAGTGACGGGTGATATGATAAAAACAAAATATAACAATATCCTATACTGCTAAGTTGGAGAGAGCAAAAAGGGACCTGTAGTGCCATTCTGGACACTTCTACAGAGGGCAAATACGTTACAAACTTTGTAAAATAACGCTACAAGATTTTTTTGTAAATTTGGACATTCTGTTGTCCCATTCATCACACAATTCTGACAATAGTATATACAACAGCTGGCATTTTCAAACTACATAAAAATGAATTTAAAAATGTTTAAAACACAAAAATGGAGATGTGAGGTTTGATCTGACAGCAGCAACTGATTTTTTACAAACTGTGCTGCTTTAAATCCAATTAATGAGGCCTAATTTTGCTCTGTTTGGAATAAAATAAACAGTTTTATGGTGTTTGTTAAGTGCTGAAGATATTCATGCTATGCTTAGAAAATGTACTGTGACATACTTTACCACAATTTATTATGGAATCAGTAATTAGCTTTAAATTAGTCCACTTATGTAACAGCTTGACTTCAAGTAACCACAATTTTCTTAATGTACTTTTCAGTAAATGTAATGTGTCACTGTAGCCATTCAGAAAAGATAACTGCAAAGATTAAACTACTTTAAACAGGAATACATATCTTGCACAGTGTACAAAATACACTCTCTCCAAGTAATTACAGTACGGTTAAAATATGACTTCTAGGTTAAACTGGCCGTTGTATGAAACAGCCCTATACCGTGCCACACTATTTTAATATTAGGAAGGAAATATGATTTGAATATACTGTCTGACTGGAAGAGCACCCTAAAGACACAGAATGAAACTTCTGTTTTGTAACTATTTATGAGTCTGTCATGAGCATATCAAGGGAAGCGTCAGAGGTTATTCTGTAGGAGTCATGCTCCTTGTTTAGTGCTGTGTACATACCGCTTCAGAAGCTTTATGCAGATGAGTTTAGACATTACCCATCTGTGTGACCCACAGGGTAGATGGCTTTAGTGGGAGGCAGATAGCGGCTTGTTGTTGAGAGGCAGATATAATGTCATTTCTACCCAGGACCAGATCTAAAACTAGACTTCCTCTCGGCCAGAGACTGCTGTAGTTCTAGGAAGCGAGTCAGCTCCTTGTTTATCACTCTTTCCATGACTCCAGATAGGGCAGAGACTTGGCCTGTACTGACAGGGCTCAGATTTGCAACTGCCTTTGCATGAAGACAGTGAAGGAGCACAGTAACCTGAAGCATAATAACCACTGATATTCACAGAGCAACCACACACACATAGCTGGTAGCCTAGTGGTTAGGGCGTTCGCCCTGTGATCAGGAAGTTGTGGCTTTGATCCCCAAGACTGCTAAGCACCTCTGAGGTACCCTGAGCATGATACCGTCCCCACACACTGCTCCTGGCTGCCTGCTGCTTCACTTGGTGAATGGGTTAAACGCAGAGGAAGGATTTCATGCTGTTCACATGGTGTGCTCACGCATGACAGAATGGTCACTCAAACACACACAATATGGACAACTAATGATGTCCAATATACTGGTATACTAACATTTCTATAACAGAAATACAGATTTTTAGTTTTAAGGGTGCTGAAAGGACACAATCCAAAAAGCCTCAGATTGCTTTGAAAGAACAGTTCAAAATACAACTGAAATAAACAACAAATGAACAATAGTTGCTTTTTTGGAATATTGTGAAATCATCCTTTGGGGCAATTTTAAATGCTTGACTGAAAAAATCTAATTCACACAGTGTTCCCCCTCTCTCCAAACACAGCTGATCAGCCAAGACACGTCTGGTGTCTGAATGTATTAATTTTGTTTTGCACTGGAGCTATGAAGCTATTGTAGCTGCATTGCTGGAAGCCTATGCGTCAGTTTCTCAGACTGGAGAAATTCAGCTGTCCAAGACTAAGCTCAAACCATTTCCAAAAATACTGCCTTGTGCCACCTAGAAGTCTTCTGAGGTGATACAGACTTCGATTATATTATCCTTGTTGCTCCAGTGCAAGGCATGCCTTGGTCAGTTTCGAGGTAAGGGGAAAAATGGCATGACCATTCACTTAAGAGAAGCAGAACCAAACAAATCACTTCAAAAGCTAGTCATGTCAGGTAGGTAAGTCTAGCATAGACTATCAGTAGTCAAATAGCAGGGATTTATTAAAATACACATATCATATAGTGATAATTAGCTTTATCAATACCGCACAGGACTAAAGTAACACATCCAGAAGCTCACATTAATAGATCGCTCTCACTCTATGCCAGAAGAATGCACTGAACATTATAATCACAGATACACCCAGACACTACTTCAACGTACACTCTCAAACTCCCTCCATAATTACCAGCAACTGTTTCTCAGTCCTACAGTCCTGCTGGAGAGCAGGAGCCCACCATGGGAATTGAGAACATTTACAAGGTGAACTTCAATAGTCACACATACTTAAACACCAACACCCACACACACCACCCAGATGTGTCAGAGTGATTTTGCCTTTCATCTGTGTGCGTCACACTTTTGATGCTGCCACCAGGGAGTCCATCCTTGCTCAGGAGAAGGTGGGGGGAGAAAGAGAGAGAGAGAGAGAGAAAGAGAGAGAGAGAGAGAGAGAGAGAGAGAGAGAGAGAGCTCCACCATCAAAGTCCATTTAGCTACTTTGCCTTGCTCATCGCTCCTCAGGTTCATTTTAGCAGTTAATTACTTCCAGGGCTATTCTCTGGATACTTATCGTCTTAATTATTCTGCAAAGAATAAAACAAACACTAAAATAGGTCAAATATAACATGATTTATTTGACCACAGCAATTATTGTAATTGTTCTATGTATCATTATGAACTGGATCAAAAAAGACAACAACAATAACTGTTAATTTGTTGTTTTACCATTTTACCATTTACGATTTTCAAATGATTTAGCATATCCACTTCTGCAAGATGGAAGCACTAATCTCCAGAGCAAAGAACAAAAACAACCAAAAATAGAAAATTCACAAGAGGTTTAAAAAAAATACAGCATTCTCTGCTGCTGTAAAGTCCAGCTGCAAGGTCACCTCAACACCTATGGTGTTGAAATGTAGAACTCCAGGTGAAATCAGCCTGAAACGAGGTGAAAAACAGTAAATTCATGCTTTTGTTTATCTAGGTATGGTGGATTTAGGAAACACCATTAAATTACTAATAGTGTTTTCTACAGGGCAGCTGGTGGCCTAGTTGTTTCTGCAATCAGAAAGTCGTGGGTTCAAATCCCATGACTGCTAGTGGCACCTCTGAGGTTCCCTTGATCAAGGTACCATCCCCACACACTGCTCCCCGGGTGCTATGATCCTGGCTGCCTGCTGCTTCACTTGGTGAACGGGTTAAATACAGAGGAATAAGTTTGTGCTGTTTACATTGTGTGCTGTGGTGTGTTCATGTATGACAGAATGGTCACTTTACACTTAATGCAGCCTGATGAATTATTGATATTATTCTGGCCCACATATTTGTTATGCTTTCAGTCCTCATTTCCGAGAAAGTACCTGGGTTCTCATTCTAAATATCACTTGCATTTCATATTACAACCAATTACTACCATAACTTTAGTATGGTTGTTCATTTTGTATGGTTTGTTTTACACATATGAACTTTACATAGATATTTAGATAAATATTTAATTAGGCTGTAGGCTGAAGTTATGTCAGATAAGGAGGCAAATGAGTCTGAATGGATTTTTGAGGACCCAGATACCAGTGGCAACACAGAAGATAAGAATCTCCGAAAATCCTTGTTTAATGACATATTTTCATTATCTGTTTAGTTGGTTTATGAAATAAAGAGCTAGGTCCCTATTCCTTTGATAACAAGTTTGTTCATGTTGTTGAAACTTTATATTTCAGCAGTCAAAATGTAATGCTGCACCATTTAGGGAGGAACAGAAAATAAAATTCCATTAAGGATCCATAAATAAGAAGCCAACTTCAGCTTCATGAATTCCATTACAAGTGCAGTATCTGTGGTAGGTGAGAGAGTCAGCAAGTTATTTCAATGTTTTATTCAGAATGTGTATAGCTTTAGCAATTAGCAATTAGTTGTGCTGCTGTTTTTATTTATATTTATCTGCTGGCTCTGCAGGTATAGGGCCCACCGGCTCTGATGGTGGTAGTAACATTTTTTGTTTAGAAAATCAATAAAATGTGTAATTTGAGCAGGTGTACTCAATGTTTGCATACTGCATATGCATTATAGTGGGAACTTAACTGTTAAATTCCATATCGGTGTATCCCTAGAAATGTCTAAAATGAATGATGTATTCCCTCATACATGCCAAAAGTCGAGTTTTCAGCTTGATGTCTGGCAGCCATGGAACACTGATGGATAGAAGCGCTTCTGCATCCTGGAGAGGAAGGCAGCGCGACAGGCGTTTTAGCTGAAGGCAGAAAGCTAGAATTCAGATGGAGAGTCAGTTTCCTCTCTCAGGAGACTTCACTACCCCCACTCCTCACAGCATGAGCAACCCGGCGAGAGAGAGAGCAAGAGAGAGAGGGTGGGAGGCATTGACTGGCTATCGGCACTTGGTGCTATGGAAATGAGGGGTCGAGAGGCAGAGAGAGGGATAGAGGGGGGGGGGGGGGGTTCTGACATGGACTGTCATGTGTCAGCAAGCCTGTGAGGAAATGAAAGAAGGAGTGACTAGAGTTTGTAAGCCAGAAAAAATAAAAAGACTGTGTGGTGTGTGTGCAAGTGTGTGTGTGTGTGAAGCAGAGAGATGGACAGAGATAAAAAGACAGTGTTAGTGAGCAACTTTGAGAAAGATAATGGTGGGTAGGAAAGTGGCGTGTGAGTGTGTGTGAGTGCGTGTATGTGCCAGAGAGAGAGAGGGATTAAGAGAGTGAGCGGTAGATTGAATGAAGTGTGGGATGTGACAGAGGCAGGAGGAAGAAGGAAGTGAGGGAGAACAAAAGCAGGAGTGAGGGGTTGGCTTTGGGACAGCTGGTTTGAGAGTACTTTACACCGTGTGCATGTGTGTTAGAGAGTTATAAAGAACAATATTAAGCAACCACAAGTGCCAGTTTTTATAAGACTGTGAAAAACCACTCCATTCGACTACAGAAAAATCAAACAACAGATTCAAACAAATAAATGAATACATTAAGATATGCTATAATTAGCTGTTCTCTTGTTGTTACTATGGAGCTGATTAGAAATTTGTTTAGAAAGTTCTCTCTAGTTAATCGGAATCTGTCATTTTTACTGATGAATGTAGCTGTTTTTTTGTTTTAGATGTCCAGTACTTAGAAAAGATAATGACATAATTTATCATAATTATAATCTTATTTACTTTTAGCTTTAGTGTCTGGAAGCTTTTTACCCACAAGCCACAAAACCTAGAGTCTAAACTACTACAAACTTCACTAACAAAGTTAATTAATAAAAAAAAAATACAGTGACTGTTACTGTAGGGTAAAATAGCGTCCCCTACTGGTTATATTTAGAAATGTAGTAGGAAAAACACTTATAGCTAACAATAAAATATAAATATTGTTTTTAAATGGGACTTTGAGAATGAGTATTCAAGTACTCATTCGTAAGTACCAGCAAATATTCAAAGTCTAAAATGTTATTCACGCCAGCCCAATATTTTCATTTCGTCCACACCTATGTATAAGCACAGCACTAACTCAGCAACAGCTACCCATCCAAACAGAAATCACCAAGAGTCCCCAAGGACCTTTACTGTTCAGTATATTAACTGCATTCTTGCACACTTGAATGATACTGTCTAAAGTGACTCTGACACACACACACACAAACGCACGCACATACACGCACACACACACACACACACACACACACACACACACACACAAACAGCCACATACACACACAAACACAAACAAACACATCAATCTGTACAATCTGTATGCTCTTAGCATGCAGTAAGCCGTGTTACCTAAGGCTACTGTGCACCAGCTCTTCAACTCAGACACAGAAGTGTATGAAATAATCTATATATAGAGCAGGAAAGCATTTACATTTGTCATGCTGTAAAGTGCCAAGCAGCTGTGTGTGTGTGTGTGTGTGTGTGTGTGTGTATGTGTACGTGAAACAGTAACCAGTTATGGTGAATACACACCAAGAAGAGAAGCCCACCTTGTAAGGGACACACTCACACTGTCTCAGTTTCAGCTTTTCAACACTTGTCCATCTCACACTGCTTCCCCTCACCAGCACACACACACACAGTTTTTATACCATCAAAGTAACCTATGTGTTATATATGTAAATTCGTACAGCGGTTGTGAACATGTAAATATGTATATTAATAAATATACATATATGTATAATATGTACAAATATATGCATATTATGATTTCATTAAGATGCGATTTGTCTACTCCACAAATTTCAACTAATTAGTGGCAAGCAATAAAAAATGAAATATCAAATGTGTCAGAAGTGAACAGAGTTTAACATTTAAGTTTAACATTGAAGAAGAAATGAAATTACTTTTAAGATGAGTCATATTCAAAAAGTGCGGACCCAATCTCAAAGCAGATAAGTTATCAAAAATGACTACAAAAAAATAATAACAGTATGTCATGTATATTTAACATTCAGTACCTTCTTGCTTGTCCTCCCAAAAATAAATATATTGGGTTAAGCATCTTAAAATATCTAGCTTAAAGTATTTTAGTCTATTCTGCATATGTTATTATTGAATAATAAAATAATAACAGTAGTTATTATTAATTTGACAAGTGATTCCAGTTAAACACTACTGTATATGTGCCAGTCATTTTTAAGTGTAACCCTAAACCTAATCTTGACTAGAGCTGTCATGAGTACCCAATTAAATCTAAAATGTATGTTCTCCAAGAATCAGCTCAGTAAACAATATTCAATTTGAATGATAAAGATAGTTTTCTCGCTTTATTTCACAAGCTGAAGATACTCTACAGTTTTTAAACAGTGTCTTTTGTGTGTCTTACTGAAAGAGAGGAAACTTTACTGAAGGATCTGTTGTAAAACAGATGAAGTGAAGAACATACTACTTCAGGTCTGTTGCAATAGTCAGATGTTTTAGAGCTGACCTACACTGTCATGAGTGATAAGGTAATGGCACCTCTACCTTTAATTGTTTTAAACAAAAACAGATAATTAAATGAATCATTAATCAATTCTAAATTCTATTTTTGCATATAACAGTAGTAACAGCCATAATCTTGACCTCTGTAATCAAAAAGACATTGTTTTATCCTTTCAGATTTAAAACATGAAACAGGTTTATCAAGTCAGAAACATTATGATCAGCCCTGTTTTTCTCTGGTTTTCCAAGTAAAATGGTAAAAGTAAAATATATGAAAAAAGAAAAAAACAACATACACTTACTGCCTTCGGTAAGTAACCAATAACAAAATAACTTCAAAGTAAAAAGGGAAAGAGGAAAAAAAAAGAAACACAAACAGATTGTTAGAGGGAAAAAAGAGGGTGACACAGTACAGTTACAGTGTCTTGGCCTTAATTATGCTGACCCTCAGTTAGTGCAGAAGAGACCTGAGAGACAGACAGATGAACTAGTAATGACATCATGGACATTTTATATCATGGACATTTTTCTGCGTCATGGACCATTCTTTTTGTAATGAGTTTGTCACACACACACACACACACAGATTGCACAACATTGGAGAAGCATTTCTGTTGTGATGTAGCAACTCAAGTTCCACTCCGTCAAGATGATACTTTGGAGTAAATGGCCCAGTTTCTATATGAGGACTATGATGGCGAAATACCATGTCCACAAAAGCAGCCTGTCAAGTCGTTACAAAACGTTGGATAGCATATTTAATCTCACGCACACATATACATCACTGCTACAGGAAGGCAAAAAAAATCCTCTAAGAATAAGTCTAAAGTCACATTAACTTACCATTTGTCCTTTAAATATACACAAAGGTAAAAATACTTTTTTCAAATAATTTAGAATCATTTTATTGGCTCATTCATCTTGAAATTGTAGCTGGTATTTTCAAATGTCTATATTTAAAGTCAGAAGGCTTTAATATCACAGTAAGGCACTGTAAGTGACTCTACATAATAAGGTTCACTAAGTACATCACTATAAAATGGAAAACTGAGGCTGGTTCTGACTGCTTCTCTTCTCTTCTCATTTCTGCTGCGGACTTCGATTAAGCTTCTTGTACTGCTACAGGTTTCCACCAGCTGTTCCTTACTGACCTTAAAACAGACAAATCAATGCACCCATCTTACTCTTTCTCACACATACACACTCGCCCTACAGTGCGAGGGCTTGCCCTCAGGCTGTGGGCCGTCTACTCTCTACCTCCATCTGCAGTAAGTTGCTGACCTTTAGAGGAAATACAGGTTGGAGTTTGGGAGTGAAAAGACTGTGCACGTGTTTGAAGGCAAGATTCGTTAAAGGCACTCTCATGTCTGGGGAAAAGCTGGTTAAAATGTTCGTTTTCTTCCACAGCACATTCAAAGACCCTAAAAAAAAGCATTTCTTTCCACCAGCACGTGGTCCTTGATAATGCACACTGCAGTTACAGTTAGTAAGAATTTACCTACCAAAGCGTATCTGCTCACACACACGCAAACCAACACACAATCAACTGTCCTTTGTACTCCGCACATGCAAATTCCACTTCACCCATTTGTGGAAATGGCATCATGAGGCATCTGATACGTAGTCAACGTGATCAACATCTCGTTGAAAAAATCCAGTGCCAGCCTGAGAAGTCATACAGCTAATCAAAGCGAAACAGTGCCGCCGAGGAGCGTCACGATCAACAAACCAATCAAGGGGCAAATTAAACACTGTCAATCCCCAACTTTTAATACTGTTTTCAAAATGTGTAACCCCACATGTTAATGAATAATTCAAACTTAGAGAAGAAATTGACACAATCAATATTAACATTTTCACATCATTAAACATTCATGATTACGCTTAGACCAAGTGACATGTGCATCCTGCCCTCTGTACAACATTTGTATCCTCTTGAGTCTGAAAAACATTTTAAAAAGCTGCAATGTGGAAAATGTGTCTGTGTGTAAATCTGTGTGTGTACATGTGTCTGACAGCTTGAAGGGACAAAAGCAACCGCCTCAGGCTGTGTGAAGAGGCCAGGCTAAAGGTCAAAATGGCGGTCAATCTTCATGACAAACCGAAAGAACTGACAGACAGAAGTGAGAAAGAAAGAGAGAGAGAGAGAGAAAGATCTTCTGATGCAGTTGGAGGTACGTATGTATCTATATGTGCTTTGGTGACTAACTTAGATGTATAAAAGGAAAGCAACCTTGATTATCAGTGTATGACCACATGAACAGAAAGAGGAAGCAGTCAGACGTATGCAAATCACTGACTAGTATCTTTCCGCATTTGTTTTCACACATACCACCTAAACAACATAGCGCCTTTCAGACATTGTGGTTTAGCAACACAAGTCTACATATTCGCCTCTGACGCTGGTTCGGGACACTGAAGTGTGTTAAGTGACCTCACTAATCCACTTGCTAGACAAAGGTCAGAACAATTCTAGAAACGCTGACTCATACCAGTAAACACCCCAGACTCTTGGGAGCGACAAAGACATAGAATAGAGGTTTACAGAAAGAGAAGCTGAAGTAGAATCACAAAAAATAAACTGATCTGACATCATTCTGAATTCCTGTTGAAAATGACGCAGTATCTGCCCACTTGACTGCACAACAGCAAATGTGTTTTATCTGGATTTAGTTACCATACTTTTTAAATGGTGATGTAAACCGTTTGCGACAATCCATAATTTTGGAGTAAAGCTGTCATGGATAGATTAATACTGTTCATTTTTTATATATGTGCGGAAAAATTGCATAATCTTAAGACTCTTCAACTGCACCAATGTACCACATCCTTCTCTTCACTGGGTTTACTGGTTTGGTGAAAAGCTGTAGACGTGCACACCTCATCTGTTCAGAAAGAAATCTAGTAATTGACTGATTACAATGCTGAAGTGCAAGCGGTATAATTTGGACGCATAAACATTTTTACATGCTGTGATGTTTTGTCTACACAAATGCTGGGTCGGTTCTGCTGGGCCGGTTCAAAAGTACGAGGTATTTTTTGGGTAGTTTAGCCACATTTTTGGTGATGCGTCACAGTAACACCTCAAACCATAGTTTTTCGTCAGGCAATTACGACTGAAACTTGAATAAATATGCTCAACTGATTAGCCAATGGTCAGCTCACCGTAGAGTAACTGACAGGTGATTATTATGACATTTGTTGAGATTTATAATTGATATTTATTTTAGGTCATTTCAAGGAGACCATAACATTGTTTGTAATAATGTTATTGTAGCGGTCAAGGTTTCATGCGTTTTATTGTGTGTCCACAAACTTTTGTCATCTTCTGTTTACAGGATGGGAAACAGCCAGAGTAATACATTTATTTACAAAGATTAGAAAATGGTGATGTAGAAATAATTATGACTTTTTTGTTCAATAAAGTGACAAAAAATAAGACCTTGAGAGGAAAACAATTAAATACAAGGAAAATTATTTGAACCATTCTAGGAAAATAAATTATACAATATAAAAAGATACAAAAATAAAAACAAAACAAAAACAAACAAAATGCAAACAACTAAGAGCTCCATAATCAAGTAGCCAAAGTAACCAAGTAACTTTTTTGATGCAATCTGTTGGGTTAGTCATATAACCTAGTGAAGGTAGGTCAGATTAAAGGTCAGATTAACATTATGTAGTCAAGCATTGCTGGGTTACAGAAATGACTAGTGATGCACTAACCTGAACATTCTTGGCCAAAAACCAAAAACAGAAAGAAAGCTGACAATAAGCAATTTACAGGCAATAAAACATGCCAAAAACTGACAAAGGATGGTTATGCCAAGGCAATAAATAACATTATTCAGTAAACATACATTTTCTTCAGTTGAAATTTGCACGTTGCCTCTGCTGGAATGCTAGTAGGATGTCATGCTTCAAAGTAGAATTAAACCATTGGAGAAATCCTTCAGTGTTGCTACACCTCAAAACCACTTGTCCAGTGTTCTTCACAGTAACTGTTCTACACAGTACACAGTTTCAGTCTTAATTTGTTGCTGATTAAACTATTTGAATGTGCTGACCTGCCAACAAATCACAGTTTAACTTAGTATTTGTAGGCTTCTTATTTGAATTAACTGTCTCATTTGAGGTCTAACTGAACATTCAGATAAGAAGCTGGTCAGCACTTTTAATCACTATTAGAACTCTAATCACTATTTCTCATTTTTGTTGATTTAAAGTCTTAATACCTAGATGAGAGCCTAGTTAATCTTAGTTTTATTTCAACCACTTTACTCTTTCAGATATAAATCAAATGTGCTATTTTGGTGCACCCCTAAAATTGACTTGAATTAGGTTGTTTGTATGCCAGTACTTTTCAGCGTATTAAACAGGGTAAAGTTACCACTGAATATTCAAACCAATCATCAGTTAAATAAGACCATTCTGCAATGAATCCTCACTAGTCAATCAGCTAAAGTGGATTCTCACATACTTAAGATTACACAGCTGAGAGTTCTCAAGTGAGTACTGTAAATTCACATGTTCAATAATTTCATTATTTAATGTTATGTGTGTCAATCTCTGTCACTAGGCTGTGAAACCAGAACAGTAGTGACTATTAATTTGATAATTATCCACCACACCTGCAGATCACTTCACCTTTTTTTGTACCTTTCAAAGAAAAAAGCCAGAGCTTGTTTGTTCACAGCAGTACTGGCATGCCATTGATCAGAGTTGAATAATTAAAATGGCAAAAGAGAAGCAAGAGGCTAGAAGCTCAGCGTGACTAAGAGCTGAACTGATCTACTGGGAGGTGAGGGTCTTGCACTTCATCCACCTCCAGCACTCCTGCATATGAACATGGTGTGGGTGCAGCTTTGCAGTTACGCCTCATGTTATTGTGAGGGTGTGAGTATTGATTTATGTGTTGGCTGGAGCTGCTACTAACGGTAGGTCTAAGATCAGCTTTAGCCTTGGGCTTTAAATGGTTTTGATTAGGGTGGAGGCTGAAGAAACCTGACTCTGTGTTATGCTAAAACTTTGCTGCTGGATAGAGTATTGATTTGCATGGGGTGGCCAAGTAGGGAGCTGCCATATTAACACACAAAAGAGCACTCATGTTGGGGGATAAAGTTTCAGCACCAGCTTTCGTCACCATGTCTGGAAGTGATGTCTGACCTCTAAAACCACGCTCAGACAAGCAGCACTTCTCTAACAGACTGGGATAGTAGTGTGAGGCAAACACACACACACACACACATACACACACACACACACACACACACACACACAACCACTTTAAAAATGAGAAGACAGACATATTTGTGCTTTCCCTAATGTACTGGTGAATTGCGAAACACAGGAAAAAAAATACAAGGTCATCAATTTTACACAAAGAGTGTGTTCCCTTCATGTATATAACTATCAGCTTCACTCCTCCACAGACAAGTGGCAAGTACATTCATTCTTTCTTTAATTCATGTAAGTCAAGCTTAAGTCCCTACATATGATAGACCCCTCCCTCTGGTGCTCACCTGGCAGAAGACGGGCTTGTAGCGTATAGAGAAGATGTGTGCCAGCTCCTCTGAGTCGTCAAAATCAGCAGGCAGCCGGTCCACACACAGGCACTTGGAGTGGAGGTGTTCAGCAGTGGTCAGCTGGTTGACGTCGGTCCACTGCACCATGAGCGTGCGTTCGCCCTGCGCTTTGCCCAGCAGTTCTGAGCGAGCCCTAGAGGCTGAGTCCTTCTTCATGTACTCCACAAACCCATAGCCTTTCGAGTGGCCTGTCAGCTCACTGTAGACCAGAAAGCAGCGCTCGATGTTCCCATAGGTCCGCACCAGCTCTTGGAACTGAGTGGAGGTGAAGGTGTGAGGCAGGTTGGTAACACACAGCAGCGAGTCAGTGGGCTGCAGCTGGACGGTGATGTCACGGCCACGGACTGACGTTTGGTGCAGTGAACGGATGGCATCTTGCGCTTGGTCACCATTTAGAAGTGTTACAAAGGCTGGTGGGACACACGCACACAAACACACACACAGATAAACATTAATATACATATAAAAGACCAGTAAATGAGTGTCAAATGTAGACACCGAACAGGAGTAATTACTGAATCACATAAGAGGAGACTATAAAGTACTAAAAGAACACCATGCCACACCACACCACACACAACACAGGAGGTTTTTGTATCGGCTGTTTTGGCATCATGTTTACTTCTTTTCCCCGAGTCCTTACAAAACACTGGAATATTCTCTTGAGGAAAAAACCAATTACAATTAACTGTTGGCAGCTGTTGTGAAGCACTAATGATTACCGTAGATGCTAATATAGCACTTTGAAAATATTCTTTTCTTGCAATGCTTCATGGAAGATCAACAATGTTCAGCATATCCCATAAATATTCCCCAATCCCCAATTAATTATCATGTTGAAACTGATGCTGAAATAGTAAGGACTATTCCAGAAGTACGTGGAAGGCCAATAGTCTCTTTCTGTATATACAGCAGCAAGCTCTTTGTAATTGTTCTGCAAATTTTCTAGAGCTTCTTTGCCCATCGCCCATGTCTCCCCTCCATTTTTACCCTCACCTTCCTTCTGAAGGGCCTTACTGTACTAGGACTTACAACAATATGTTCTGAGACCTGTGAGTAGATGACAATAAATGTAGCTTAGCTGAGGGTTTTCTTTGTGAAAAAGAAAAAAAGGCCTGCACAAAGCTTCTTAAATAGCTTACACAATAATCTTATAATTCACAGGCAATTTGCTGGTGACAGGCTTGAGACGGCCATTTTTTAAATCACAAAAAGGGACTTGATTATAGGCTTTGTCTAAAACCATGACAATTATTACTTTTTTTTTTTCCTTCTGCTACGGCAAGCAGGGGGAGGAAGCAACTTTATTGAAACAACTTAAAGCCTATAATTGGTCTGCCATGAGACATCTACACTAACTCATTAAGAACAGTTGAAGGTGCCTTTTGGTATTGAAAATCACAGAAAATATAGGGAATTTCTATAATTTACAGAACCTGATTGTAGATAAGGTCAGGTTATGATGGTCATCATGACCTCCGACATCAAGATATAGCACAATTAGAACTATCTAATGTTCAGGTTGTTTGGAATCCAGTCTGTCTGGAAAACCTGTGTGGGGCTGACTTCTAACCCATTAGCATTCCTTATTCCATCATTTATAGTTAACTACCACCCTGAGGTTATTCAGCTTGTTAAGATTTCTGGAGCTCCTCTGAGTTTGTATCATGGCAGTATCAGCTCACCCTCTCGCACCTTTCAGTGACATACAAATGAGCTGTTCTGACATGGTGAACAATAGAGCTTGTTAGAGCTCATCAGGGCTCATTAAGCCCAGGGGTGAAAGAGCAGAGCATGTAAAATATAAAGATTCTGCATTCTCTCTCCTTAATGGATCTGAGGAATAATGCAGATGCCTCTTCTTGTCCTTAATAAAAGGCTGTCAGACATCATTACACCTGACTCTGCCATGCAAAATATGCTGCTATTGAGTCACTTTAGTCAACTGGAGTTGTGGCAAACTGCAGACGACACGAGCTCTGCCCCGATACCGTGGCTCGTTATGGCTCGTTAGGCTTCGATAGGACTGAATGTCATTACCAGATGGCTCCACGCCGCAGCAGAGCGCCAAGTTTTGGTTCTTTAGGCCAGGATTTGACAGGGTGTCCTCCCCCTGCAGTTACTGTCGCCAGCGAAGCACAAACAAGCCTTCACCTGCTGCTTTACAGCATGTCAATTACCAGGGAACCCCCCCTCCCACACACATTTACACAAATTCCGCCTAGACAGATATAACACACCTTTGAAATCAGTAATTGCTACGAATGGTCAGTATAAGTACACGCAGCCTAGAAATTTTTACGAGCTGACCTTAACCATCTGTCTGACATACACACACACACAAAACCTACACAGGGACACACTCTTAATCCTCCACCTGCTGCCCTGTGGCATGCCAGTTAACATATGAGGCAACATAAACATCTGTCAAACATGAAAGGAGCATTCTGTTGAATGTGAAAGAACATGCAAGCCTTTTCACCCTCAGGCCTACATGCCAGTTACACAAATACGACAAACAGGCAACAAAAAGCAACACACAAAGATGGTTTGTTATCAAGCCTAGTGAAATTAATAATGCTATATTTATTTAGTTGATCATGTCCTTACTTTCAGTAAAGGAACAAACAAAAGCAAAATGCACAATGATATCACTATTGACGAATAAAAAACATTATCGGCACTGAACAGATGTTTAACTGATGAAATATTTAGAACCATATTTGGAACAGCAGGTTAGGTGAAACTGTGCTACAATATCTTATCCATTTTAGAGAGTTTGTAACCAAACACAAATACATGCTATATTTCTCCATCCATCCATTTTCTACCCCTTTGTCCCGCACTCGGGGTGGGGGGTGAGGGTCGAAGGCAGGGTACACCCTGGACAGTCGCCAGCATGTCGCAGGGCCACATACAGAGACAGACAACCATTCACGCTCACAGTCACACCTAGGGGCAATTTAGTGTGCTCAGTTGACCTATCCCCAATGCAGGCATGTTTTTTGGCGGTGGAATGAAACTGGAGCTCCCGGAGGAAACCCACACGGTCACGGGGAGAACATGCAAACTCCACACAGAAAGACCCTGCGCCCAACCCGGGAGTCGAACCCAGCACCTTCTTGCTGTGAGGCAACAGCGCTAAGCCCTGCGCCACCGTGCCACCTGCTACAGTCCTCTGTAATGGTAATTCATACAGACTCAGTACAATTTTTACATTTTAAAAGGTGCATGTATGAGTATAAACTGCAAAAAAAAAAAAATTAAAAATCTGATATCGGTATCAGTCCATAATTCCCATATGTCATGAAGGGCACTGGAGGCTAGAAGTACGTGCAAGCCAACAGTTTATTAAACATACTAACAAAGATGTTTACAGCACTGTTGTCTAAGTCTAAAACAGAATACACACAGCCAGGTTTCAAAGGTTCAAAACAAACAAACAGTACCACTACAACCGAGTCACAGGTATACAGAGACAAGGAATACCTGGAGACAAGCAGGGTTTAAAGATAAGACACAAGTGCACATGCTGAGGAAGTGGCAGGACTAAGGTGGAGACTACAACTAATCAAAACAAAAGCACACTAAATACATGAACAGAGACACAGCACATGGTACAAGGACAAGGCATGGACAAAGCACCCTATCAGTGCATCCCTAGCATAAACACTGAAAGTGGACAATGATTTAGGCAACAATATTTCTCAACTGTAGTCAATCAGTTAATCATAATATCTTCAGGTAAATTATTTTAAAAAACGAAGAGAACAAACTATGGACTAAATTTAGGCTTCAATATGGCTGCTACTGGTGTTTCTAGCCTTAATCGTATAGTACCAAAAGGCTTTTTAACTTTTAACAATAGTAGAAAGTTCTTCAAAGACTTATTTACAGTCATGTCTTTATCATGGAGATTTAACCACACAAAACGTAAATTAAATAAATTAAATACATTAGATAGATAGATAGATAGATAGATAGATAGACAGATAGATAGATAGGTAGATAGATAGATAGATAGATAGATAGATAGATAGATAGATAGATAGATAGATGTATAGATAGATTAATAAACTATTAAACATTCAAAGTGTTCTTAGAGCTGTCACTGTTCTAAAACTGTTTTTCTTTTCCCTTTGAAATCTTTTGCAGTTTTCTTCTGAACATTTATTTCTCAACAATTTAAATGTTCACAGAATAAATACTACACAAACTATAGTTTATGTTGCCTGGGTGAGCTAATGGGTTATGCCGACACCCCAAAATGGGCCTAAACTTGTCTTTAAAAAATTCTATGCTTGAATCTAACTTCAAAGTTGACAGGGGGCTTAATGATAGATGTGGTTTAATGCGTATACTTACACTACATGTGCAGGAATTAAATTTCACTTAAAACAGCAGATTATTTTACTGGAACCAGTAAAACTACACAAGCAAGAACTTCACTGACATTTACCTACTGCTGTCGGTTTATAAGGTTTGCAACAATTTCCTTTCCTGAGTGGTAAACTGCGTGGGAACACATAAAACCAGCCGTGGTCTGGATGGCATTATCGCACAATTTAGCAGGTTCACATAGTGTCCTACTTTGCATATATTCAATTACGCTGCCAGGAAACTCTGTCCACGCATTACAGAATTCAGTTAGTTAACAGCTGATAGGCTACATTACATCATTATTTAGCAGACGTTCTTACAATGCTCTAATTAAATGAGCTTAGGTATTTTCCAAGGAGACTATGTAGGTAAATAGAGCAGGCACTTAGTTAGGTGTAGGTAGTGATGCATCTCCCTCCTCACTGTCTTAAGTCCTAGTTAGGTTAGTTCAGCTTTTACCCTGGCTCTCCTCCCCTTCAGTAACTTCTTCAACCTGAGCTCATCTACACACTTTATGGCTCACTAAAGCAACATGACTACCACTAATGGCATCCACGTTTCTGTGGCCGCGGCAACATGATGGTACTTCTCTCATACTCCGGGAGAGACTCATCTTCCACAGTAAACCTGCTGGCCTTCGTCATATACACGGGTGCAGTTATCCTGTTGTTACATTGTTCAGTAAAGCACTATATAGACAGGTGAACTGGGATGGAACATTGCTCAGGATCATGTTCAAAAATATGTCCTCATACTGCCACCACATTAAATCCCTTGATTCACAGGTCACATTGAAGGCTGAGGTCAAAATGAAGACATTCAGCATTTTACATGTGCTTACAAAACAATATTCAAATATGTACAAATGAAATAATACATACATCTTCATATCTGAAGACAAAAACACAGAGGCTGACTCAAAGTAACAGACATACAATCAGTAACAGCCACAGTCACATCCGCCAAAGATCTCTGATAATGGAGCTGTTACAGTACTGAACAGCCCTGTCTGAACATTCAAATACACCGTGCTCTTTTATCAGCCACAACTCGCGGTAAGTATTCCGACCCTTTGTACTAGTGCCTGTGTGTGTATGTGAGTGTGTGTTGGGTATGTGTGTGCAATCTCCTAGAACAGCCACCCACACTTGCCACTGCATCAATTAATGATGATCTCCTTCTGCTTTCCCAGCATCAGTCATCTGGCTCAAGTGGTTGTCGAGCCCAGCAGCAACTCCCACACACTCCCGTAAAAAGGCCCTCTTTCTGACTTCAAGTAGGCAATGAGACCCCCACATCACTAATGGATCCACACCCCCCCCCCCCTTCATTGATCTTCCCCATTCTCACCGAATGTTCACACCCAATGTGTAGCATGGGTCGAATACTCTCACTAAGTGCTTGTGCTGGCAGCTTTACCACCAGGGCTGCACAATGTATCTTTTACTAATTGTTATAATAATATAATAATACTGCCCATTTACCGGAAGTCTGCAAAATGCAAATGAGCCTCTAGCCAACTGCTAAATGTTTTACTGTGTCCTGTCTGCATCCAGACCAATTACAGATATTTCTTGGGTGTTCTGATGAATCGAAGCACTCACACAAACCTAAATCCTTTTGGTGAAAGGATTCTCAAGGATTCACACAGGTTTGAATTACATTATAAGCTTGGTATACTGCAGGAGACATTTATCCATTTAAGCAATTAAATGCTGCTTAATAAAAACAAAATTGAATTAAAAACTCTAAAAACAATCCTAAAAATGAATTCTAAGTCAGACTCCTCACTCACTTATAGTATTTTCTCAATCTTTCTCTGTTTCTAATGGGTCTTTCACCCAAAAAACAACACTGGTATAATGTAAGCCTTCTTCAAAATATGTTGCAATTTGGTTATTTGTCCATATAGTAGATATAAAAAATCTTCATTTGCTAGTGATTTTATCACATTTATGGAGGTTACAAAACCCCATATCCTTATTTTAAAACGTTAGACAACATAAAATATGCTAAAATACCTGTTTTTAAAGAATAACTTATAATTAATTCTCATAATTTCAATACTACCAAGAAATATAAGGCTCTGTATTGTAAGCATGTTATTGCTAGCAATGCAAGACAAAGATGTGAAATGTAGTTTTAAACACAACTCAGCCAATCAGGTTTTAGAACCAGAAATATCTCTTTTATAATAAAGCACCACTGGGGCTCGATTAGTTTGTAATGCAATTTTAAATTGGGCTGAAAGGCTGATTACTGTGGGATGATGTATCTATACCGTTACCTCTAACTCCTACAGAGAGCTCAGACTTAAATGTTACAATCTGGTTGCTCTTGTCAGTTATGTGAGAGGCGCCACACTGAATAACAATAACACAGCACACAAAAATGTTTCCGAAAGGTCTGTTGTTGCATTAGCGTGAGGCTGATTCAAATAATATTATTACAGAAGGTGGAATTTAATCTGGAATTATTAAAAATCATTATTAGAATTAAATCATTATTATTACTAGTGGTACAAGTAGAAGTATTTTCATTATTACTCATCCATTTCTTATTTATTTATTTATTTATTTATTTATTTATTTATTAATTAATTATTCTCATACTTGCATCAAATATTTAAGTTGCAAATTCATACTGGAATAAAATCTAGTATGAGGTTGAATTTGGTTATTACATAATTATCACTTAATTATTATCTGATAATTTACTGTGGAAATATTAGTTCTTATACACTTATTATTATGACTATTATTATTATTATTATTATTAATATTATTTACTTCTTACCACTATTATAAAACTTGCAGAAACAACATATGTAGAAAATTCATACTAGATTTAAATCATGGACCTCATCAACAGTCACTCAAATTCCCAGTTAAGACTTATTCAGCTTGAATAGGGCAAGTGTAGCCACTTTCTACACATAGCAATAGCAAATTTACTAATGTGGGCAGCCTGTGGCAGTTCTTCTGCTGCCTGTGGTTGTCAGAACTCGGTAGTGTCAGCCCATTCTATGAATCTGCCACTGTATATTTCATGCTGATGAACTGTCCACAGGGAGCAGGCGACAACGCGAGGACGCTCGCACGCCAATTAATTTCCATGCTGTAAATCAGTCACGTAGAAATTGGGTAGAGCAAACAACGGTGCACGCACAACAAGAGTTGAGGCGTGAAATGACAGCATGTGGGCTTTTGATGGTGCACTCCGCAGCCCTTCGGGATTCGCTGCGAGTCGTTATCTCTGGTTGGTCTCTCTCCACAGTCTAAGCCTCACGGTTAGAAAGAAAGTAGTCATGCGCTGTCAGGAACATGAGATGAATTCTGAGATGGGAAGGTCTGCGCTCCTCTCTTTGTCCAGGTCTAAGAAAACACACCTTCTTTAAGGATGTGCTGTGTCTAGAAATGCCAGATGTTAAAATGGCTCTGGATGTGTTTCAACTAGCAGAGGCTGGAGAAGGGATAAAATGTCTAAACGTCAGTTAATATCCAGTGCCATGCGTGTATATTCATATTGTTTAATGGATGCGCAGGGCCGAGCATTGATTGTTTAAAATAATTGTAATGTATGGTTGAGAGAGAATGGACGGTCAAGCCACCTCGGAGAGAGAGTCTGTGACAGCTAAGGCAGCCAGACAGGGACAAAACGCAGAGAAACACAAATGCAAAGAAACAAATGCAGAGTAAAACACACAGCAGACTCATGAACAGACTTCCAGACACTAAAGCTAAGGTATAAAAAGGTGTGTGCCACTGTTTGTTGTGGTTTAATTTAACATAATCACCCTGTGAAGGCAGCTACGTGTTCAGCCACACTTAAACTTAAATGGCTTGGTAAGAGACCCTGAGTTAACACTCCCAAGGTGGTGCAGCAGTACAATGCTGGACACCGAATGAAGAGAATCAGAAGGTCCCCAGCTTGAATCTGCAAAGCAAGTAATTGTTTTTAACACAAACTGCAATCACACTTCGCA
Source organism: Hydrocynus forskahlii (assembly GCA_037974365.1). Lineage (NCBI taxonomy): Eukaryota > Metazoa > Chordata > Actinopteri > Characiformes > Alestidae > Hydrocynus > Hydrocynus forskahlii. The sequence continues at coordinate 13,424,484 of JBBPCX010000114.1, forward strand.
TTTTCTCACGGAACTGCATCTAGCTGTTTTTACGGCTCTTACACGCCCTCTTCGACTCAAGAAGGGCTTGTTAGCTGATTAATTGAATTAGGTGTGTGCTGCTGAATGCAGAGCCACTGTACTTCAGTAACTCCGGGTGGGGTGTGCAATTATTTTGACAGTTAATAAAAAAAGTGAGTACGGATAAATGATCATTATATGCACACAATTGCTCAGAAGAAAGATTTTCTGACTGATATTTGAAAATGTATTGTATTGCACGTTCAGCATTCCTCTGATAAGGGACAGCTAGGACTGAGTTGGGGAACGAGCATGGTCTTTTTTCGAGGTGTCAGTCAGTTGTGGGGGGGTAATAATACAGTTAACTCAAGATCCAGTTTGACTGACAATTCATGGGTTGATTCATTTGATGCACTCATGATATTTTCAACATATTCAGTTTGCATATTGTCACATTTTTGCATTGTTATATCACAAAATTTCTACAGCCCTAGATGGTTTAGAATGGAACTGAGGATGGACAGCCTCATGATTTGAAACAGACTCTGAATTAACTTAGTTTTGTTTAAATATGTCTATACAAGTTCAGTGTTTTTGAAACTGGTTTGTTTTCCCAGCCAGCGTGAGTTACCACCTCCATTTGCCGGCACCACAACTGATTCAAAGCATATTTTTTTCCCTTTCCTGTCTTTTTCACTTAATATGATTTCCCAATTCCACTGCCCAATCAATTATAGACTGTGCAGCTTGGCTAATCACCACAAGGTGAGAGCACCATGCAGAAATGTGCTCTTTTTCACCATCACAACGACCACCATGAGTCACAGCTGGCCTGCCTTCACAATAATACCTTCAAAACAACAACACAGCTAGTTACCAAAACAAGCATAGGCTAATCACTCTATTAGCTACATTTACACACACACACACACACACACACACACACACAGTGCTAATTACTACTTCTCAGTATAATATATGCGAGAAATGTGTGACAATGATCTGACACAGCTAGCACAGTAGAATGCAGTACCTTAAGGTCATATTTATTCAAATGGTCCACAAATTGAAAGTATAAAAGAGGAATGGGAAAAACAATTAAGCGTAAAACAGCTTTAATATGACCCCTGAGCATTATGAGTGTTACAATCACACATTTTGCTGGAAGTCCTCGCATTAGTGCATATGACTGCACTTAACTGAACTACAGAAAAGTTTGGTCATGGCCTCTGAGGACCCATTACTCCATAAAACTATTAAAAGAGATTCGAAATTACATAAATGATGTTTTAATTGTGAGTTAACAGCCAATATGTTAGAATACCTGAAACAATTTAAAACACTTCTGGAGCTTTTTGACCATTAGAACTGCAATAACCTTGGCCTTTTTCTGCCTTTCTGTTTGCAGAATTACAACACACGTGCCTCAAAGCTGTTAAATGCAAGAAACAGAGCCTGTTGTGAAGCTTCATGAAAAGAGTGTCTTCATGAAAGAGTGCTCTGCAGCGTGTTCTCCATGACGGTCTGACAGTGCAGAGCAATCGGTTATTTAAAATCAGGAAGGCTCTGTATTGTAAGGGTTTCAGTAAGGGATTCAATCGGCTGTCAAAAAGATTGTCTCTTTTGAAATCACTCTTGATGTCAAAAAAACAGAGAAAGCAGTTTTCTTTTCATAGCTCTTTTTTGTCTTGTCATTTAAGTTGCAGGTTGCTGTTCTTCACCAAGCTCTGTCTAAATAATAAGAAGCAAATGGTACTGAAAGCTACCAGATTACTATTCATCCTAGTGAATTACAAACATGTAAATTGCTAGGCAGAATATCTTTAATGATTTCTAACTAGAAAAATACAATGGCTATAAGGATGGAGGACTTCCTTAGGAAAGGAAAGCACCTAATGCTAAAGCACATTTAAACAACATAGTGTCTACATTATTAGTGATTTACATACGGCATGAGGCAGATGCTTTAATCCAAAGCGACTTCCATTCCCTAACTATAGGGAGACTCCGAACAGTTGATGATATTTCTGAGTAGTTAATTGCTGTGGTTCAAAATATATTCAGTAGGTGGCAGTCTTAATAATCAGCTGAAGCCCAGCTGTTCTCTTGCAATATGTTGCAATAGATGCCACAATTGTAGCCTCTCATTCAAATACAGCTTTATGAGTCAAGTAGACAGTAAAGGCGTAACGACTTAGAATGATTATTTTATTCATCACTATCAGATTACAAAAAGCAACACTATGCTTTGAAATGATGGGTGCATTCATACCAACCTCTAATCATTATTTTTATATTTTATTATTTTTTATCTTTGTTTTACTTTGCTTTTAGATAACATATATATAATTACATTAATTGTCTATAGTTACATTAAAAGGCCTGAGTTGTGTCCAAATATTGAGGCCTGAAAATAGATGCTTCTGAACAGTACATATAGAGTTTAAAATATAGCAAAAAAAATCTTCAGTATTCTAATTATTCTGGCTAGCACTGAATAGTAGCTCCCACAAACACCTCATTATATGCTTTGAGGGAACACATCAATGAGCCCCTAGGCAAAAGCAATATGTGTCTTAATTTTCTTAAAACAATTTATTTAAAACGGAGCATGAAGATAGCAAAGTTAGCACTGAATCAGTCTGGGCCCTTTTGATCCCCATGTGTCTTCATTACCGGACGGCGCTGCCCAAACAATAGTTCCTCTGTTAAGCTCTAATTCCCATGCCCACCACTTCCATTGTCATTCCACTAGCAGGCCGGAACACCACGCATACCTTCCACATTCCATCACGGATTCCCCTTACTGACACAGGCAGGTTTTTAACTCTCAAACTCCAGCGAATTAGACAATCAAGGACTAGTGTTAATAAAGAGTTACATTATTACACACTATATGTGCTGCATGCATGCATCAACAATTGTTTTCAGTGCATAGTGCCAATTTGCTGGATGCGCTGAGGTGAGCCTTAAGGGGTGCAAGATAAATATTCCTCATTACCTCAAAACTGCAGCAACATTCAGGTGTAAATGCCTTCATGAGAATCAGAATTGAATACACACACACACACACACAGAAATTCAGATGCTCACTCCATCTCTATCTCCTCCACATCTACAACAAACTGCTTACGCATTAACTTTGTTATAACAGAAGGCATAGAATCACATGGGCCAGTGAAAGGCGAAAATCTTAAAGTTAATAGCCTCCTTAGACACTGTCAATTTAATTAAAAAAGCTACAGTGTAGGCTTGGTACCGCTGCATACTGCGCTTTACTCTTTCCCAGTGCGATGAGTCAGAGTAGGCTGGACCCTGGGCGAGAGCCCTCTTTGAATGCATTCTTTGGTGCCTTTTCAAAGAGCAGCAGTCAGTTTCATAAGAGCAGAAACCTCAAATGAGATTTCAGGGCTACGAAAGCTCATTACAGCTGAATATCAACGCCCCAAACAATCTTATAAATGCAAAACAACCGTTAAATGCTAGAAGCACTTATTCCAGTGCATTTTTTGTTATCTAAAGGAAAAAAACAGCAAAACAAACATTAATTTCCATTACAAAATACCACAAATGATTCAGTTTCGAGTCAGTTCATGACAGAAAAGAACAAAATACTGGTGACAGCAATGCCAGTTCCTAACAGAAAAGAACAGAATACTGGCGATAGCAATGTTCAAGTCTTCTAACATATCCACTGTGTAAGGGTTTTAAATAATTGGAAATAATAAAACTGCAAGTAGTCAGCAACCAGCACTTTTCAAAATGCTCCATTGTATTAAGCATCAAAAATTGCCACTGAATTAGGCATCTAAATATCTCTCATCAAAAATGTAATTTTAAAGGGTTCTTGTATATATCATTGGTTTTGTGACATCACAAAACAGGCTGTTTATGTACCTTAGTTTGCGTATATGGACCATGTAGTAAGTAGAGAGAATGGGGCTTTTTGAAACTTGAACAATATACTAAAGAAGGGTTCCCAACCCTGGTCCTGGAGGCCTTAAACTCTGCACTTTAGGTGTTTTCACGCTCTCAACATACCTGATGCATCTAATCAACAAATTAAAGTGGATGTGTGAGAGCAGGGAAATCACTAAAATGTGTAGGAGGTTTTCCAGGACCGATGTCATAACTTACAGCGACACAAAAGAAATAAAATGTGTTTTTCTATCGTATGGTAGGGAGATTCCAATAATGAATTCTGGTTGTTGGCTGAAGGTTTTATTGCTTCATTTTCAGGTTTTCAAATATCTATAAGAACAATATGCTATTGTCCACACATAATGACATGATATGTGGTGTTATGCCATGCTTGAGGATTACATTTGAACACAAAATGCCACAAGGCTAAGATTATACAGATTCCTTTCTGATATGAAGAACTTAATCACAGCATGAGACTAAATCCAAAAGCTGTATTATGAGGAGTTTCCCCAAATTCAGCAGACAATGACATAATATCGACCAACTGTGCATACAGCTCCAAGGAAAAACTAGGCCTGAAGGTTATGAAGGGAAAGGACAGAAATGCTTCTGTAAGAGATAGTTAGGTATTTATCAGCAGTAGGAACAAAAAATCGTTTTCCTTTTGGTTAAAGATTAATAAACCCTGATGAATTAGGGCCAGATGGAGATGCAGTAATTATGGCACTTTCGAGGCTGACAACTCACAACAAACTTCAAGCAGACTTAAGGTCAGCTGAGAATCCCCACATCTAAATTACCAACACAGAACACGCCACTAGTCTAATTCTTCCCTTAAAGCACAGCCAATGCCCACTGCCTTTCCAGGCAATCCAAACATTTCTAAAGCTGGAGGGCTAGCAGCTGCCAAGTGGAAAGAGCTATCTTCCAGCCTTGTTTGGTATTTAAGACGGTGGAACCAATTCCTACGCACACACGAGTGGTTTCCCCCTCCTTCCTAAAGGGCTTTTGGAATGAAACCCTGTAAGCTTAGCACTAAAGTGAAGGGAGTTAGGACATCATAGGAGAGCAATGCTTTAAAAAAAAGAAGACTCAGTTTGTTATCTATAGCTTATCCCACAGTCCATGGTTCAAACCAAGTGCTAAGCATGACTGAATTTGATCTAGTGCACTTGTCAGACTAACTACAGCATTGTTTAAATAGTATAAGATTAGAGATGACTTAGCATCACATTTTTGTTATTTTGCTTCAACAACGCAAACAGACATCTAATAAATAGGTAATAAAGACTGTTCTTTTACAGAACGTGATCTAACTGTTTTGCAAACTGCTTAGTTGCTTTTTCAGACAGTTGAGGAAGATGCACAAATAAAAGCTTGTACATGTTCAGGCTTCTGCCTGTAGAATCTGGTATCAGCAGCACAACAAATAAAATGACTGACAGCAAGCTCAGAGGTCTACTCAGAGGTCAGGATCCAGAGTTGGTACATAGAATGGAAACAGGAGCTTGCATTGTCACTATTTTTGATGTGAAAGACAACTTCTCATTGACAGGCCTTGGAAAGAGTCCGAACGCCATAGCAGGTCATGAGTGGTCATGAAACCCTGCCCCGTAACAGGGACACAAGAGGAGGAGGAATTCCCACATCGTGGTAGCTCGGCTTAGGGAATATCACAGAACACTTTGCCACTTCTATCCCAAGCAGGTACTGGCAAGGACTCCGTCTCAGATGTTTGTGTCTGTGCGCTTTCTCTGACCTACAGGCTGTCACTCTTTCTCATTGTAAGCACTCTCACCCTCTTTTAGGACACCTGACCAATGTTTAATTTGACCGGTAAAACTGCTAAGAAATACTAAAGTTTCAAAACTATTGTGGCATCAGGCTACAATCAGATACTCTGTTTATTCTTTAGTCGCATCAAATTATATGAGGTGTTCTTCCTACTACTTGACTTTTTAACACCTCAGAATTGGTTATCAGTCACAAAATTGTCATATCGGTAATGCTTTATCCTCTTAATCACCCTTTTTGCAGTCCACAGTCTAATTTCCAGTTCTACTTTAGCTAAACTGAAATTGTTTTCATCTCTGGCCTTAGTAGCTGTCCTAAACTCTTAACCCTACGCAGGTCATAAACCGACGTCAAGACCCTTTCAGAAAGTAAGAGGGATCAGCAGAGCTGTGCTGGACCTCAGACAGGCATGCAGCGCTCTGATCCTCGACACCGGAGCCTCAGCTGTGGAGGGGGGGGAGGCGACAAGCCGGGAGAGGATGGAGAGTGAGATCATAGGGTTTCACCTTCATCCACAAACATTACTAATTAGAGGGTGCAGGAATGCCAGCTACGCCACCAGGGGTTTTTGGGCTCTGTGATATTTTGGAGCCCCTGAGCTCTGTACGAGGGCAAGGTTACCATGCAAGCTCTGCTAATCACGCCTGGTGTTAGCACTGGCCTCTGAGAGATCTGCATCTGCTTCAGCTTGGGCTTTCCCATCATAATAGGGCCTGGAAGAGAATGACTATGGACTTCATGCTGTCGCAATGGATCTAACCTCAGTTTCAGTTTTGTCTTTTTCTGGTGGGTATAGGGCTTTTGTCATTACGTGACATGTTCAATAGACCAGTTTTATCTAAACTTAAATTTCAAACATTCCAACAAGTTTGCAACTAATCATTAAACAATGCAATTTTATGAAGCCAATGCTGTTAATCGGTATGCCCCTGTTCAGTATACGATTATTATCTGCTAAAAAGTGCAAAATAAAATTCCAATGTGCACAATCAGGGATACTATACCTAACAAGGAAGCTGTTTTCTAGCTAATGTTACTTTGAGCCTCTTGCACACAATTAAACACTGGAAAACTATGTTACAGAGGAAAACTCTTTCAGCACAAAATCAAACTGCGGGTAGACACTTTGTGTGGAGGAAGTCTAAAGGAGAATTATCACCAGACTGCACTGAGAATGGCTGTAAAGCACAGAGGTGGAAATGTTTTTCTTCCAGTGGTGTCAGTGAGCTTCTGTTGAGTGGTGAGATCATGAACCCGGCAAAGGAACTGCTCAAACACTAATGATCTGAAGCAAACTGCTGCCTTTTGACAGAATACTCTGCCCAAAAGAAAAAGTAATGAACTCTACATGCTTTGACATAAAACAAAAAACTTAACAAACAAAAAAGATAGCATGCTATCTTGTTATGGCAAATTCGATTAACTTTTCATATTATATTCATTATTTCATAACTGAATATTACCTAAACATTTGACTTTTTAACATAATGTTATGTGATGTAATAATTTTAATAATGTAATTTAATTTTTTCTGTGTTCAAACATATAGATCATTTTCATAACTCCTTTCATAATTGTTCCTTAAATAAATATAGATCCCAAGCAGTATCATAAAGTCTTCAGCAAAGCACACATCACACAAAAGTAAAACGTATAGTTTCAGAGCCACCTCCACCAATTAAAGTGTGACATAACAGCAAGATAAAGCAATTTCTCGTTAAATACTCCTTCAGCACCCAGGGCTCTTAACCTCCAGGTGAGTGTGTGGAATCAGATGGTGTAGGCAGACAGGTTTTTGAGGAGAGTGTTTTGACGTCTGAGATGGAACAGTCTAAGAATGTAGAGATCCATTAGAAACATAAGAACTGCTGGATTACTGAAGGAGGACAATTACCTGTTCCTTTGTTCCGGTCCACAAAGCAGTACTTGAGTTCGTACTCACGCAGAATATCATGGACCTCCTGTTGGAAGAGAGAGAGAGAGAGAAAGAGAGAGAAGGGGAGAGAGAGATAGAAAGTATGAGAGAGAGAAAGAGAGAGAGGGAAAGAGAGAGAGAGAGAGAGAGAGAGAGAGAGAGAGAGAGAGAGAAAGAGATTGACGTGTTAATGTATAACAGCAGGAATTGAGGTATAAAAATATCTATTTCTCAAAATAGGTTTATGGATAGTATTCAGCAGGCAAAATAAATAACTAGGATATAATTTCTCATACAACATATCATGTAGCGTACAGCGTGATGGGGTAAATTAATACCTGTAACTGCATATTTATTTGGTTATCAGGGTGTGTATATAGGGTCGATAACTGCTGAGGATTATACATAACATGAGTGTTAATTTTATGCACATGGTTTACAGGCATTAGGGATTACTGAGTATGTGTCTATTTCTACACAGTATGTGCAGTCTTTCAGATGATTATATTGGTGAAGATTAACAGGAGACCTTTAGGGGATTTAACAAGTGCAATTTTATTTACGAGGTTTTCAGGACAGCTTTAAAACAAGCTTTTTGCCTAAAAAAACACAGTGGATGTCTTTCTGAGCTACAAAAATAGAGGTGTAAAGCTGTGCACTGGGATTCCACATGTTTACCCATTTAAAATGAAGACTTACAAAAACAGGGAACTTCAGTATGACACAGTATGAGACACGACTCAGCTTTCACAGCAGCTGACGTGTCATGTTCAGTGCAGGAGTGTATGCGTACAGGGTGATGAGAGCAGTGACTAGCAATGGCTGGAAAACATGTGAAGAGCATACTTAACCTCCAGAGCCCTTTTAACATGACATTAAAACATAGAACAACAAAATGTCTATACAAGAAACAGGCTGCTTCAAGTTTCTGGACACATTTCCTAAAAGGTCATTATCTGCAACATCCAGTCCCTTCACACTACAACACGGCAGCTTCACTAAAGGCCAGTTTGGGCCCACTCTCAGATATTTTTTTGCAATTTTATTGCAAAAAAACATTAGAAATGACTCCTTTTGAGGTGTAAATTAATAACACACATTTTAGGTGCAATTTACTGGATGTGGAAGCTTATGTACATGTCAAAATCACCCATTGCCTTTATCACAGCAGCATAGATTTGAAGCATCCTTTCCAGCAAATTTTGGAAATTACCTGTGTCCAAACCCTCCCAGCACCTTTTCAAGCACGCAGATGGTTCTGTCTCATTTGGTGGATGCTCATTTCAATTTTGTCAGTCCAGTTTGTCCCATGCAGCTCAATGGGAGAAAAATCTGGAGACTGGGGAGGCCAAGACATAATTCTAATTTTTCACATTTCTTTGTACTGGACATAATTTTGGTACAATTTTAAAGAATGCTTGTGATCAGTATCCTGTAGAAGAATTTTGTCACATGATCTGTAAACCAGAAGGAATTGTGTGATGTTTTCGAACTGCGTGGTACATTTTTCCCGATCCAATACAAAGTGAATGTCAATGTACTGAAGACAGACTTGATTTGTCTTCTTCAAAATCAGTAGTCTGAGCTTTTGAGGCTAACTTATGTGCTACTACACCCTATAAAATACTGAAAACCAGTCAGTTATAGATACATTTTCATGTAATAAAATTTTGAATAAAAAATGCTATATAATTTGTATTGTATTACATTTTCAAAAACATTTCTAACCAGGGCCATCCAAGCTTTAAAATATGAATGTAAAGGTTAAAAGGGGACACAAGCATATTGGTTTTGAATCCTGGTTATGCACAACCACTAAAGATAATTATGGGTACGTTATTAATGATAATACAATATTTATTAACCAATACAGACTGAACTAAACACAAACCAACACCATTAAAACAAAAATCTCATATCTGCCATTCT
>JBBPCX010000114.1:13439124-13455174 GCA_037974365.1 Hydrocynus forskahlii
TTCCAAGAGCACCTGCATATAGTGAAATGTGGTTCAAAAAAATGCCTAAAAATGCCTATTTTTATAGTGTAAACCCTAAATATGCCCCCAAACATATATCATTTTAAACTCTTAATATATTACACTAAAAGAAAATGTAAACCCGTATCCGTACTGTACAGTTTACACTGAACTCACGCAGTGCTTGAATGTAAATAATGATGTTACCCCTGTATAGACTGTACTGAAAACGTATATTTTCTTTGGTATGCACTGTCATTTTCTTTGGTATAAGCAGGGTAAACACAGTAATAATTTAATTGAATTTACAGTAATAAAAATACAGGGCTTTAAGAAGAACAAAACAAAAACACGAAAACACTTGAGATGCTCCAGGGGGAAATTTTGGGCTGCAGCTACCAGAGATGGCTCAAAGGGCAGCAGCCAATCAGCAGCAAGGAGAAATAAATAACGTTCTCAAACTGGCTACTTTCAAACTTCCAGCCACTGAGTACAGTGTTATTTCACCATCCAAAGAGTTGCTTTCTTTGTGTTCTCTCGACAGTACCAAAAAATGTAAAGTCATATTTTCTATGGAAATGTAACGGAAGTTACGTTAATATTTCTGTTACAAAATTAGTAAATTATATTTTTCTTAATAATTTAGCACTAAAACACATGAAAAATTGTATACCGTCATGAAAAAAGCTGTGAAGTCCGGGCTTCATCCGCCACGCCCCCTCATCCTCGTGCTGGTTGCTTATGTTTGGGTGCGGCGCTGAGCAGCGGAGGCTCATTCCGTTCAGGTGCATCTGACTGCCTTGCTAACCGCCGCGCCCAAACATAAACAACCCCGAAATGAGGACGAGTGGGCGTGGCGGACAAGGCCCAGATTTCACAAAAGCAAAAAAAAAAAAAAAAAAGGTGGAAGATATCTGCGGTTTCCACAAATTTGCAGGAGTTTCCGGGAACAATTCTTAGTTCGGTTCTCAGAAAAATCGAAGACGTGACTGCTGAACCGCAATTCAGGGGGGGTTTACTGTATACACATACACACACACACACTACTTTTGTCTACACACACAGTTACAGTTTACTCCTCAGCATGATAACAGAGCTGCAAAGAGGTGATATTAAAAAAGAATAACAGTGTCGAAGTATATAAACCGGGCATCCTGTTAACCTGAGTCCACAGTGTGCTACAAATCTTTATCACTCTCTCACACACATACACACACACAGACACACGTTCACACATTCACATGCACATAGACACACGCACAAATGTCTTCCTCCTGCCTTTTAAGGACATACACCAAGCATTGCTGTTGTGTGTGTGTTGTTGAGTGTGTACGAGAGAGATAAAGCAGACGAGTCTTAAAAGACTCCTTAGCAGACCAGGAGTGATCGGGATCAGCCTGCTGTCTCCACAAACAGCCTCAGTAACACAACGGTGTTCTAATCAGAGGAGTTCCAGTGGCTGGATGTTTACTGTTGAGTTTTGCTGGAGTGTGCTGCAGGTTTTCATTCTGCAAATAACTGATGAGACTCCAGGACTTCCTTTACACCACTTCCACCCCACTGGCCTCATATCAGAAAACATTTAATTTAATTTAATTCACCTGTACAATATGATATATAGAGAACAATAATATTTACATATTAATATGAACCATACTTAATCACACAATCCACATCTTTATAATTGTGGTTCAGTCAAGTCGAGGATGTGCTGCTGCTCTGTATTGCTATGACTAAATCAGTGATTGATGTCTTCTCTTTCAAACAGCTATGGTTTCAGAGTCACTTGTTTTTGAATTTGTGGATTTTTTCCCATTATTTAATTCGGCTTGTTCACAACATACAGGCCAAGCTGAGCTCAGTCATAGCTAGGTTTAGTTCAGTCATGCGGCTCTCGGCCCACAGACTAAAGAGTGGCTGGCTAGAGTGACTAAAGATAACTTCATCCTGTGCCAGACTCGTCTGCCTGAGTGCAATCCCAGTGGCAAAACTGCCCATATATGATTAATATCAGTGTTTTTGATTGGGTAGCAAACACACCCATCTTAAACTCATTTTCAGTTTAAACCACACCCACTTTCCATTTGTAATAATAAAGAAGGTTTTTTTCTGAAATCTGTTTCAATGCTGGGGCAGGCATGGAAAACTGTGACGGATACCCAGCCTGAGTCACGCAGTGTATCAGAACACATCTGCTCACTTTTTTTCCACCAATCAAACACAAGCCATAAGCATGGGAAACTCAATACTCAACTCTTAAGCCTCAATCAAGCCGGTTAAATGCATAAATTCATTTTTTCACATCCTGTCTGAAGCTCAGTTAAATGGAGCCTAGTCTTTCATAATTCACTTTTCTAAGCCCTCCCAGAGAGCATGGAGCTGTGTCATCCAGTCTCTAATCACAGACACAGAGACTAACCAACACAATAAAGCCTGCTTCAGCTGCAGCATCCTCTAAACCCACCTGCTTCACACACACACACACACACACACACACACACACACACTCATACACACTGTAATGGTCCTTAAATATGCAGCAAAGCTTGTCGGAGAGAAAGCTGAATGTGGATTAAGATGTCAGGAGGCAGGGTTTCGCGTAGCATTGTGTGTGTGTGTGTGTGTGTGTGTGTGTGTGTGTGTGTGTGTGTGTGTGTGTGTGTATCTGTGTGTCTCCTTACAGAATGCATAAGCTGCCATTAAAGTAGAATCACACTGCAATGATTGCAACATAACATTTGGGAGATCAAAGGGGAGGAGGCAGAGCTTTACCTCCCTGGGTTAATTCCATTGGCCCTTCACATTGGCCTGTACAAACATAACACACACATAATTGTGTGAAGGGCTTTAATCAGATGTTTCAGACAGACAGCTTGCTTTTCCAGTGCTTTTACAAAGGCCAAAGTTAAACTAGAGACGAATTTTAAAACAACCGAAGCTCACACACAGCTTCCTGTGGGACTGTATGATATAGATGAAACACTACTACTCCTCCTTTGGTACAAACTGTGAAAAGTCATATAACAATATATTAGAAATAAATTGAAGATACAACAATGTGCCGAAGCCTTGTTTTGACCACCATCATTTACCTTTGTTGGATAACAAAACCCTCATAAAAACACTTTATCTAGAACTGATTGGTGAAGATACTCAGAGCACACAATAAAAAAACAATACGGTGATTCATGATTCATTAGAGGCTCATTTGCATTTTCGGAGATCACAATGTTGCAAAGATTAACAAATGATACACTGTGCAGCCCGACTGCAGTGAGTGCCATGGCGAGAGAAACTCTTCACGCAAACCAATTCCATGATCATTAAAGCCTCCTGTTATCAGCACAAACATTGCTAAACATTCTCGTGCGAGGCTGGGCCAGTCTAGTATCTGCGGTGGCTCTAACGAAAGCCTGTGCTAATAGAAGTAAATGGCTCACTGCTGCTTGGAGGCTTTTACACGCTGTGAATATGATATTACTGAGGACTCACATATTCTTCACTCAGCGTGGAATCATTCTTTTCTGAAAAGGGAATGGATTGTAAAAGGAACAAAAATGGCAAATATTGCAAAAGGTACAAATATATTTTCATTCAACATGAGGTTCATTTTTATCCTGGCTGGAGTGAAACTCTTAAGGGTACAACAAATCACAGAAGTCACATTCAGTTTGATATACTGATGTCTTCATTCAGTAGAGAAGAACGGCGCATAGCCACACACAGGGAAATTCCACTGATTTTTCAAGATTTCATCCATAATTCAATGGTTGAGATGTACACAAAGTCATTCAGAGCGGTTTAATGTGAAATTTAACAGAACATGTTCACTGTAGAGAAGCCTGCCAACTCAGATTTCTTTGCAATGGTGGTGACAGGAACCAGGAATGGTGATGTCTAAAAATATCGCTTCATTTTACTATGCAAAATGATCAGAGAACATACTCATCTCTAAATGTAACACTAAAAATGTTGGTAAATGCTAAATATAAGCTGTCTTTCGGTACTAGTGCCTAACAACACTGCATGAGCAATTCCACTGCACCACAAATGTATTTTAAAATGTATGTTTTAGGCTAAAACTTTATCTCAGAATGATCATAAAACAATGTCTCAGACAGTGCATTCTTAAGGACATGGCATAATAATCCTTCTGAGGTAGCTTTTAAAAACATTTTTGGGAACTTTGGGCTTCTGCTTTGTCATCATCACTATAAACAATTCTGACTTAATAAGTCTTCCTAGAACACATCACTTCCCACCAAACTATGCAGAATGTTTTTGTTTACCTAATGTTTGAATCATGCAGAAATTTTTAAATTGGTGGAATTTACCTGGACTATTTATGTAACAAAACATATTCAGATAAAACACACATTTAAAGGGGACATATTTTACCTCTTTTTAAACATGTTATAATAGGTCTATGGGCTATACAAAACATGTTCATGAAGTTCATTACACAAAATCACATAAGCTGTTGCTGGCCACGCCCCACCCATCCCATGCTTACGCTGCACATTTATCACATGTGAAAATGGCAGAAAACAGAGGCGCTATCCAGCCCTAAGTGTAGGGATTTGTGTTGTTCTTTGCAGCCAACAACACAACACTTCCTGTGTGACTTGCCTTTGCCTGTAGCCATATAGCGCTCGCCGTCCTATAAAACCAGCAGACAAAAATGGCGGATCATCAACTAATCTAGTGGGTGGGGGCTCGACCGGTGAGGGGTGGTTCTATGCAAATTTCCTCATCCTAACATCAGAATATAGGAGCTGTCCAAACAGCTCATAGAAGCATATGATTCCTGACACCAAAATCTTTCAACTGACTCACAGAAAATGGCTGGATGTTTTTTTTTGCGCTTGGAGTGTTTATAGGAGCAGTAGAAGGAAATACAAAAGTGAGTTTTACATAATATGTCCCCTTTAATCATCTGTCATTGCCATAGCAACATGAGTGCTGAATTTTGACAATTATTTTCCTAGAGCTTCTCCCTGAAACTTGTTTTTGTAATACAAAATGCAACATACTATGAAACTATCATCACGACTGCAACTACTTTTGTAGCTCAATGACACAGTAAATTTGTACAAATAAAGCAATTAGCTGTGCTGCTCCTTTTTAAAGATGAACTTTTTGAAAACTATGGAAAGGAATACCAACATAACAAACAAATTCAGGCCAGCCCTAGAGCAAACACACTAACTAAAGCTAACATGTTCAACACAATCGAGTATTCAGTGAAACAACATTCCTCCAGAATCATGGCGCGACACAATAACAACACGTGACCACATGAGTGTGGACAGGAGTGCAAAGAGAAGATGCAAGACCTTTAAAACACAACAAGGAACAACAGAATAATACAGGACAAGACAGCAAAAAGCACAGTGGAAAAAATCCTGATACAATCCACTCCATTGTTTCTCCTCACCTAATGTTAGATCTTATTTACATTAGTGACCTCTGAAAAAGCCTGAGCGGAGCATGATGAAGCAATAAGTGATGAAGAGAACCTTACACTGAGGGCTTCCACAGCCAGGTTGAGACATATTTCCCTAAGGCTACACTAATACATCCTACTGGTTATCAGTGCTAGCCCCAGGAACCACATGCACTGCATTCTTTGTAATTGTCTTGCTCTTATACAGCTGAATCAGCTCATGGGCTTTTTAATTAGCTGGTGAATTGAATCAGGTGTGCCACAACTGAGAAAATACAAAAATATGAAATCCGTAAGGTCTTCCAGTGAGTACAAGTACATATGGTTCTGGGTGATGTAAGTACAGAGATTCTACTACTACTACTGTCAATACCACTAATAATAGCAACATATTTTCTTTCAGTAATTTTTAGACATACCCTTATTCTAAAGCGGCTGTGGGAGAAAACAGAAAATCTTGGCCAATAAATAAATGAATGAACGAATGGATGAATTAATGAATACGTTCACACAATTCAGTAAAACGTACAGCTGTAGGACACAGTCATGTTCAACTTGTCCATTAATGTGTAATTCATCTGTTGATAAAGAAAATAAGTACGAAAAGAGTGGTCTCTGTATCTGTTTAGCTGTGCCTGACCATGTTTTATTTGATGCATGAAACCTGACACTGTGGCCTGAGGATGTGCTAAAATGTTCACTGAGCAACAGACGGCTTTTTGTAGGCACAATATCCGCCTGCTGCACTGAGAACAGTCAACCGGCGCAGTTCAAAAAGTGCATTTCTAACTAACTCATCTATGTAAAGTCCCATAAATGTGGTATTAATGTAAACTATGACATCACATCTACATGTTTAAAAGTTCAGTTATGCTCATATGTGGGAATACTAGTGTTTTGCTAAAGTTTGCATTAAATCAGTAAATAAAATTTGGTAACTGATAACTTAGTTCACCAACAAGCACCATCTAATCTACCATATTTTTATTAGGTTTACTGTAGTATTTCCAGTCATTTGCAGTGATTTACTGGCATCACTACTGATAAATCT
The DNA here is from genome assembly GCA_037974365.1 of Hydrocynus forskahlii. Taxonomy (NCBI): domain Eukaryota; kingdom Metazoa; phylum Chordata; class Actinopteri; order Characiformes; family Alestidae; genus Hydrocynus; species Hydrocynus forskahlii. The sequence continues at coordinate 13,445,622 of JBBPCX010000114.1, forward strand.
GTGGAAGTACTGTTTAGTAATATAGAGGCAATACAGATATACTGATGCTAATGATTGATAATGTGATTTTCGGTTATAGCAGAATCTATAGATAACACGCATTATTTCCATGATTGCCACGAGTGGGATAAAGGGTTTTGTATTGCTGAGCAGTTTTAAGGTTTTTATTTGTACTATTTAGCACATTTTACTGAGAACCTGAATGTGGGGCAGCTGGTGCCCTAGGTTGTGGGTTCAAATCCCAACAATGCTAGTGTCATCACTGAGGTACCCTTGAGCAAGGTATCATCCCCACACACTGCTCCCCGGACCACCCTTGTTAGTGGCAGCCCACTGTTTCACAAATGAAAGGGTTAAACGCAGAGAAAAAATTTCACATTGTTGACACTTTGTGCTGTGGTACGTTCATGCGTGACTATAAGGGGCCACTTTACTTGGAATCTCAATGATATCACTTTAAAGTATCAATATTTTGTGTCTGGTTAGTGTTTACAGTTCTCTTCGGTGTGGTTTTAAGAGAAGAACAGAGCAAAACAGCCCCTTTCATTAAATTCATTAATGTAAAATAAATAAATAAATAAATAACATCTGTTGCAGTGATATTGTAATAGGTCTCTTAAATGTAAAGTATTTATTAATACTATCCAGCACTGTGTGAAACCGTAATGTTGGCCAAACAACACTGGTTAGACCCCAGGACATGTGCATGTGTGTGTCCAGGGACAGAGGCCAGTCAGTGGAGCTGAAACCCACACTCTCACAGCCGGAGTCCTCTCAGATAAAGAGCTCAGGGTGCTGTGTGCTGTGTGGCTGTGCAGGTCAACAGCCAAGTCCCAGACAAAGACGGCAGCTTTTCAATGGGAAAGTTCAATTCTTTCGGGTGACGCTGAGGAATCCATGCTGTTGACTGACTTCTTATTGCCTATAACTCACAACAACTAACAATTTCAGGGCCAGTCCAAGCTCTGCGAAATAACACAGATAGACCATCGACCCCTTGTGAGGCAATATCTGTGAGGTGTCAGGGAAGAGTGATGACACAGATTCTGAGAGCATGCATGTGTCTGTGTCCAGTTTCTAATGTTTAACACCTGCTGCTGACACAATGTAGGGTGAAAAGAGCTGCACAGAAGAAAGAGGAAGCTATTTGTTTATCGTCACATGACCCAGAGCCAATCTGTTAATTGTGTTCCTCATGTGTCTGTTACCCCGACCTGTGCCCAGCATTACCTGTTCCACTGGGGATCTGAATAATTCAAAAGATGGAGATCCATGACAAGTCTGTGTGTGTGTGTGTGTGTGTGTGTGTGTGTGTGTGTGTGTGTGTGTGTGTGTGTACACATGGGTACTTTTTTTCGTACTCTTTCAGGACAACCATGTCCTGACGCAAGAAAACAGGACTTACTTACAACAAATCTATTTATCTGTGTACATTTTATCATCAAACAAAACCTAACTTTACAGGAGAAGGACCTAACAAAACATTTTAAGTCATTTTGGACCATTCCTATTGTTGCATTCGCCACAAAATGTTCAGATCAAAATTGGATATACAAGGTTTAGTTCAAACAACCACTACATATATGTTGTGTGTCATCATGTATTAAATAATACTCTCTGTTAAGGATGTTTGATCAGGGGTACCCAAACTTTTGCTAAGACAGTATGTGCGACCCTTGTCCTGGCTAAGTAGGCAAGGTATACAAACGAGAGAGAGGGAGAGAGAGAGTGAGAGGCAGAGAGGGAGAGAGAGAGAAAGAGAGAGAGAGAGAGAGAGCACAAGGGTGAGAGAGAGATAGAGGGGAAGGAGACAGAGAGAAGGAGGGAGAGAGATAGTGTTCGTGCATCTGAAAGCGAGAGCAACAGAGGGAGAGATAGCGAGATGAGCAAGAGGTGCTTTGCCCGACATGTGTCCTCACTGATAAGTCACCGCTGTGTGACCTAATCACAGTGGTGCATATCTGATCCTAACCGGAGAAAAAAAGTACTTTGCATTCAAAATGTGCACACATGAATAAAATGCATTAGGAGTGGAAGACATGCCGACGGTTTTGTCACAGTACTTTAGAACATGCCCTTCTGATACTGTAGATATCATCACTGCTTCAACAACACTGACCAGCTGCATATTGCATTCCAGAGAAAGCATCATTATTCCTGCTGTAACTGGATATAGTGCAGCACAGTATGAGAAACCCTCAATAGAAATCACTGTATTCATAGTTCTTGATGTTATTGTGTCTGTTCCAACTTGTTCAACCTGACAAAAACAAAATATTGACATGCACATTTTGTACATCGTGAAGATGAATTGAGGTACTGTGATATATGCCACATCCCCACCCATATATCACAAGACACTTATTTTCAAATGAAAGACAAAACTGCATTGATGTGATATATTTTATTCATGTGGAAAATGTACATGAATCAAGCGAATGCAAGGCACTATTTCTTGTCAGTGTAACAGAAGCTCACTGGTCCACCGCCACGTCATTCAATAGCTGTAAAATAACTGTGTGTTTAGTACGCAACAACCTACTGGAAGATCCAGCCTGGTATTCTTCTACGAGGTGTTACCAAGGGTGGCATGAACCTTTTCTGTCAACACTCGATGCCAATAAACTTCTTTCATAGACACTGATTCTGAACACACAGTTACCACACACAGTATCTGAGACGAAGAGCGGCCCTCTTTCACACGTGTACACACACCCGACACCTGTGACTGTTTCTCTCGCAGCCCTAGTCTGACTGTAAGAGTCTGGAGAACTAACCATGAGCTGCCCTCGAATGTCTGAGCTGTCTCTGCCTCGGAATTATTACTCTTTGCTCAAGGTCCCAGGCATCCATCATGTTTACAGGCACTAATAATGCACAAAGCTTCAGCTGGAAACGCCACAGCCACTGCCTACACCTACAAAACACGTCCACCTCCAGCCACCTCATATCCTCCACCAAAACCATCAGGCTCTGGGAATATTTCACCCATCTCATTTTTAATAAATCAACCTGCAAGATGAACTTGTAAAGGAGAGCTTTATACGACTTTTACACTCAGAACTGATGCCAAATGGCCAGATAGCGTCTCTCTTGACACTTAAAATGTACACATTCGTTTTCACGCATCAAAAAATCAGAATTAGGTAACGTTACTGATACCGGAGGAAACTGCTTATGTTACGACCGCACAGACAGACAGAGACACAGAGACCAGATCGATACAAAATATATAGTCTAAATGAATCTAATAAAAACTCTGTAGAAAAATCTCAATATGAAATACACTATACACAAATGCTGGGGTATATATAATGTAGATAAGTAACTTAGTTAAGTGAATTACTAATGAAACAGATGGTAGTTAGCAGTATATTACTGCCCGTAGTGGAGATTAGTAGTATAGAAGTAATATTGACATAAGTAGTGACATTCACATATAAATTCACGTCTCTTTGGTGAAATATTATATACTCCATCCTGTAAGTTTACATACATGTCACACTTCTTTATTGTCTACTTACTGTGTTGTTTCAGATTCACATCCAATTCACATTACTGTTACACTGCTACATTGTCTATTTATTGTAGTGCTTCTGTCATCCCTTCCACTTTGTTCAATGCTGCTAACTGCCCCCTGTACAATAATCATACTTACTGTGCAATACCCATCATTCTGGAGGGTTTATGTAGTGTCCACACTAGCTGGCTATTTATTTGTTTGTCTATAGTCTCTGCTGTAACTTGCACTGTTCAGTATTATGTGTTGCATTGTTGCATCTTCAGCAGTATTATGTTGGTCCATTGAAAAACATTGTCTCATCACACTATCTACCTGTACACAGCTGAAGAAGACAAAGTAACCTTCAACCTTGAAGTCGCCTTGAGTTTTGTAGCCTGAATCTGAGTCTTTTTTTTCCTCTCTGGGAAAATTTTCACCAGAAGCGGTGAAAATCTGTGTGGGACATTTCTTGGCTCCCTGACACAGCAGTGTGCTCAGGAGAGTCTCAGAGACAGGATTAGAGCTCACGTTTGGTACAGAGGTTTATTTTACAATAATGTTTCACTTTATTTCACTATATTGTTTCACTTATTTTACAATAATGATTCACTTTATTCCAACTTCGTCTAATGGCACATATTATTGACAACTCAAAGTCTAGGGTCACTCTAAGATTCAGACTAAATCTTTATCTGACATTTCTATGAGTATTTTCATGTCTGAATCCTCCTGCTTCTATTTATTCTCCTAATTTTCCTCTCCACCTTAAAAAAGCTGCTTACAGGAGTTAAGTTGAACGTTGAACTCCTGTAAGAATCCCACTTCAGCTTCAGCTTCATCCTCAAAAATCTCTAAAATATCAACAGGGCCACTCAGAAATGAGGATGAAAAAGTGTAGATGATAAAGTCTTCAATTTTTTGACTGCACTTTGGAGTCCGCTGTGTCGAAAATCGTTTGTTTTTTCTTTGGTATTTTTGTAACATGTTCTCTTTATTAAGCGTATGACTGAGGCGAGTCGTCGTGATCAACACGCAGGTGTCCTGCTCCCCCTTCCTTTTCTCTCTGAAATTCAAATTAGGTTTAATTCGGCATCACTGTTTTACGAATAATGTCGTCCAAGCACATTAACGTTTAAAACTGAGTATAATCTGGAATATTTCTCTTTCTTTCTCTCGCTCTCTCTAAAACCGCTCCCTGATAAGTGAACACTCTCCCCGGCACCACAGTCTGTGGTCACACCGCATAAAACGGATACATTTAATAATTAAAAAGCAGGTAAAATATGTCTAAAACAGAAGACGTAAAGTAAAAGTCTTACATCTTACATTAAGGGTCCATGGAGGGATTTAAATCCAGACTCGTTTTACTGGACGTTGTGAAGGGGTGCGTCCCGCATCCACAACCTGAAATTTATGTTAAACTAGCAAATAATCTGCTTGTTTTAATGTTAAACTTTCCGTTTTTCAGACAAATGGTCGAATTAAAGTCGTATCTGTAGAGAACTGGGGGATTTTGTAATGTTTACCGGTTAAAATGTGTTTTCGTGGCTGTTTTGATGAGAGTTAACGGCTCTCTGGATAAACGTCAACTAAGCCCAGAAAGTCACTAAACAGGAAAAAACAAACAATGAAAAAAGAAAACAAATAGAAAGAAAAGCAAATAAACTTTCAGGCTTGGCTGGAGGAGTTAGAGGGGAAGTTTCCCCCGGTGTGAGGGTCTGGTACCTGACTGGTGGTGTCTGGAGGCAGGTTCTTGATGAGGATCTTCCTCCTGTTGCTCAGCTCTCGCCGAGTTCTCTCAAGCCTCCTCTCCACCTCCTCGGGCTCCAAGTCGGACAGCTCCCGCAGAATGGTGCCCTCGGCCGCCGCCTCCTCCTCCTGTCGGCTCTCGGGGCTGTCGGAGCCGGGGCACGGCGGGCTGCGCCGGCTGATGGAGAGAGAGTCCGGCGGCTGGATGGAAGAAGCTGCCGCCATTTTGAGGCGCTCTGTGGAGAGTGAGCCGGAGCAGAGCTGAGGTGGGCGAAACCCATCCACACACACACTCACTCACACACACACACACACACACACACACATACACATACACATACACAAACACATAGGCAGATACAGACACACACAAACACTCACACACTCTCACTTACACACACACACACACACACAATAATAATAATAAGAAAAAGAATAACTAGTATTGCTGTTTATTCCCACTCTTTTATAATTCTGTTTATAATTCTGCTCATACTTTTGAGTGTTTTGTGCTGTGAATGATTAGACTGGAATAACTTTTCTTTATTCTTTTGCAAGATAGTGGAGTCATAATACAGAGGCATCAGAGAGAGAGGGAGAGAGGCAGAGAGACACTGAGGGGGAGAGAGAGTGAGAGAGAGAGAGAGAGAGAGAGAGAGAGGCAGAGACAGAAACACTGAAAAAGCGAAAGAGAAAGAAACATACACAAGAGAAATATATATAGAGAGAGACAGAGAGAGAAAGAGATAAGGGGTGACGTGTGAGTGTGTGCGCGCGCGTGTGTGTGATAAAGAGAGAGAGAGTGAGAGAGAGAGAGAGAGTGACCCTCCCAGGGTTCTATCTGGTACATCTGGCGACCTCCACTGATAGAAATCTGAACAGTGCAGCAGGTCAAATAAACGTCTAATAACAGTCTGATCCCTCTTTAATAGCCATTTATCTTTGAGCCGCTGTAACCTTTCAAAAACACACACACACACTGACAGTGACGGTACCAGATCTTATGAACCTGTAAACGGTGCAGCAGTGCAAAATTTTCTCATCTAACGCACACACGGATCTGTGGCCACAGTGGCATTAATCCTTGAAAAGTAATTCATCAGTTTTTGACCGACTATTCAAAGCGATAACAGCAGAGACGGCTCACTGAATTCCTCTCCAAATGGAACCAGTAGAAAATCTTCCGTTTGTTTAGCTGCAGTTGATGTGGGAATGAATGACAGGGTGTCAGAGCGCCAGGCCGTCTCTCGTGGGTGTGCACAGACTAAGCGTTAAATGCCATCCGTTGGCACTCTCTCGCTCTCATAGGAGCCCTCAACATGCCCATGAATGAGCGCTTTTCATTTCCAGCAGCACACTGCAAAACACCTCAGCAAAGCTTTGAACAGACTGTGCTCTTAAAAGGAGGAATAAATCAAGAGCACATTGTATTATTTCTAGATTTTTTTAGCCCAGAGCTGCGGGACAGTTTCAGAGCGAGGAGAGTGTCTTTGTAATGAAAAGGAGAAAAATGGGGCTTTACTGTAATGTCAGTCATAGTGGTAACAGTAAGTCACTTGAACTGTGCCACTACAGAACCACATACAATATGTAATGTAATATATAATGTATAACTACTAGCCATTTCCAGTTGGATGCGTCACATGCATGCATGCATTTTGTACTGCTGTCTTTGTAAGGATTTTCCACTGACGCCTGTATCACTGAAAGTAAACAATGCTCGACTTCCACCAACACATAACCCTAACCTGAGCCTCAGCAACACAAGTGCTTTTGTTTTTTTTCCCAGTAAAAGACAAAAAATCTAAATAAAAGCACTTTTCTGGCCAAGCAGATTATATACCTTATGTGACCAGACCAGATGTCACCACATGACCTATTTTCCATCATCCTGTCAGTTGGTACCTACAAAGAGCTAAAAATACACACAAACACACACACATCAGCCATGCTTGTGTAATATTTGATTCATGGTCTTACAGTTGTTAAATCCAGTAAACTGTATACATTATGAGATCACTGTGGTGACCTCCAAATGCTTCCTAACAGTAAAGGAGCCTTTCCATGTCAGGAGTGCTCCACTCCACAGAGGTACAATGAACCCTCCAAGCAAAGCTGCACAGCTAAACGTGTGTGTGATTCAGCGCATCGCTGAGTGGGAGTAGAAGAGACGAGGATATTTCGAATGCAGGGAAAAGTGGCGTGTGGGCGCCGGCGAGCTCTGCAGCGGGCGAATGGAGCACCTGGGACACACGCGTTTATGTAAGGAGCTGATGTGATGAGGCCTTGAACTCTTCTCCAGCCGGGACCGCTGAGTGGAGCGCGGGGGCGGCACTGCTGTACCAGCCCCAAACCACCGGTCATTTATTCATGCATGCATTTCTCCTTCCTCCGAGCAAATCCACATGTAAATGCATTTTTCGTCAGGAATATACTAAAAAAACAAGAAAACAATAGAACAACAAACAATAAATTCTAAGCATATTAATCAGTTTCTCAGTAACTACTATGAATTTCATTATGTCGTTAGGTAGATCAAGTCAAGTCAGTAGGTATATACTATCATTTTAACTGTATACACAGTGCGCTGTGACATGAAACATTCCTCCAGGACCAACAAAAACAGAAACAACACAAGACTACATAAGTGATAGCTAGGTAGACATATAGATCCAGTAAATGGAGAGGCTTGTTCTTGGCCTCATGAGTTGGAGCAGCATTAGACCCTTCGAGCTCCCCTATCGGCTACATGTGGAGGTTGACAATGCCATTATTTACCTTCTGCAAGGACTTGGGAGAATCATGCTCTGACCTTTCCAGTGCCCTCAACACCATCCAGCCTCTGCTCTTGAGGGACAAGCTAAATGTGTAACTGGTGGACTCCAGATGTCTTGACCAACAGACTCCAGAATGTCAGAGAGGACTTTTTGCACCTCTGATTCTAGGTATGCATTGGAAGCACCATTTCTAGACGTTTGTGGATGACACTGCTATCGTGATGTGCCTGGAACTTGGTGAAGAACTTTGTGGATTGGTGCCAGTGCCACCATCTCCAACTAATGCCAGGAAGACAAAAGAGCTTATGGTGAATTTCCAGAAGAAGAAGTCTTCTCCCATCCCCATCCAGAGTGAGGACATCGAGGTGGCTACAAGTACCTGGGTGACAAACTGGGATGGGAAGTGAATATGAACAGGCTGTACAGGAACAGCCAGAGCCAACTCTGGTTCCTGAAGAGGCAGGAGTCCTTTGGTATGAGAGGCCAGCAGCTGAGAACTTTCTATGAGTCTGTGCTAACGAGTGCCATCTTTTATGCCATTCTGTGCTGGGACAGCGGGATCACAGCCAAGAACACAAATAGATTTAACAAGATCATTAGGAAGGCCAGCTCAGTCCTGAGGGCGAAACTGGACACAGTGGAGATGGTAGCAAAGAGGTGAATGCTGGGAAAAGTGTCAGCAAGCATGAAGAGCCCCTGCCTACCACTCCATAAAACATTACAGGGCCAGAGCACACTGAGCAGCAGACTGCTCCCGTACCACCACGGGAAGGACTGCTTCACCAGGCCGTACACCTCAGGACTCATCTATTCATTTATTTATCCATACTATCTTCTGCACTGGACACTCTTCTGTAGTCACTTTATTACTACTTCATTCTGCATGGGTTATTTCACACAGTACTGCATGTAAACTGCTATAAAACTCTAATTTCCCTACGGGGATGTCACGGTTAGGTCAGTTCAATAAATAGATTAATGAACCAAATGTGAGATGGATGAAAAGATTTAATTTATTGCTAGATAAATTGTTGTACAAGATATTGACAGACTGATCTATTCAATAGAGAGAAAGACATATTGTTTAAAAGTAGGGCTGGGCACGTTAACGCATTATTATCGCATTACCGCATTATTTACTTAACGCCAACAATTATTTTATCACACATTAACGCAGGTTTTTTGTAAAAAAATCCTTTTATTTTGAAAGTTTATTGTTTTTTTGGGCTCATGAATGCGCAGAGCATGGCTCTGCCTCTCGGCTGGTTTTCGCGGGGGTCAGGCGTCCCATTACTTTTGTTCATAGTATACGTATGTATTTGAATGCAATGTCATTAAAGTCCCTGTTGGTGGTATTCAATTCAATTCATTTATATAGTGCTTTTTACAACCAGGTTGTCAAAAAGCAGCTTTACAGAGTCCAGGTCCGAACCCCTAGTGAGTGAGCTAAAGGCGACAGAGGCGAGGAAAAACTCCCTCAGCTGGAGGAAGAAACCTCGGGAGGAACCAAGACTCAAAAGGGGAA
>JBBPCX010000114.1:13477712-13493256 GCA_037974365.1 Hydrocynus forskahlii
AAGCCCATATTGATTATATAATTGTATCCTGAATATGTTTTCGTAAACAGCTAAAATAACAAAACTTGTGTCACTGTCCAAATATTTTTGGGCTTAACTGTATAAACATTCTACTTAACGACACAAATTCATTATGTCAGGTCTTCAGGTCTATATGATGATCGCACTGCTTACCAACAGTAGCAAGTTGTTTGAAGTGCAAGCAAGTGCTGGGTTGACCCAGAAGGTCCAGCCTGTGGTACAGGAGCTTACTGCTGGGGGCTGTGTTAAGGTTCTTCAAGTGCTTCACTGGGATTTCTGGCTGAACGTAGACTATACACAGGATGAAGGAGGTGTCCTGGACCTTGAGAGCATAAGGCAGAGAACAGCTTGTATGAGAGCAACATACAACATACACTACCAGTCAAAAGTTTTGGACACATGACAGAACATTCATTTTTCACCAAAGAAATATTTGGTAACACTTCACTGAAAATTTGACAAGGCTACATGACATGAACATAAACCTTTCATAACAACAGACAAACATTCATAAACACTTATTCCAATAAGTGTTTGTCAAAATAGGTCTTATAAATGTTCATGCAGGTTTATAACAGTTGTCATGAAAAGTTTACGTAGTCATCAAAGATGCTTAATTTGGTCAATTTCTCCACACTCCTACAGCCCTCCAGTTTACTATAGAAAACTGCTGTTGTATTTGTCTAGATTTGACCAATCTGGGAAGCAAACAATAATTCATTTTTTCATGATGTTTGTCTATTGTGGAAAATTTCTAAAAATGCACAGATTTGAATGTCTGGAAAAAATAAATGCTTTTAATAAAACAGGATTTAGTTTGTATGTATGATCTCCCAGACAAGCAAAATGTGAGCTAAGTATTTGGTGCTGGATACAGCCGTAAGTGAATGGAACAGGACTATTATATTTACATACCAGTTTCCAAGCATAGCTGACATTGTATGCTTCTCGGCTGGGGTCACGCAGGCGATTCATGTGCCAAGATAAAGAGGAGTTGATGGGCACAGCTATGACCTGGCTCCCCAAAGGCAGACTGACAAAGAACATCAAAAAATGTTATTCTAAATGCATTCCAAACACATCACAACAAGACCAAAAAACTTAAGAGGCCTTTTTTCCCCTGGCGTAACAACAATGTGCTCAGAATGAAGTCACTGATGCAGCCCAGATTTCCCCAAGTCCCTCACCTAAGGATGTTCTGGCGGACAGCAGGGAAGCCTGGGATGTTCTCATAGTGGATTATGTCTGTGTGCAGAGGAGCTTCAGTCATCAGGTAGGGCCGAGTCAGTGATGGGTGCATGAGGGTGTAACCTGCCAAATCAATTCAACAAAGCAGAAACAAATTGCTAACAATGAGATACTGATGGGACAAAATAGGACAATGATAGGATAATGAGATATCTGACGAGACAAAAATAATAATTAGGACTATTTTTAAATTAGGGCTATTTTTTTCAACAACTGAACTAAGACTGGTTCAATCCAATGTTCCTGGTAGACATTAAAGTGCAACAGCCCACTTTTGGAGAGGCTTTTAGTCATCAGTTCGGTGTCTTGGCCCATCTTTACAGAGCAGCTGGAGACAGCAGGTGCAGCATCGTCTTATCAGAGGAAGAAGCCTCTATTTCTCAACAGAACACATGGTTGTATGCATTAACTGAAATGTGGTTAAACTCTAATAAAGTACCTTCCTGTCTCATCTACTTACTGCCCCTCATCTCATTATTAAATTTAGTCTAGTCTGGTAATTAGTCATGATTCTGAAATTTAAATAATCAACAAAAATGCAGAATTGCACAAAACATACATTATAGAGAGATTATTCATTAACTACAAATTCCTTCCTATGTAAAGACAAAATATCTGGTGTAGTGATTTTAAACTCCGAGAGAGAAACAGGTCTCAAGTTTGCGATATTATATAAACATCTACAAGCAGTCATCACTACCATAGAGACATCAAAGAAAATATCCATTACATCCTTACTGTCTAATTAGTTCCATACACTGACCCCGAGACTCAAATGTGAACAACTCTGCTGTTCTTGCTCCAAGCAGCTGGCTTGAAGGCAGACCTGTTGGCTCATAGCCTGAGTGTGCAACAGGTATTTCCCCTAATGAACTGTTAAATGGAGCTAATAGTGTCCTCGGTCATTAGGACTGGCAGTACTGCTGACAGTGGACAGCTTTCTTAAGAGCGAAGCCAATATTGGCTACCACAAAGTGCAAGACATAAAACAGGACGCAAAGCTGGATTTCATACCAGCTCATTCTAAATCAGTGCTCTGCCACTGTTCAATGCAAATATGAAATACAGAGGGGGGGTTATATGGCAAAACCATAACATCGCTGGAAGTTGAAAGAATCAGCAGTGCCAAATTTAGAAAATGCTATCAAATGCTATGAGTATGACTGATTTTTATTCACACATTGCACTGTACTAAATAAAATTAACCAAGTAATTAAAGCCTAATTACACTATCTTTGTAATGAAACACAGACTAGTTGAGTGTTGATATTGACCTAATTCATCATGATAATCAACACTATCTAATTGCTCAGCCCTCATAATTACATTGTAATATGTAACAGAACTTTCTACTCTCCAGGTTTATACAGGCCACAAAATCTTTGAGGGTAACAAACACCTGGTCAATCACTAGCGTTCAACCCCAGCTGATCTATTCATGTTGAGATGGAGCTTACCTTTATTATCTATGAGGAAGGTGTAAGAGGCCAGTGAGTCTTGGTAATAAGTGACATCCTCGAGGATATAGGCCAGGTTCACATCCACCCCCACAACCCCCAACAGCAGGTTTCCAAAGTAGCATGGTCGGCTAACCGTCATAATAAAACCTGGAGGAAAAGAGAGAAACAGAACTTTCTTCAGGAATTAAAGTTAACAAGCCACATAAGAACTGGACTGAGAGCTGAAATACTGAGCCCAGAGTCAACATTTCTGACTGTAGATTGCTTAATTAACTACAGTTCCTACAACGTCAGGTTATTCCAAAGTGGCTAAGGGAAATGAAAGCTCACTGATGGCAGCCAGGCAACCTGGACAATATTAAGCAACAAATGTGAATGTGTTACAGTAAAGGCATTCTCTATTCTGCATGTTCAGTGCTTAATATATTGTATTACCTGCACCCAACACACCTGGTTTAACTTATGTGACCATTTTTATCACTGCTATTTCTTTATACCAGACGAACTGATCACAAATCTTTATCTTTTCCAAACACAAAAACATACCTTTTGCAAGTGTGAAAGTGTGCACTTTAAAGGCTAAATAATCACATGAATATGACACATGGTACTAAGAGATGCACAGACAAACATACACCTATAAGCATTTAAAAGCATCTACATTTTCAAAGAAAAAAAGCTTACTAACATTGTTCATACAGCCTTTACAAATATATCAAATTGGTCCAAGTACCTTTCCTAAAGTGGTACATCTTGACTAGGCATACGACATAGAACAGAACAGAATGCATAAATGCAGGTGTGCTTGCAGTAAAACGAACAACCTTCAATGAAAGGACACAAAAGGCATTGTGCAAATATAAGCTCTATAATGTGTTTGTGGTGGTTTTAAAGGAAGAGAAAGAAAGAAGACACAATGCTGCCTCATGGCCTAACTCACCATCACCCATCTGGTCTGCATAGGGAAGGCTGAAGGAGGCCATGTCGATCATGCGGTTGGGCAGGTTGATGTAGAAGCGGCCCACGCTTGTCTCCAGGTTACTGAGCTGGTTCAGCACCATCATACTACCCTTTACAACAGGGAGCTGGGAACGGTCTGAAATACCATACTTAGCCGAGTTCTGTTCAGCCAAATCCCGCATGAATGCCAACTCCTTCAGGCCTGTCACACCCTCTGTGAAAGAAAAGAAGAGAATAAGGTTTGACCAATCAGTCAACAGAAGTTCAGATCAAAGGCAGAAATTCTCTAGGATTCACTATCTGCAACCACATAGAAATTAACAGTTCTCAGACCATTCTTCAACTTAATTTATACCAGTTCTCTTAAACCAGGTCTCTAAAGACAAGACAAATTCAATTGACAACAAAAGACTTAACAGACAGAGAGGAAAACTGAAGGGTCAGTAACTGGATTTGGGCTACTGACAGATCCAAAGCTACAGTAAGACAAGATCACATGCAGCTCAAACGCAAGGATAAAAGAAGTCTTGTGTTTTGAAATGAAGGTTAAAATATAATTAGTTCATCAATGCCTTTCACGGTATCATTTTATTAGGAGTGATACTGCAATGCTAAAATGTGACAACATGCATCATGGACCAGTGACAGTGCATCACAAAGAATGAGAGTAGAATAATTATGACCTACAGTGAAATTGCATTGTTTGAACATGAAGGTTTGCAAACCACCAGAACCAATTAACAACTCACTTCAGTAAGTTCCCTATATTCCACACTCCTTCCCAACTCACCACAACTGAATAGTCATAATTTTGCTTCATTTAAATGTTGTTCAAATTACTGTAAGAATATCGACTAAAGTCTGGTATAATAAATGAAATTAAATCATTAGCTGAGTACACCATTACACTACTAGTTTTTTTTACTTAGAAACTCACAAAATCAAATAATTGAGCAAATATATTAAAATAAGACTGATACGGGGGGGGGATACATGCGAGTGCACACATGTTCAGAAGTCCACAATAGCCAGACCCACAGCAGAAGCCTGCTCCTTTACACTACCATGCTAATCAACTTCAATCATATTTCTGTCATCTAAACACAAAAGCCCCTTTCATTCTTTCATGTCATCATGCTCTTTGATGTGTTCTGTTGCTTTCCCTTTCTTCCTTTAGACATCCTGCATTTTAATGTTCCTGATGCTGAACTAATGTATGCTAATAACAGGCTAATGCATGCAGGGAGAGAACCAGGTGAGGAGTGGGACAATGGAGAGGCTTTTCTTATGAACAACACAAACACAAAATACAGAGACGAAGAGATAAAGAAATGAAATAAAAAAAATATGAGAAGACAGCAAAAAAATTCAACTAAGCATATGCACACAAACAACCCTTATCAACAACTAAAAATGTGGCTACATGGAACACGAGTTGAGATGATCCAGGAAGGGGTTTTTACCATTAATGAGAGCGTAGGTGAGAATCATGACAGAGTTGTTGAGGTGGCGGTTCTCCTCTTTTATCATGCTCAGTGTAGCTCGTTTCTCATGTTCTGATGACTCTCGTGTGGTGATGCCAGATGACAGGTAGATTATCACCTTATCAGTGTCTGAGCAGAGAGAAAGAGAAAGAGAATAAAAGGTGAGATGTCATTAAAGGTTCGATAAATAAGGTCCGATACACCTAAGGCTGTCAGGTGTCTTACTGCTATGCTGTTTGCCAACATTGCTGGTGTTCCTCAAAAGCTGGAAGGCCTTTTGGAAGCCCAGGGCATGCTGGGTGGTGCTGTCAGAGGCTTTAATGTTGTTAATGAAGGTGGTCATTTTCCTCTTGGTCTCGCTGGTGGCTGGGGACAGAAAGCTCTTGTAGCATTGATCCAGGGAACAGGAACGAACAGCGTCAGCTACTGTCAGCACTGAGATCTGCATAACAGAACAGCAGCTATGGGTAAAACCTTTAGCTCAGAAGAAAACTATGAAATATATAAAGTCATGTGCTACGTGAAATTAAGTTGCTGGATATTATGATGATGATATGAGAAGAAATGTACTGTGGTTACATTTATGGGATTTAGCAGACGCTTTTATCCAAAGCGACTTCCATTCCCTAACTACAGGGGACAGCCTCCCTGGAGCAACTTGGGGTTAAGAGTCTTGCTCAGGAACCCAGCGGTGGTATGCTGGAGGTAGGATTTGAACCCATGACCTCTTGGTCCAAAGGCGAGTATCCTACTCATTAGGCCACCACCATCCCAAATACACAATTTCAACATGGGTGCTGTAAAACTGTTGCATATGGAAATATCTGTTTCCTAAACAGGCTTTTCAACATATGCCTTAAATTTCACTTTAATCTTCGCCACTCTGGTGCCACGTAATGTAATTTGATTGGTTTTGTTACTACAGCCATTCTGCACTGTATCATCGAAAATCAATTACAAATAATAAACAGAACCACATGGTCATCATTTAAACCATATATACAAATAAAATTGATCAAAGCACTCGCAATGTGCAGTGTGTAGTTCTAGTGCGTGTGGCATGTGTTGCTTACTTTGTCATGTTCATCAATAGAGTTAAGGATGACGAGGGCAGCATCGCGAGCGATCTGGAGCTGCGTTTCACTGACGGATGCACCATGGTCTATGAGCACCACGACATGCTTTGACTGTGGCCTCACCGCTGACACATACACAGGCCTGCAGACGTACACACAAACAGATTACATTTAATATAAACTAATCAGATTTGCACAAACAGTGACATTGCATACGGAACAGATCTCTGAATAACCCTGAGTTCCACTTTTGATGAAAACAGACAAGACAAAAAAAATGAAAGCCCTTTGTTGGTTTAGCTTTTTTCATTTGTAACTAGACTGTATAGAAACCCAATCTCTTTCCCAGTCCCTGAGCTCTGTAGGTGGGCCTTGACTGGACTGTAGGATTGATGTTCACCCGTCTTTACCTCCAGCTGTCTTCTCTATAATGTTTGCACAACAGATCCAGTTCTCTGGCATATTGCCTTTGGGGGTTGTCTCTATATCAGCTGTGATCTTAGTGACAGAACAGTTCAGGAGTCTAAATGTAGAAAACCAATTCTACCGCTGTTATATGCAAAACAGAGGTCATTATCCCATAACCTGACAAGAAGCTATAATATAGGTGTGAATGAGGGTTTCTATGAATTGTTTATGTATACATGTGTGTACATGAGTAAGCCTGTATATGGGGGAAAAGACACAAAAAGCATGGAAGAGAACAAGAAACAAAGAGTGAAAGAATGAGAGAAAGAGGGCTGGACTACAAAAACATCTCTGGGGCTGTGAAAATCCTTCATTGGCCACAAGACAAGATGATTCCAGTGTATTATGTAAGCAAATGTCAGCGAAGAAAATAAGACTAATCATTACTGCACTAAACTAACACTATAGCTTCTTAATAATCCAACGCATGTCCTACCACACAAGAGGGCAAAAGCTAGTGAGCATTAAAACACAGACAGACGTGGGTCTTTCTCTCTCTCTCTGCTGAGACACTAACTTTGTGTAACTTTGGGGCTCTTTATTTAAAAAAATGGAACCTCCCCCCCAGACCTTTAGACCTAAGCTGTTAAAAGCAGCTGACAGGCTAAGCGGTTACTTTGGAAAACTTCCTGTAAGTTGGCAGAAAAAAAAGCATTTTTGCAGATGTGCTCGAAAGGTCATTTTATGAGTATAAGGAGAGCACTTGGCCGAAGTTTTAATCAGTTAAGTGGCCTAAATGTAAGGAAAATAAAGATGGAGTCTTTGCCTTCTATGCTGAAGGAAGACAAGGCCAGATAGATATCATAATAAGAGTTCTTTCCACTGAGCTCAGCTGATAGCCAACTGGCTCCTTATTTCTGTGTGTGTGTGCATGTGTGTGTTCTGCACCTGCTCCTGTGCTCATAGGTGCCCTTGCAGTGAAACTTGTGAGCAGGAAACACAGTGAAGATGCCCTCCTCTGAGCTGAAGTACTGCCACTTGATGCCAGGGTTTGACTTCAGGTTGTCTGCCAGCACTAGAAACACAGTGAGAGCCGGAGGAAACACAGAAGAAATCAACCGTATCCTTTTTCGGGAATTTAGCCAAAAGAACCACTTCAACAAAACAACAAAATGTACAAAACCTAGTAACATGGCTTACATTTCTACCACTCAATGTTAAGCCAACATTTTGACATAATCTAAATATTTCCCATGAGAGCCAGTCTAAATGTCTACCATCTAACAGGTCACTGTAAGAATACTGCAGTACTTTGCTCTTTGCTCATATTTTACTGCTATAATGGGAATGTAGGGTGACTAAGCAGTCTGAGAGGTTTTACTTTGAGAGGCCTCAGGTTTGTGAGGACCTGAGCCTATATTGAATCAGACAAGACCACCCTATCCAAGTATATAGTACAGAAACAGTCCAATCACAGAACTCACTTCACCCTAGGAGAAGAGAGGACATGTCTCCAAATAGTGCAACTCCTAAAGATGATGATTAGCAGAGCTGAGCTGGCATTCAGGGTCCAGTGTTTGTTGTGGAATGCATGAACCTTTAACAGTGCCTCTCCCTAAAGACGCAATTAGCCAGTTACCACTAACCAGTGCTCCAGTGCCAAGTGCAAAGATACTTCACTGCCAAGTCAAAATTAAAGTAGTAATAAATGTGCCACATTTCGTATGGAATCAGTAGTCAGTGTAGGTGCCACACCATAGTTTTAGAGCAAAAGAATACTTGAGAATGACCACTGAAGTGTGAGAAACACAGTGGAACATTTTTTGTTTGTTTTCAAGACACATGATAAATGTACCATCAGGAATACACAAAAACAAAATTATTCATTTGAAACAAAAAGAAAATTGTAATTCAAATTTGTCCATGCATCTGAAATACTAGCATCTTAGATGTGTAATTTCATCTGCATTTGTATCAACTCTAATATTGCGCCATCTTTAGATGCTACTAGCTTAATGAGAATCAAACTTTTATAATCTCTTTTGGTAAGTTATTTAGTTATTAAGGGCACACATACTGTGGTCTGGCATCTATGTTTATAATGTGTTTTTCTGTCTCCAAGCAAAGATCCCTCCTGCTGTGGAAGTCTAACACACTGGCATGGGTCACCTGTAAAAATGTAATGGAAACAGTCTGTGCTTTTAAGAAGGAAAATGGGCCATGCCATATGTCAAGGTCTAATGAATTATGCCATACTTCATTTTCTTTTAAATCATTAAGGACTGACAGTAAAACTATAACTGGGTGAAAACTCAAGGCAGTACTTGTAGGGGTACACAACACCTTCATAAACGTTTCCTAACAACTGACATAAACCTACATAACGTTTAATAAAGGCTTATTCCAGCAAGAGTCAGGACATTACAAAGCAAGTTGTAGATTTAGGTCAGCTGTCATGAAAGGCTTATGTAGGTCTCATGTAGTCTTATGAACATGGCTTTGCAAACATTCAACAGTGTGTATACTGAGTGCAACACCAGAATATATGTAGCAACCTGAAGCATTAAACTACAAACAATTTAAATGGGGCAGAAATGTGTGCAATAAACTAGAAGCAAAAGGTTTAACTGCTGACATGATGGCACTTGTCCTTGCCCTCAGCCATAAGCACAGGAACAGTCACTGCAACAATTGTGATTCTGAATGGCCTGGATGCCCTTAAATCAAATCACTAACAGCAGAGAGAAGCCCAGTCTGTCCTACAAGAGCCTCCACCATCATCAATCTTGACTGACTGTATAAACAGGAACTTTGTTGCATGCTGACAGTTTGAAAAATCGTATACATTTATTGCCCCACAACACTTAATCCTCCACCCAGTGTTTAGAGTAGCTGAGAACTGCAGTCAGGAGGTGAGGGCCCTCCATTTCCTCATCCCTCCCCTCCCACTCTCTCTCTCTCTCTCTCTCTCTCCAATAAGCGTCTCTCCTTCTTTCCAGTTCTTTAGCCTGTTTGCAGTTCTGTCGCTCCCAAAAGATTTTTTTTTCTTCAAACAAACTCAAGAGAAGTGGAACACTTGTCTCCTCTTCGTGCCTCCCTTTTAATTTCTCTCCTACTCCAGTTCAGTTTTTATCATATACAGTTGCTGCCCCACACATATAAGACGCTTACATAATTCTCTCTTAGATTCAACATCACCCTTCTTTTGTATCACCACAAGTTCAATCTTTTTCACTTCACATTTTCTCCCAGTTTCACCCTCTTCATTCACCTTCCTAACTGATTGATTTCCACACAGGGTCCTCCATGATCCCCCATACTCTCTCTCTCACCCCTCTCCTTAGTCACACTCCGCTTAAGTGAGTGTGGTGCCTCTGCTCGGGTGAAATGTGACACTCACAGACATGACAGCCAAGAGCATGCTAAAACACTCCAAGAAATAAACAGACGAAGAGACGAGGGGAGTGGAGGAGGGAGTGAGGGAGGAGAGGAGGACAGGAGTGTTGGAAGAGAGGAGACACCACTGATTACGCCCAGCAAACGAGAGAACGCACCACACACACCTTCAGCCGTTCAAGTATATAGAAGGCTGTCTCTCCCATGTTACCCTCTTAACTGTGGTTTGCGTGTCTGCCTCTTTCCCTCCCTCCCAACCTCTCCAGGGTCCTGTTTAGACTAACTGGAGACAAATGTGGCTGATGACTGTCTCTATAGTGTAAGGGTCAGCACTGGATGACAAATAGTGCGAGAGTGGTAACATGAACTCTTGATGACTGCTTTAGAAAAACAAGCTGCTGGATGAAGATGAATTGGGCTAATCTTTGCTGGAGTGAGCAGGAATGTGTTCAAGGCTAAATGGGAGAGAAATGAGGTTAGAACTAAGAAGGTCAACAGATGAGGCTGGCTTTACACCAGCCTTAGTTGCAGGTTGCATTAAATATTTCTGTGCAACTTCATGGTTCAACTCAAAATTAATCAAAGTCGCATGAAACACATTTAATTACTCAACGGGAAAGCAAGTTTAGGAGGTTGCAAACCCACTAAATTGTTTTATTCTGGATATATATATATCTATATACATACATACATACATACATACATACACACACATATATATACACACACACACACACACACGACACAATAAAATGTTTTGGTGGCGTCGGTATATTATCATGGTACAATGACAGTGGCATATTTTAAGAAGATGACCATACTTTGATGTACATAGAAAATGATTCGCAAAATAGCAAGAAAAATGAACCATAGGCAAATGTATCATTTACATTTCTGCTTTCTTTTTAGAACATCTTCTGAAAATGTTACATTTCTTGTTTACGAACAAGAAACACAAATTAGTGTGTGTTCCTCAGACCTCACTAACTGACGACCTCGCCTCTAATGACACATTTTTGCATAGCTTTACTGCCGCGTAACTCTTGCTGTGTGTGTTCTAGTATAAGTAGTGCTAAGAATTTGTTCTGCTGGTGATGTGTTCAAACGTTCCAGTTTCAAGAACCTTCTGAGCTTATTTGTAGCGTACTGCTATGGCACATACCTTGAATTTTGAATGGTATACTGGATAAACAGATATTTCGCCCACAATTAATTTAAAGCACACCAATAATAATAATAATAATCATCATCATCATCATCATCCACAGATTCTGATACAGGACGCTAAAGGCCATTGCTACACTACACATTCTTTCCTCCAGTTTATCCTGTGTCTGTACTGGTTAGCTTGAGAGCATTTTTGGGTTGGTAAAGAACAATTGTAAAAGAGGCACAGATTTGTGACTACTTGAGTATATCTAACATTAATCAACCCAACTCGGGAAGAAATGTATCAGTTATTTATAAGGTATTTTATACATTGTCTATTATACACAGGCCGGAAACGACGGGTGCTCGGTTGTACTATGTCCCCCTCAGATTCTTGCCAAGCACCCCAGGGCTCCTCTATACATGCCTTCAGCCAAAAGGGTACATTTCAGTTCAACTGTTTCAGGTTTTATTAGCTTTCTCAAACACAAGGCTGTAGTACTGTAACACTAGACGCCTCTGTAGGTTTTTAGCTTGGATAGCTATCTTGCTCTTATTTGACTGCATGTTTGTGCACACCCTAAGAAAGTCAAATATCATGTGCCAATTTCTGATCACCAATCTCAAATCCTGTGCTGCTCCTGCCCTACTTGTTAGTTTGATATGGTGCAAAAAGCACATCACTCACTTTCAAAGAACAGTGCAGCAGTGACAGCATGAATTTACTAACTCTGATAAAATAAACCCTGATCATACTCAGGATCTACATATGAAGTTCTTGACAGCCAGGATCAGATGTTCACACACGCATTAGGTTAAGGATCCCCTAATTATGTCCTGTTACGTGCAAATAAACTGTGTATTTGTCATAAGCAAGTGCACTGTCGTACACGACGGTTTTAGTTTCTTGTTCATTGTGTGCTTTCTACTGTTTTGTAGACATGTTTTAAGTTAAAAGCAGAAGCTCCTGGTAGAATTGTCATCTCCAGTGTTTTTTGAGTGTCACACTGTTTTGAAACATCACTGCACCGGGCACATCACATTTTCTTAAGCCAGTTGTAATACTCCTACCCTCAGCCCACACAATATGTTTGGATGTTTTTTAATATTCTTCAGGCATTTCTGTGGAAAAAAAAACTGTGATGAAATAAACATTCAAGGGATCACAAGGGAGTTTCATATGGCATGCTCAAAAGATGTTGCTTATTACTAATAGAGAAAAGCAGAGTAAGGAGGATCAAGACTTCTACAGCTCAAAACATCAAATGACAAAAACACATTTCCTGCCTTGAAACCAGAGCACAGATCAAGGAGATCCAGACAGGAGACATGAAGGAACGTTCATTAAGACGAATGCAACAAGAGGGAATAAAAGAGACAGAAAGGAAGACAAACGATCAGAGGCAAAGAGAGAAGCTCTTCTCAATACAATCAACCATCATGTTCATTTCTAAAATAGCGAAAAAAAACCCTAAATATCAGATTAGCAATATGCTTTATTGAAACAGTCGCCATGGCCGCAATGAGAAAAGTGAAAATGAATAGCATTTGCGGCACTTGTGCATGTATCTTCATGCTCACCTGAATTGAGGTCTCGTCCTGGGTTGAAAGCTCGGCTGTTGACAGTGGGTGACAATCTATCGCAGCTGATGGTTTTAGACACATTTGTGTTAAAATTTCCATCGAATCTGGAAAACAGAACAGAAGAAATACATATATGAGCTTGACACAAACACAAAGCACTAGTCTTTCTTTGGCACTAGTGTGCACTGCTCAATTTCTCAGGTAAGAAAATCTCACTACAGACCAGAGACAGAAATGGCCAGGCAGGGGTAAAAGAGGGGACAATAAGGTGGAATCATTATTTAATTTTCTTACAAAAATGACTGAAAATAAAATACTTCTTATGACACTTTATTAATACTTGTGTATTCATTGTTGTTGTGAGCCAGCCTTGGGTTTGAAAAAGGTGCTATACATATTTAACTTATAGTTACAATTACTGGTATTATTTCATCATGATGTTTACCATTTCTAAAAACAGGCAAAATTTCATTGTTAGCATTAATTATACAACGATTTTGTTGGAGGCACAAAATAATAGTTAACAGTGCTACTAGTTTAGCAGACTTTTGCTTGTACATCACAGCTCACTGATAAAAGTCTTTCATTAATTAATTTCTAGAACCAGTGAAATATGGATAAATTAAACCAGACAGCGGTATTCAGCCAAACATACACAAATTAAAGTTTGCGTGTGTGTATAGGAGTGAATGAAAGTGTCATGGTTGTTCCCCAGCAGTCCCCTACTGTGCTGTTATGTCTAGTCCCAGCTTACTCTGATAAAGCACTGATGTAAAGCCTGTCTCAAGAGAGCTGCCTGCACTCATTCCCTCATGTGCACTCATGCGCACACAATCTCTGAACAGAATTCCATTCAACTCAGCACACACAACAGTTTTGTAACGATAGAGAAGGAGGAGACAAATACTTCTCTTTTTCACTCCTCCTTTCCTACTATACTACACCTCCAAATATCCCAAAACACTCCTCTGCCACCTAAAATGAGTGCACCTCCCAGTCAACTCTTTCTATTCCTCAGCATCAATCTATTTTGCTCCCTTCTCACCCTCTCTACCTCTTCCTCAGGCATCCCACCCTACCCCCTCACTTCCCCTCCTCCACCAGTGTAGCGGGAGCCAGGCAGGCTCGTGACTGACGGCTGCTGTGATGTGCAGAGTGCTTTGAACTTCAGACATTTAATTCCCACTAGGCTCTAGTCATTAGAATTCTCCTTCAGCACACTTTACATGTGGGAGCTACGCAAATGCGCCAGATAAAAAATACATTTGCAAGCTCTTTGAATTTAACATCAGAAAAAAATGAGCGAAGGATAGAAAGGCAGCAAAAAGAGAGAGAGAAGAGAGAGAGAGAGAGAAAAGAGAGAGAGAAGAGAGAGAGAGAGAGAGAGAAAACGAGAACGAGAACAAAACAGCAACAGAAAGCCAGTAACAAAAAAGGGCTATATTTTCTCCCCCATCAGTGATTTGAGCTCAACATGTAAATGAGGGGCTCAGAAAAAAAGGATGAAAAAAAGACCAAAAAAGATGAAAACAAAAAACAAGCCTTGAGGTACTGTTCAATATGCAAGATATTCAGGACCAGAATCATTATTAAAATAATGACCAGGCCGGGGCTGAAGACGGGGAATCTGCTCAACAACATTTAATCCCCAAAGACAAACAGAACAGCAACAATACTAAAGCATTTCACCCTGCACAAAGACAATGCAGTGCACCGGCAAAAACATTCATCCATCAGGTTTATTTACTTATCTATTTTAAAATATTGATAAACACACTTGTAAACTGACTAGTCACTTCACTAGGTACACCAACCGTATTTACACTCATTTATCAGCATTGCTTACCGTATTAGTGCACCTTGTTGTACAATTACAGAATATTATGTTTTTGTCAATCTGTATTATTCGTTAGACCTCTTTACCATGTTCATCAAATGTCTGGATACTTAATGGACCACCAGTGAGCAGGTTTTATTTTCATAGTGGCTGATCTTATCTATCAATGTTTATACACACACAAACACACACACACATACATAATTATTTCATTACAATGGTACCTGTCAAGGGGTATACAAAGCAAATGAACAGTCAGTTCTTGAAGTTGATGAGCTAGAAGCAGGGAAAACGGGGCAAATGTGATGATTTCCAAGACAACTTGCCTTGTGGGTGTTCCTGGTAGGCAGTGATTAGTACCCACAAAAGTGGTCTATGGTAGGACAACTGGTGAACTGGTGACTGGGTCACGGGCACCCAAGCTCACTGATCCATATGTGGAGTGCAGACTAGTCTTTTTTTATTGTGCAAAAAATTTAAAACTAGCAAATGTGTAGATGTATGTCTTCCACAGTTTCTGTAATTCCACAGATACATATATATATACAATACAATAAAACATAGCATGTCAGAGGGCTAGAAAGAGCTACTGCAATTGTGAACTGCTTTTAAAGCATAATCACTGACAGTCTTGCTTCCACATTTAGCAGTACTTAATTTGGTAAAGTAGTACAATCAGGCATCTTGAGAGTCTACTCAAGTACCAATAAAGTTCAGGCAGCTCACTAAACTCCCTGAACAGCTCAATGAAGATAAGATCCATGCAGGTCTGCAGCATCCTCCCTGTAAGATTGTGTTCAACTTTCATTCCCCATTTATCAGAATGTTGCTTCAGAAGCACGCGCACACACACGCACACACACACACACACGCACACACACACACACACACACACACACACACACACACACACACACACAC
>JBBPCX010000114.1:13499549-13515434 GCA_037974365.1 Hydrocynus forskahlii
TTTCCTGTTTACACTGTCATGGAACAGATCCGATCTGTGTCACATATGAGCAAAAAATCGGAATTGGGTCACATTTAGCTGACAGTGTAAACGAGGCCTAATAGAGAGTCATTTATATTCAGCCCACAAGCAAGACCAACATACAGAGCATCTGCATGTCAAAACCACAACAGGACCTCTGCAGCACACTATATATTGAGAAGACACTATATATTGCAGATTCAGCCTAAATAAGTTCATACAGCTGATTTTAGTTTGTCCACTGAAGAAAAAGGGGGGATAGTGTAGGAGATAAGTCATCAGCACTCATGCAGCTGATTTTACACAAATCTTGTCAATTCGTGTCAAATGTGCAGCCAGGACAGTAGGCTATATTTTGGCCATCCTGGCCTTGCAGAATATCAAACACATGTGGTCTGTATTTAAGAGTTTCTTTCATCATAAAATAATCAGCTGAAAATGTTTGTTTGGGATGCTGAATTCCTCTGATGGGTGGTTTGCTGCCTTGAGTGCTGGAGTAGTTCAGTCTTGGCACTATACAGAGTTGGGGATTTGCTGCAATGTGAATGCTGCTTAAGTACAAAAACTTAAAGATTTCTCTCTTCTACTTCTGAATTTTACAACAAAATTGTTGAGTGTACTCCCCCATGCACTGCTAAATCTATGCAATACTGATTTTTCGCATCTTAACGGCAATTACACTGGCATTTTGACTGGTCTACAATCAAAATGCTTCTTAAACAAATTTACTCAGATGGTACTAACTTTCGGTTGTGAATACCAAAATGATAACAACCTAATAACGCTGATTGGCTATAATTTGTAGGATACGGTACTGGATCAGTAAGTTTAAATGAATATGAGCCACTATACGATAGACGTATAGTGTATTAATGTGTATGATCACATAACTGAAGATTAAATATCTTTTGAACAGTAGCCAATCAGCCTGTTTTATTGTCACATTTGAAATCAGCACACCAAAATGTATCAGAATTGGCAGATTTTATTCCCGAAGTAAACAGCTTCCCAAAATTTGTAGACCAGTGTTATAGAGCACCTACAGTGCCGCCAATACTGTGGTCAGGGTCTTTTTGACACCTTCTCTTCGATTATCGGAGTTAGTAAGATGATACATCCCTAATAAGTAATTTGTTTTTTTAATTATTATAAATTATCTTCTGTACTCATCTATGAATTTTACATCTGGCAACAAGGAATATTATCGTCCTCAGTTCAGTTTCTGTAGACTTTCAGACACACAGATTTGCTTAGTAACACACATTTAAAAAACCTCCATCCTTTTCTTGATAGAGTTAAAAGCATAAGCCAATCCAAAAAGGGGCATAACATTTCATGCCCTTCTCCTCACATGATCTGTATGGAAAAATTGAATATTTTTGAATTGTATGAATATCACTGAAAGTTTATCTGTGTTAGTTACATGACTGTAATGATCAAAGTCATGGTAGAGAGCCTAGATATCTTTGTCTTACAAAAGCTCCTCATATTTTGGTGATCCATGTAATAAAATCCTAGAGAAAAGGAGCAATTGAGAAGCTAGCTGGTACAAACAGGGTAACAACTATAAGTAATAACTGTTTAGATGTATACATCGTGCAGTTTATTGGATGTTCAGTATACATTTTTATCCAATCCAGTGACAAAATAAGCAATAGGTGAAGCTTACACAGAATCATAAAAATGATTACAATTAGCTCAAAGGGCCAAACCTCAAATGTATAACTAAAAAAAGCATTTGGAGTAGTATATGATTTTACAAGGATTAAAATCTATGAAATAAACTGGAAAGTCTAGGTGAGTTGGCCTGGGGTGACCCTACTATATATATAACAATGAAGCTGAACAGATAATGTGCATCCTTGGTGCGATTAGAGCCGTATTGCCTCAGCAGGCAAAACAGTTTATCAGCATCTAGTCCCGAAACCCAGTGCAGCAATTAGCAGCCGAGGTGTCACCAGATTTGCTGCCAACACATAGCTTAATCTCTCACCAGCAGCCAGTAAATAGCTGCAGGTGAGATGGGGCATCATACAGGAATAATTCACTCACAAGGGTGTCTCTTGGCAAGGAAACCTGAGCAAAAACTAACAACCTGTCCATTCTTGCTCAGGGCTTTTATGATAGCTGACTGGGAGTGTTTTACAGAAAAAAAATTCTCACTCGCACACACAAACACACACAGCAGTTGCTGGGTTGCTGCCACTTATGATTCTTATGATTTGAGTCTCGACAGAATAGGGTTGTAAACTGCTGTAGGAATGTTTTAATTCCTCCCAGGATTAACAGAAGCTTCTGGCTGGCTTGATGGAGGGGCTCATTTTAAGTGTGAATGGCCCTACAGAAGAGGACACCACTACCGCTAAGACACCTGACTGCCCATGCTTATATTGTTCAAATACAAATATGTAAAACGTAATTGAAAAAAAAAAGCATAGTTCATTCATACAAGATTTCAGTAGTGTAATTCTTAATTAGATATTATTACACCAAACTGCACTGCTAGAGAGAATCAAGACTCCATAAATAAATAATGCACAACAATTACCTCTACAGTGCTTGTTAGAGAGAGAAATTCTGAAATCAGTAGTTATGAGCTCTGGAATTATGGTCTCAGCAGAGGGGAACACAAAGTAAGCTTCAAAGCCAACCAGAGAGTGACTGCAGAATTTTAATTGGCATCCTTCAACCCTACAGACTAAACACACACACACACAAAAAACTCACCTGCTGCACCTCCGTTTCGCCATTTGAAGTCTTCTCTGTGTACACAAAGGAGTTGAAAATTCTCTGTGTGGGAAAGAAAGAGAAAGGAAAGGTAGCTGAAATATGCTGGCAAAACTGAGAAACAGCAACATTTGAATGAATTAGAATAAAGACAAAAAGGGAGAATCAGCAATGATCTCTCTGTATAGACAAATGCAAATAGCGTGCCATCTGCTACTGTGAAGAGGCTGCATAGTGCTTCGGGTCTGTTTTCCAACCAAATAAGGTTAAATACTGACAATAAAAACAGTACGTCAGCTTGCTACACACATGCATAAACAGCTGTGTCACTTATTTTCACTGCACAAAAAACCTAACGTATAGGTTTTTGTTTGTGGGTTATGAGGAAACCAGCTTGCAGAACAGTTTAACCACATCTGTGCAAAAAGATTCACTGCATTCCACATTAGTCAGAATATCCGTCTGATGCAATACATCATTATGCAAAAACACAGGTTAAATATTCCAGAATACATTTAAGCATATGTGTCTGAACCGATGTCCTAAATTAAGTATCATTTGAGTAAAATTAAGTGGAGGTGTTTCAAGAAGACGGCCAATTTCCTGGAATAAGGCCTGTGTCATTTTCATCAATTATGATCATCCTTGAAAAGTAATCCCTGTAATTGTGACAGAGAAGCAGACAGTGATTAAGCCTGAAACTAAAATCAACATTAGCTTTGATGTCTGGGGAGCCTTTGGTAAATGAAGAAACAAGGTTTTATTTTTGCTTTTGTTTTAAGTCAAATCTGATATAAACCTCTATTCTCTAAACAGTCAAAACAGACATTGCGTTTATGTAAATAAATTGCAAAACTAAAAAGTCAAAAGTCAAAGCTATTAGGCAGTGCAAGATATTATGACACTATGTACATGGTCTCACGGGCACAGTCATCAACCATAAAACAGTGCCAGCAGAGCTAGTTAGAATTACATAGTGGTCTAGTAAGAGTAAACATTTACTTAAAGCTGGCAGCAGGTGTTTCACTCTAAGCCCTTGCACTCTGTCAGTCTCTGGTTAAACGCAATGTGCTGCTTCTCTAGCTTCACACTCATTGTAACTAGGTAAACATGAATCAAAATACTTAGCAGCTGCATGCAAACTAGGAAATTCGTCAATACCCTTAACATTACCATGGCGATCCCAACAAAGAACACCACAATGTCATAACGTGATGGATCTGCATCACTTGCAAAAACAAGAGGAAACTTGCCATCACCAAGACTGAGTTCCAACCAGCCCCCGTGAACACATTAGTATGTTCCTGAAGAAGAAGAAGAAGAAGAAGAAGAAAGACCCAAAGATTTCATGTGAAGTCTATAAAGGGGTGACCTGAGGTCATAGCACTCCCTTTGCACGACAGAAAGCAAAGTTTTGATTCAAATGAATGTAAGCAACGTATGAAGAAGCCCTAATCTTGCCATATCCACAGGGGCTCACATACTTAATGAAAGGGAAAATAAAAGTGGAAAAAAGTACACACTTTCAGAACTCTCTCGTAAAGTGCCATGGTTATAAGCCCAAGCACCGGCTGGGCACTAGCTCGGCTACCTCCTCAGTCAGGGGGGTTTGAGAGACTCTGATGGCTTTCACAGCTATGGTGACGCTGGGGAAGAATTTCACAGCTTGAAACCTGAGAGCTCTAACCAGAAATGGGGGAACTACTATGAAGGGGGTCCTTCAACCTTTAGAAGGGCACTTATTAAGAGTGGATTCTCAGAATCAAGACAGTACCATGTTCCTCATGAACACAGAACTGCATAATACAATGGCAGACACGACTCGTCAACTTAAAACAATAGTAATAAAAATGATAATAATGAAAAAATTGTCCATTATCTATAAACTCAGCTTTCTATGGATGCCTAAAATTACCTTCAGTCACCTGATAAGACAATGTGCTACTTTCCATTCTGAAGCAGCTTTTCCATTCACTGCAGTATTCTCTCCATGGTGGTGTTTTGACAAACCAAACTACGGTGATTCAGAACATGCAATTCACACTATAGGTGTTTTCTGAGAATGAGCCAAAGTTACCCTTCCAAAATCTCTAAAGCCCACCTTATCACATTACCACACTAAAGGTGGATTTAGCAGTTACTTAGAAAAACTGTATATTTGGCAGTTTGACACACATTGCATTCAGAACAGGACACTACACTACAGGACACTACAGAGAAATAGGACGTATTCATTTAATCCAAGCAAATTACTATTACTATTGTACCATATTTCAGAATGTTAAAGTAATTCCAAAATGACCCTTGGCCTTTATAATGTAGTTCAAGCATATTTAAGGGGGAAAAAAAAGTTTTTAAAAAAGGAAAATGTTATATCAAGTGTTTTATCATTCACATTATTGATGTAGTTCTGATCCTTACTGGAAATTATTACTATTGGAGTAAAGCAAGTTTAAAAGCAAGATAATCTGATATAAGTGTGGAAAGTTGTAAAAGACCAAGCAAGCTATACTTGGAGAGATCAAATCCTCCAAGCCTTGTGGTGTTGACATTCAAAATGGATGACAAACCATAGCACAAAAAAAGAAAAAAAGAAACCCCTGCCAGAGGACTCATAAAGGGCTCTTCTTGCAGCTGCTTTGGCTCAGTATATGGTGCCCAGGGTGGTTATTAATCTTATCAAACCCAGGGTTAATCTGAACTGCGGTTGAATAAATGTCTGAAATGACTAAAGCTCATTTTGCCCTTGATCCAGGCTTGCTGGGGCTCTACCCTTCCTTTCAATAGAAGAACGGTGAGGGAGATCCACTCAAACTAAGCCCTCTGCAGGGTGGCTTATTATTGCAAGATCACCATCACCCAAAACTCCAACTGCATCCCTTAAACCCCACATAACACATGAAAGACTATGAAAAAATTGATCTTTTAGGGATATTCACATTTAGCAGACAATTCACAAACAGGACTTTAATAAGGCAGCTCAAAGTAAATGTGGGAATTATTAAAAAAATACATTTTACTACCTGAAGACACTGTAAAAATGCACTAGCATTTAAAAAAAAAAAAAAAGATTTTTAAATTAAATGCTTGTAAAAACAAACTGTTCAAGACAGAACCAGAGGGAGAATCAAACTGATTAAAAAAAAATAAATACAGATAATACAAATAGGCATAATTAGCAAACATTCAATCAGTGACTTGTTATTATGCATAAATACTGTTTTTTTTATGATAAATGCAGTTGTTTGGTGTTCTAGAAGTACTGCTCATGCTATGATTCAGAAGCTCGCCTGTGTTTCCACTGAAACGGCCCGATGGAGGGGGATAAACCTATTAGCAACTCAGCCATCTTCAAAGGCAGGAGCCCGTCCGGCTAATCCTTATTAATTTGGGATTGTACCGGCAAGTGAAAGGGTTCGCTCACACAATGCAACAAGCAGGGAAGGTGCCCTAATCCGCCCTTTAGTCCAACATGGTGGTCACTGGCCTGACCTCGTCTCAACTGTTTCCTGCCCAGGGCTCCAACTAGGAGCATGGTGCAACACCAGCACTTCTGCAACACCTACTGTTCATGTGACAGTTTAGACTCACATGGTGAATCAAAGTTGGGAAAAATAATACATTCTTAAATTGCAGTCACACCAAATGAGGGTAAAATTTGGAAAAGAAAATACTGGGAAAGAATTTGCTTCATGTTGAGTTTATCCAAGTGATCCTTAACCCTGCAAATTTGCAAACTTAGAAGTGTGAGCTGACAAAAAAGAGGGCAAGTTGTGGTGTCTTCAAAGTGAAAAAATAAATAAAATGGAGAAACTGCTCCTCTGTAAACATAATGTCGCTCGTCATTAGCTAACTAGTAAATGAGGCAACAGTCCAGTGTGGCAGAGGATTTTGATTCATTATGATTCATCCTCTCACACAGGCATATAAAGTTTGTCAAGAAACACAGGATTATATATAAACTTTTAAATAGTTAAGAGTGCCAAAAAACGTCTGATGAAAAACGTGTACCTGTGTACCTGTGAGCATGACAAGAATGGTGAATATGACTTAGATTCAAAACAACATATTCAATCTGTGGAGAGTTTATATTTGTCTGGGTTCATCAAAAATAACTGAGTGAAGGCAATAGGTTCCCTATTTCTGCTGTATCTCTATGATCTGACATTCAATGTGTGTATTCTAGTATCAGTGTGAATGAGGGATATATTGCTTTTTCAAACTGATACCTAAACAGTGCAGCACTCCTATACTAGTATATACTCTATATACTCTATATATATCCTATACTTCCCTGTTTAATATAAAATTTGCATACCTCACAATATATAGAACTAGTCCTCGATGGTGACACCAATGAAGTGGCCTATATCATAGCAGTGTATCATTAGAATCAGTTTACATGCAATGTGGGTGTGTTTCCAAGACACCAATACCAGCTCCTTGGTGAGGGGGCTGACTGCGCCTGGCTGCTGCTGCAGGGACTGGCTAACTGGGCCAAAACAGAGAAGATGAAAGCACGGAGAAAAGGAGGCATGAGTGGAGGATGATGAGGAGGTTCCTGCAGCAGGTAGCTTTCACTTCTTTTTCCACCCCTCTGCCAGCTCACATTCGCAGGAGCAGTGGGCTCATTGCACTACAAAGGCTGCTGGCCTAGAATGGGGGATACTTGCCTTTCCTCTGATGTGTTTTTTCTATTTTTTTGCCAGCCCCATAGACGCAAACATACATACACACTCAAAACGCTCTCTCTCTGGCTGTTTCCAAGGATTTGGCACCTGCACCTGGACACGCCGCCATCTGAGAATCCGTTTTATGACTTCAGAATAAGCTACTTTGCCCCGTGACAAAATTCACAAAATAATCAAGACATTTTTGTTCCTTTCCACTTGCTCTAATAAAAATGAAATGGAAACATTGAAAAAGATCCATATCATGCAAATTCAGCTTTCCTGGCATTTAAAAAGATATATAGTTTACTGTAATACTTCAGCACTGATAAAGTTTCAAACACACCATTCCCTCCACAGATCTCATGTTCCATATATGGAAGATAACCTACAAGAAAATCCTGTGCTGAATCCACTGTTTTTGTGATGGCACAGAAATAAATGCATCTCCATATATCCACCTACACAGGATTTGCTCATTCCTGAATGATGCTCAGAACAAAACAACCCAATGGAACAAAGCTCATTTAGATTACTATTATGATTGTTATGATATGTTATGGTCCCCGAAACAGCATAAAAAAATTATAAGAATATACCAGAGGGGGAAAAAACATTTAAAAATGTAGGATATGGGCCCTTTAACATTAGGCACATTTTTAGCCACTCATTATTTTCGCTTGTATTAAAAAATGTAGCACACTGAGACAACACTATTGTATCAAACTAAATAATAGGATTGGGACAACCCTAATCCCCTCTTATCAAAAGGTATAATCCTAAGTAGTAGACATTATTTTATTGTTAATTGAGCTAGGAGCAGACTTAATTAAAAGATGCTGCTTGCCAAAACTTGATCTAGTATGAAGGCAGAGAGCATAAATTGAGTTTGTTAATCTCGCATCTCACTAAATTTTCTGAACCTCCAGCAAGCTCCTCTTATAACACAGGTTGAACCCAAAACTCTTTGAAGTGCCGGGTGGGACTGAGATATGTATTACCATGTGTGAGCGTGTGCATGCACCACGTGCTCAAAAGAGAATTAGTGAAATTTGTTCCACATGCAATAAGAAAGAAAAAATGCCATTTTTAACTCAGTCTGACTCAGCTATAAGCTTAATGGACCATGAGCTGTTTAAAAGCTTATGATAAAAAAAACTCCTCCTTTTTCTTGATGCCAAAGGGAGGAAAAACAGGGAAAAATAAGGCGAGCCTTGCAGAAGCCTTGTAGAACGGATTGTTTCCAAGGTAACAAGTAAGAAGCAGAGACAAAACATTGTGCTTATAAAACTTTAAGGTCTTGGTTTCTTATGTACTTCAACAGGACTGCACATGATGATGTGTGGCTACGGTATCTGAGAAAAAGGAGAATGCCACGGTTTAGGCTACAGGAATAATAAGGCAACACAGAACATGTGTGAGTGATTTAACTAAATTCAGGAAGGCAGACTTTCACTCAACGGACTAAATGCAGCAAGTCCCACCACCAAGGGAGGCTCGCAGTGTGCCTGTGCTCTCTGCCTGCTTTGTGCTGAACACATTTCAGTGCCGCTCCACACAGAGATCGAGCAAGTGTGAGTGGAGGGCCGACAGAGCCCAGGGCCCTGCAATAACAAAACCTCTTTGTAAAAACACTGCAGGGCCCACTGAGAGACTGGGTCACAGAGCGGAATCTCGAGCAGATCTCAAGCTCACGGCAGCCCTGTTTTCTTTCAGTCCAGCAGACAGGATATAATGGTTTCCACATGTGAAGGGGGCCCAAATAACAATGACAACAGTTGAGAGGCCGGGTGTTTTATTACCTTCCCTTTCCACATGCAGCCATGGCCGCAAGGCTTCCAGTATATATGAGCCACGATTCGACCAAGGAAAGAAAGGATAGCACTTGTGAATATACTTGTGGTATGAAACAAAACTATGGCATGAAAATGAGTTTGTTGGTCTGCTTCTTCTGAAAGGAATTGATTTTGACAAGATGAGGGGAAAAAATTGCACTTCATATACACTCATTGCGTCATGTAAACAGAAAACTATGGTGGTATAAAGTGCAATTAATGAGCAGAAAATTTACATCCAATGACACTGGAAGTTATTAAACTGCAAATTCACTAAACATTTTTTTCAGGCTAAGTCAAGGTAGGTTGTCACAAACATCCACTTGGATCAACATAGACACCTACTGCAAAACACTTCCACAAGACCATGTTAGTGCCTGCCTCAGTGTACTCAAATTGACTTCAAAAACATCCAGATGTTTTTTTGTTTTGTTTTGGTTTTTTTTTGCAACAGAGCGACACTTAGACTCCAAAGCAAAACGCCCTAGGATTCCCTCATCTAAAATTAGAGCATTGTGCATAGCTGCCCCTGAGAGATTGGTGAAGTAAATATGAGAGCGGGTCAGGCTCTCTGATCTCTCCTCCTGGGGTATGTTCATATTTGGGAGGCATACAGGGCCTATGTGCTAGTGGCAGAGTTAGAGCTTCAAAAGCAAAGCAAACCTCACATCACATTGCGAAAGAACAGGAGGGAAGGGAATGAAGGAGAAGAGCAAAAATAAAAAATAAAAGAACCTGGAGCTCACAGCTCTGTTTGACATTCCGAGTGCTCATCCATCTATCCAGGGCGATGGAGCCACTGCCCCATTTCCTGCCCTACTGGCAAGACCTGATGTGGTCTAGCATTATCCAGCCACTCCCAATCAGACCAAATTTGGACTGCAGCTCAGAGATGTGGACGCCGCTCCAAATCACGTTGTGAAAAGGGAAGCCAAGAAGCCGGCAACCGGCTAGACAGATGCAGCAGAGACAATGAGTGAGAGATGCCAGTGAGCATTAATTCATGGTTTTCAAACTGGCAACAAATTCAAATCAGACTGGAAAGAAGGCACCAAGCACATTTCGGAACAAGGGGTAAGGCAAACACAGCCAGCCAGACTGAAGCGCCCTTCTGAAGATCACAAAATGAATTTAAACTATGACTGTAATGTAGCAAGCATGTAGAATTTATCCTGCAGTGTCTATAAAAACAGCAAGACAAAAGTACATAAAACGACAAAAAATGTAAAGTTGAGGATAAAAAAAAAAAGTAATGATGCGACGGGGTGTTAAAGGCACATCATACTATTTTATGCGATTACATTTTGACATGATTATTTTTTAAACTCTCTTTTTCCTTTAGTATAGGCTGTTTTTGTTACTGTGCCTTTAAGACTGACATATGTAAATGACCAGTGTTCTGACTAGCCATACTGTATCTGTGGCTCAGTTAAATAGTAGTGCTGGTGGAAACAACATGTACAGAGCTAAAGCAGTGTAGGCAGAACAAGTAAGTGTGTGAAATGTGACACCTCAAAAACAATGAATTCAAACTGGAATGTTGTTGCATCTTAGTTTCAATTCAATACATTATATTACCAGCAGAATCCCTCTCTAGCTTCAAAAATCTCTGTTTAGAGAGCATCTCCTCTCCTAATGCACTCCTTGCATTTATTCTACAGAAAGATTTTGGCACTTAGTACTCTCCTCTGGTCCTCACACTGTCCCTGAGTTTTTTCTCATATCGTGAGTTCCTTCGGATAAAAGTGTCAATGCCAAATGAATGTAATGTGACATAATATATTAACTGTATACACGGGAGAATGAACGATACATTTTGAAACCTGACCAATGTTACCCTACTACAGCAAACTCATGATTTGGGTCCTTTAAGCTTCAATCTGTATATAAATGAGCTTGGATATGCAGACAGTTATGACATCTGATACACAAATGTGTCAAGGAATGACACTTGACTGCTCCTAACAATGGTAATCTTCATGAAAGCATTGATCATGAAAGTGTCATGTAATGTAAATGGTAGCAGCCATATTCAGATGATGTAGAAATCATACCCGACAAAATGGAAACCATGGTTTTCTTTAGACCGTGGCATATTTACTTTGGGTAGGACCAATACGAAAGCATAAACAGGTGAGTTGCACAAGAAAAAATGTGGAATTCTGTGCTGTGTGCTTTGAATTAACCTCTGTTTGTAAGAGTAGTTTCAAATTTTGCATGCCTTCATGGCCCATGTACTGGCTAGCCTAGTGCTTTCCAACCCTCAAACCACTCCAACCCACAACACCCACAGATGGTATGAGCTGTGCCAGGGAGCACTGCCCTTTTTGCCCAGTTTTCTTCATACTGCCTAGACCGACACAGTCAAACTCATGCCAACGAACCTGACATCTGCAACCAGAGTAGTGTTTCTGACGTGCTTTGTTCTGGGATGTTTTTAACCACCTCTCTATAAGGCCGTAAAAAAAAGACGGGATGGAAAGAGGAGCACTGCTTACGTTTGGGAAACTGCAGCAAATGTAGAATGAAAGACAAATGACAGTGTGGACACTGTGGCTTTAGTGAGGACTGATGTAGTTCAAAAAAGGGCCTACACTTCAAGGGACAAAACACTTAAGTTTAATTTCTCCACATAAAGTACATCCCAAAGAGTGACCGACTGAATTTACTGGAAAAAAGGCAATCGAACAATGCCTTAAGTCTTAAGAGTGACATTACAGATCTAGCCTGCCAAAGAATATACACAGCAAGAGCTGCCAGTGACAAGCTGCCTTTCAATTACGGAAGAGAATTTCATTGTGGTAAGCACCCTTTGCATCAATCCAGCCTCATCAGCTGAATAAACTGTGCTCCAATAACTTTTAGTGGGCCCAGGCTGTTCTCAGTTTTTACAGTAAATGAAAAGTGAGATCATGTCTAGAGTGGCATGTGTAAAAACAGCCGAAGATCATTTCGTAAGTGATGAATACCTGACTGGAGCCTTTGCCAGCAGAGTACAGTATTTAGCTCAAAACAGAATTTAAACATTACACATAAACAGCAGTACAGATTAGATCTCTCCTGGTCTTCTCTGTCAACCATCACCCATGAAAAAATATACAATGAGGTTCTATGTGAATAATCTAGGATAGGGTTTAAATGACTCATCTTTTCTGACGGAAAATCACAAAAAAACACTGCTACGAAGGCATACATGCTCACAGAAAATCACACAGAAAATCTTCACTAAGCCCTGCCATGAAAGAAAGGATGAAGGACAATTACATTAAAGTGTATAACAAATATGGGGAAAAAAACATCCTGTTTAAGACAATACATTTAATTCCAAACACCTAGTCATTTTGTTTGAAAGAGTGAAATCTTCTCTTTCAGGAGGTGACCATCTAGTGAGTGAGAAAGTTATGAGGAAATGTGTCCTTCATCTGTCCTGATGACCCACAGCTATGGCTCAGGTGGTGGCGTTGAGACCAGCTGACAGGATGGCAGGGGTTCACAGGGGGAGCTCTGCATGGCTTTCACTGAGGAATGTAGTCTTGTTTCAAGGGATACTGACCCAGGCCTGACCTTCCACAACTCAAAACTAGAGAGTAAACAACACCTGTTATTTATGGAAATGTTAAGCATGGAAAAAATCTACCCAGTGGCCCATTGAAATAAGTACAAGTTGAGTAACTGAGGTTTCTCTGGCTTTAGAGATACGTCCAAGAACATGCCAGTAACAGACAGTAGTATAAATGAAAAACTATGCATACATTTTAGACATCAGAGACTGCTTGCTGATTATAAATCAAGCACATTAAAAAAAAACTGAAACAAAAGCACTGTATTGGACAGGAAGTAAACCAGAATACCCAACAACACTGGTATGCGCGGTTCTTTTTTTGTTTTGTTTTTTCAAATCAAAGTTCAAAATCACAATTTTCCATCAATTATAATTACCCCAATCAAGGTAGCTCAAGACAAATAAAGAAAATTACTCCTCTGCCTACACTGAACTTAGTTAAACACAGTGTGGTTTTGAAGTGTTTACAAAAGAATAAAATCTAATTTTCTCCCAAAAAAACAGATTTCCTCCCTGAAGTCATTCTGTCCACTTGAATTACCAATATTGGCATTCATAAATCAGTCAATTTTCTTAATTTAAGTATCTGGAAAATGCCTGACATATTTATAGCATTAGTCTCTTCAGGTATTATTGCTTCATTGTGGGTATCTTTCACCAGAGTTGATCACTGATGTACTCACTTATGGCCCACATATTATACAAGGGTGGGTGATATGGTGAAAATACTTCAAGAAATTTAAGATAGACAATGTCATGATATGCATTTATCTGACATCTGATACATTGGAAATGATGGCCAAAAGAGACAGATTTAAAAACACAACCCAAAGGGACAAATAATATTTATTCAGTATTTCACAAACATTACTGCACTAAATCAAATTTAACAGGACTGCTCTCAATGTGATAAATAATGCAATTAGTCAGTATTATTGAAGCACTGATATCACAACATCTTCAGAAAAGCAAAATGTGATATGTCATGTTGCACAGCTCTAATGCTATGCAACTACACAGGGAATTTTTTGAAAGGATTCCAAAATGAAAACTAAGTGAGCCAACAGAGGAACCACATTTCAGTGATCAAGAAGAATCTATTCAGTTTGGGATCAGCGATTGTACACGACCAGCCTCTGACCCATTCTTTCGGTCCTGCTGCTAACTCCAGTTCAGAGGACAAAGCCTCTTTAGGCTGTCTGGCGGATGTGGACTCCATGAACATGCTCAGATGGGCACAGGGGCCTGGTTACAGACAGGCATCAGTGAGCTGGACAGAGATGGATGGGGAGAGGAGGGGCCCCTGGAACCCAAAGAGCTGCCAAACTCCATTAGACTCACTCACACAGGCCTGCTAAGGCGGCTTTCCAATCAGTTTCTGAGAAGACCCAAGGAAAAACTCTTCACACAAACATAAACTCCACTGTTGCTTATTTACAACTCCATGCTGCAGTATTGTTTCAGTTGTGTTGACAGAGGGAGGACTGCTATTATGGGACCACAAAAAAAGCAAGTGTATTTGCCTGCTCTTGAGCTGCATACATTATTTTTTTTAATCTGAATTCTTAATCCCAGCAAGGGTTGCTACTGCAGTATTGCAGGAAGTGCACACACCCCCCGCGGGTTAGTCTATGCAGTAGGAAGGTTTCTAAAGAAAAGAAACACAGTTTCTCCAAACGCTAAATTAAAAGAACTGCCTGAAAGAAATCGGCGTTATATGCAAAAGGAAAAAAGAAATAAAAAAATAAATCTACTGGTCTACACTAAGAACCAACTTGGACAACTACAGACAGCTGTTAAAAACATAAAATTAAATTAAATTAATCTTTTACCTATGAACACAATTGGAGAAAATGTGATGCAAAGATATTCAGTGTCATATTTTAGTCTACGTTCCTCTGACTATTAACTGAATTGTGACATTTCTACACAGAAAGCTGCTGGAAGTCATCCAACCCTCTTAAAAAAAAGAGAGAAAAGACACTCCTTGTTTCCCATCCTGGGAGAAACAGGAATGTGACGGTTGGTTTTGGCACCGTCTTCCACCTTTTCTGAAGAGCAGGCATTCCAAACAAACAAGCACCATCACTTAGCATAGCTTTGTGAGGAACCCAAACAGAGATGACAATCGGGATGAAAGGCTAGGAGGAACCCTCAAACAAATCTGAAAACAGCCTTACCACGGCTACAGCATGGCCAATGACACTGCCTAATAAAAGCATGCATGCAGACAGGTACAACAGGAGAGAAAAAGATCTAAAAATTGAAGGGTGAAGGAGCGTTGTGGCAAAATTCAGAAAGAGAGCAGCTCGTATAATGAGATAAGCTGAGCTGAGCCAAGCTAATATTTGCTATTGAATAAACTAATCACATTCTGGCAAATTATAATCACAAAGCAGCTTCTCAAACATATATATCCTCATAAACCCACAGCATATTCAAGGACACTAGCTCTTTGCAGTAAATGTCAGTCGGTAGGCAAAAATTCAAATGCTTTGCGCGTGGAGGCTGGCACCAACTTATCAATAATGTATAATGCTGATGTTCTAATGACAGCACTTCAAACAGAAGCGAGTTAAAAATGCACATCAGCACGCTACATGTCTCACCTACAAAAAACAGCAATTAGAAAAGGAGAAGCTGACCTTTTACTAGAGATAGCAAAAAAATCATCATTTGCATGTACTTTTAGCATTTAAACATACACTTTTTATTTGAAGAGAAACCTGAAATTCCACACTTGGAAGTTATTCCCATGATGGAAAAATACAGCCAATCAGTGTTACTAGAGATGTTAGGTGTGTGTGTGTGTGTGTGAGTGTGAGTGTGTGTGAGAGCGAGAAGAGTGAGAGGGCAGGGCTAGAAAAAGTGTGTGTGTGTGCGTGTGTGTGTGAGAGCGAGAAGAGTGAGGGCAGGGCTAGAAAAAGTGTGTGTGTGTGTGTGTGTGTGTGTGTGTGTGTAAGAGAGAGAGAGGGAGAGAGAGGGAGAGAGAGAGAGAGAGAGAGGGAGAGAGAGAGAGAGAGAGAGAAGCGTGAGAGGGCAGGGCTAGAAAACGTGTGTGTGTGTGCGT
>JBBPCX010000114.1:13516023-13533600 GCA_037974365.1 Hydrocynus forskahlii
CTAGAAAAAGTGTGTGTGTGTGTGTGTGTGTGTGTGTGTGTGTAAGAGAGAGAGAGAGAGAGAGAGGGAGGGAGAGAGAGAGAGAGAGGGAGGGAGGGAGAGAGAGGGAGAGAGAGGGAGAGAGAGAGAGAGAGTGTGTGTGTGTGTGAAAGAGAGAAGAGTGAGAGGGCAGGGCTAGAAAAAGTGTGTGTGTGTGTGTACGAAACATTTGAAATGCTCTCATTAGTGCACCCATATACACACATACATTCGCAATCTGTGAGGCACCTGAGGCCACCTGCATTCCCACAGTGCTCTAATGTACAATCTCTCTGCAGACGTTCATTACACATGATCTTCCTTTCAGCAGCCGCCGGGGACCAAGCAAGCTGTCCCCAAGCCTCCTGTAAGAGACACGCTGGCACTGGATCAACTCTCTCTTTCACACAGCCCTGCAAGTGCCAAGCAGACTGCAGACAAGTACTATAAACACTCAGAACTTTCAAACGAATGCAGGGTGAGCACATATTTAACTCTCTTTCTTTCTTACAGGCTCCCTTTCCACATATAAGCATTCATACAATCAACAACACCACCACCGCTACCGCCACCACTCCTATCACAAGCAAATGAGGCAGTAAATCAGTTCACACAGCTAATATGATCCCAACTCAAGGTCAGCGAGTTTATCTAAAGCCACCCTTCAATGTCTCGATCTTGCCCATGGGGTATATAAATAAACAAACATGAACAACTTTGGCAATGCTCAGTTTACACACACACACACACACACACATAGCCTGACTGCACAGTCTAAGCACTTTCAAAGCCACTTTTTGTGTTTACATACCAGCAAGGGGAAATGTACTGTCTCCTAACACCCAGCTTCTTTTGCTGTGCTAATGCAGGTGTTGCATTACGAGTGGGCTGGGCAAATAAAATGACTGTCCTTGGCAGCCAGCAAACTACACTCAGGCAGCAACGGCAAAACACAGCTGCCTCCTGTTGCTGCAGTATCTCGGCCTTTGCTATCGGACTGAAAGCCAGAGAAGGGCCTTTCGGCCAAACAATTAGTGGTCTCAGAGCAACGGCTCTTTCATCTCTCCAACAGAGAGAGCAGGTCAAAGTTCAGACATCATTCGAGGTCATTTCCCGTTTATGTGGCACATTAAAGGAGAGCACAGACTCGTTATGAAGGAAAAGCAATCCAAGAAAGAGAAAGAGAAGGAGAGAGAGAGACCTGCCAGTACATGAAAAAAAACAGAACTTGTATGTTTCAGTTTATGCAACAACACTGATCAATATTCTTTGCTGTGACATGCTTTAAAAAGACCAGGTAGCTAATGAGACAGAAGTACAGGTCGTATAAAGCCTCTTTGTTTAGTGGCTTCTTCCCAGGGAGAAAACAAAGCTCCACATACAAAGAGGAATTCTCACCTATCCATTCATGCTCAAGGTATCAGATAAACTGCTTCCAAAGGAGGAAGTCAGACTGTTCAGCCCTGCATTTAAAGACTCCTCCATGCTTTAAAGCTCTTCAGGCCACTATACATAACAATGTTTTGTCACTAAGTTTGGAAGAACTGATAAAGCAGAAGATAATTCCAGTATGAAGAAGAAACAACATTGTGGGGGGAGAACATTCTAGTTACAATAACAGAGATGCCCTTGTGTCTGCAGCACTGAGAACGCTTTCAAACAGAATTCAGGATTAATGAAGTGCATTTATTTATTTATTCATGACAATAAAAGGGTTCGACCACAAGGACAGGGATCTCATTCTGTTACTCGGCATTGTAAGAGCTTTTGAAACGCCCCGTCCACAACT
Organism: Hydrocynus forskahlii; assembly: GCA_037974365.1. Taxonomy (NCBI): domain Eukaryota; kingdom Metazoa; phylum Chordata; class Actinopteri; order Characiformes; family Alestidae; genus Hydrocynus; species Hydrocynus forskahlii. The sequence continues at coordinate 13,517,831 of JBBPCX010000114.1, forward strand.
TCCCAACCCCCACAATCATGTCTTCAATGCTCCACCTCAAACAGCCCCCACTGCCTGGTACAACGAGCTCTTACTGCTCAGTTCTGACACCACGCATACTCTCACATTCACACATGCAAAATCACAACAGAGCATAAACGGTGGGTCTTCAAATAAAGCCCCTCCACTTTCCAGATTTATGCTATCTAAACTAAAACAATCAAACAGAACAGCAAATGCTATACATAAAACAAAAAAAAAAGTTTTTGGCACACTGAAGGTGTGGATTTTTTTTATGGTAGAACTGAATCTTAAAATCTCCTACATATGTTACATATCTTATTTAACAATTCTATAAATAAAAAAAGTCTAATTAAATATTTTTTTGTGCTAAAACTTACTTTTCTACAGCAGACAGCAAGCATAAAATCTGGCTGCCTGTGCATAAACAGGAGCTGGACTGAGACACTGTGCTTTGGAGTGGAAACTGACACACTGAAACAAAAGAAAGGCGGAAAAGGGGTGAAATAAGAAAATGCCTGGTTCTGAAGCAGTGGAGCTCCTGCTTACTCCTGTTTGTGAATGCAAGACCCACTCCAGGAGAGGAAAGCGGGGGAGGGGAGTTCAAAAATGCAAAGACTGAAAAGGGGGTAATCACTGAACCAACCCTCATACCCTACAGCACACGGCTCTCACACACACACACACACACACACACACACACACACACATTCTCACAGCATTTCAGTTTTGCTCTCCCTGTTCCTGTCCCTCTTTCTCCCATGGCAGTGTAGTGCAGGCCTTTCTGTTAACGCCTCTCTGCTAAGGTCCTATGTGCCATCCAAGGTCAGCCTTGCAGGAACTTACTGAAGGGCCGTCTGAAGGCCACACAAAAGCTAGTTCCCATGAAGCTACTATTCACACAGTGTGTGTGTGTGCGTGTGTGTGTGTGTGTGTGTGTGTGTTTTAACCTAACCTGATTGAAAAAGGCCAGTTAATTACAGCTCCTGTTTAACAAAAGAGAAGGCAGGCTCAGATTTGCCTTCGTGAAATGCCCCATTCTCAACAGCTCCTTCAGAACACGCTATCTAACTAGGTCGACAGAGCTGCATCGTAGCTGTGGGCACTGTAAGAAGATGCCCACATTTAAATACTGTGCAATGGCTAGTTTATATTTCCTTCATCACAGTGATACATTAAGAAGCCTCCCAGCAGGGCCTTAATCATAAGCACCAATAAAAAAAATTGTCCAGATAGACACTGAGGAGCGTGGCAATAATAAAACATCTGAGACATTTGGAGGTATTTTTATGATACATAATATTTGCTCGAATAAACAATAAACAAGAATAAACAAAATCCGCCAGGAAAACAGTAGATCCATATTTTAAATGTAAAAATAGTACTAAACAAATGTAAAGGTATTCACAAAATTAAATCATTTAAAAACAAGATGACTGCATTACATCTAGTCTGCTACTTGTCCCTATTCAGTTACTATACTGGTTCTAATATAGTCTTTTTGTATCTTTTTAATGTATGTAGCAAGTGTAGCTAAAACAAACTAAGCACAAAGGTAGAACATGATGATCAACGGGAAGAACAAAATGTAGGACAACACAAGTGCACAAGAAACATCAAACATTTAGGATACACAGTACTGTGCAAATGTCTGTAAAAATACCATTTTAAGATGTTCAGGTAGGCAGTAGTATTTTAAGCCCTAACAATAAAATGTAAATAACATTAATACAGTAAACAGTGATTTTATGTAGCTCAATGTGTTCACTTAACTCTTTCCAGAGCTCTCCCTGTGAAAGCCCAGTACTTGTAGTCACCTTTACATACCTGGTTTGGCTCAATCAACTGTTTATTAAATTAAAATCAGGTGCAAATGGAATTTCATAAATTCTTGCAATGACTGGAGGCACTGAGGAGAACTCTGTAACCAAACCAGTGGTGTTCTATCCAGCTCACAAAATAAAGCAAACCAAAATAAATCTTGAAGCTGCTTTCCTGCTTGTTGGCATTTATTGTAACATGTTTTGCACCTATTTATGCTCACAGATAAAATTGTTGAGATAAATGGCTTTAAAATAGTGCCCAAGACTTTTGCACAGCACTGTACATCTCTCACAGGAAATGAGAAATTCTACTTTCTGGTTGCAAGTCATAGTCTACAAAGAAACAGCTATCTGTGGAAGAATAAAGATGTAAAGTGTATTATCCTGTATTAATTACTGTGAGACTGAATTTTCAAATAGCTTTAACTCTGGGTTTATGAAAAAGCACAGTGGTCTTTTTAATACAACAAACTGATACAAAAGAGCAAATCTAATCCAAGAACATGTCATTTAAATAAAAACATAATACTGAGGAATATTACAAGAGCACCTACTGAGAAACTGCAGTTATACTGAGTCTTTTTGATGAAGAATATATGCCAAGCAAGAGATTTTAAACTGGTGTATCTAAGCATATCAGATCCAAAAATCACACCTAATTTGCTTGAACGAGCTTGTTAATCAATCTGCTATACATAACGCTCTACTATGATCAATAAAAGAAACATTTTTAATGGAAATAAATGAAAGTTGACTTACGAAACTCCCAAGCCACTCACACACCATTTTGAATCCACCCACACACCTTTCAAGGCACCTCACACCATGCCTAGTGGCTCTTCAGAGAGAAAAACCCTACTCTGAATGTTTATGCTGTCTGCGAGGCTTCATATTGTGTGATAATTAGTCTGTGAGCCTGCACTGCTATGTTTTTTCATCAATCTGCAATCAAAACAGTTCATACAACAACATGTGGGGATCTTTCAGTAAAAAGTGTGACAAAAATATTAGAACAGTGGTGATTACAAATATACTGCAAATATAGCCTATTGTTCTGAATATGTATTTATTTTTATCTTTGCATAACGAGATTTGCCAGCCTTAAGTCTTTGAAATACATCAGCTTTACAAGTGTTTGTGTACAAATGACCAGTCAGATGACTAAGGGTGCAATGACTAGTTAAAATGTGTAGATATCATACATAATCATACCATAAATGTGTAATCATGACTTTCATTTGTGAAATTCGGCATAAAAAATGAATAAATCATTTTTTCTTACTACTTATTTGCATTACATACCCAACTTAATATTTTCTTATGTTCTACAGCCACATTTTGCTGTAGGCCATCAAATATTCTGTTTAACAGAAAGAACAATGTATTGTTCATTTTTAATTACAAACATATTGGTTGATTAACTACTTATTTTAGTGTTCAAGCTACTGTCACATGCAAATGTTTGGACATTCAAATCACAGGTTCTGTTTTTCTAAGCAAAAATAATAAAATGTCCGCTACAGAGAAAACACTGCAAATGTTATGACTCTACAGACAGTTACTGTTTAATTGCAGGACCTACTGTCCAGAAGTTCTGACACATTTAATATTTCATGTTTTGGTTCTTTCCAATATGTTAAACTCCACAAATAAATAGAAATAGTGCACTAAAGTTTGCAGAAAAATTTATTGTTTCAGTTTGTTCCCTTTATGGGACTTGCTAGGAACTTTTAAATATGGCTGTATCTGCACTTAAATACAAATACAATGGAAAGCTGGTTTCTTTAAGTACTTAGTTAAACCAATTGGCTTTACATTATACTGAATCCCAGCGTATACTGAACCGAATCAGATGTTCCCTCCCTGTCCTTCCTACTGTATACCAATGTGTCTTCAACTATATCAAATTGTTAATAGAAGAAACTAGATTTTCTCATCTGGAAATATAAGACATACCTGTTGACAACCATCTTTTAATGTAAAGTTACATGAGTTGCAGTTACATGATTAGACACAGTAAAATAATCATGTGTGTTTGAAAACTCCGTTCTCCTCCCTATCAGGAAGGCAGTGTGTGCAGTAGAGAAAAGAACAGTTCAGGAGGTCACAGTGGTGAAGTTAATGAACAGTCACCACACAGGTTCTCCACAGCTATTTAATCAAAGCTTAACAAGCATTCACTTCACTCCACAGGCCCCGAGACATGCATCCAATGTAACCAAGTTAATATTAAACTCAGAAGATATTAAACTGTGTGACTACTAGGACGTAACCAGGGAAGAGGTGGCAGCCACCCAGGAAGAGCTGCTGTGGAGGAGCCCCAGCGGCAGCAAGTTGATGGATGGGCTGCCGTGAGCTGGATGGGTCATTTGCATTGGAGCTGTCTCAATGGGCCACTTCACCAGGGAGCAACCCCCAAAGCAGGACTAATTTTCACCAGTGAGTGAGACAAATCAGCCATAATGCATGTCCACTGGCCCTCTGGCTACTATAGAAGTAGGCCAGGGCTGAGTCAGTTATCTGAGCTCATGTGTTTTTCTTCTCAGTTCTTCTCAGTTTTATTCTCGTTGATTAAGGGAGTCAGTAAGTAATACTACTGGTCCAGGCCATTCATTGAAATAAAGCACAGTCTAAGGACCCCCACCTCTGAGAAGTAGAGGTGAAGAGGATTCAAAAATCACCACCATTACTCTATTACCATAAGCCACAGCTGAAATCAGCCTCCGAGGAAACCACAGCTGCCAACCTACACATCAAATTTCACACAACGACAAAACATATCTGAGCAAAACCTGAAAAGTGTGTCAACAGCGCAGTCACAGCCGAAAGCAAATTTACATTCACCAAAAAGCAAATATACTCCAGCCCAAGAGGTGTTATTACACTTAATATGGCAAGGTAATGCTTTTTCATATTCTGTTAAGCGTAATTTCGTGAATGTGAGGATTTGAGAAAATTACACATTTCAATATTCATTTTGCATAAATCCCTGCTCCGCTTTATATAAATTAAATATGTCATTCTGAAATCCACATTGGAAGTACTTAATATTTACCTAACACTGACATTTACATGTACTAAATCCTGTAATCAAATGCAATAAAAAGTCAGACTAGGAGTACTGCCATTCAATGCTAGCAGAGAGCTTTTCCAGAGAGAGCAGATGGGCTTCAAAAAGGTCATTAAACTCAGATCGTGTCTCTGTTCGTTACATTGGAAGAAATATTAGCATTAACAAACACTCTGCAGGGAATTTTCTACATCACATCCAGCCTCTTTATCCAAGACTATAATTCAGGTGTAAAAGAGGCTGGCAATGCTACTTTGCTCGACTGTTTTCTTGGGCACAGGAATATTTAAACTGGAAGCAGATAGTGCAGGTTTGTGGGAAATTGGTCTGACTAAATACACAGCTCAATTTAACACAACTGTTTGAAATTAATGTTCTTTTTTCTGCAGAAGGGAAAAAATTCACCAACTTTGTACTACAGCTGCAACGCTGATCTCAAAACAGACAGTTAAAACGCCTGCCAGAGTATTTGAAAACCTGCCTAAATGAGCAAACCATTCATTTGATTTATTATCAATTATGAGACTAAAGGGAGTGTGTGCGTTTGTAAGTGAGAGAGACTAAAAAAATGTGTGTGTGTGAGCGAGCAAGAGAGAGAGAGAGAAACAGAGAGAGAGATTATTAACATCTAAGTGTGACAAAGGAGCAGGGCTGGGAGTGGTGCAGCTCCTCTGAGATGGTGATGTGTTCTACAGCTTTTCACAGAGATGAAAGGCCATTTGGGATAGGCCCCCTACTGACCACGTCTCTGCCCATTCACGGTGAAGTGTACACTCCTCACACTCCTCCGCCACCACCACCACCACCACATCACACAGTCATAACAAAGTCTGCCATTTGTTTAAAAGACACTTTGGAAGAGAGCACATGATTGCCAAAGCAAAACACACCGACCTTTGTGTTAAAGATTTATTTCCTTTACCACAAAAATCAACCAGTGCCTTTAGGGTTTTCATACTATTGATCAATAATTGCAAGCACACATTTTAAGAGTGTTAAATATACAATCCCAGCCTCATGCTCTGTGAAGACACGCTCATTTCCCCGTTTCACTGCTGCATGCACATACAGGCTAGGTTACATTACTGTGCTACATCTGCACCACTGTAGATTCTTTGGAAAGTAAAAAAAAAACACTTCTTGCATGGACATAAGATCTGAATCCACAAATAAGAATTCCAATGCACTGCATATATTACATGAAACACTTTGCAAAATTAAACCCTTATAAGGGAGATTCTAATTGACAATCCTACCCGCAGAGTGTATCAGTATGTTTTAGCTGTGTGCCTCTGCAGAAAACAGGTTATAAGATTTATGATTTGGATAATTATTTTTTGTAGCCTGTAAAATGTCTGAAAACATATTGAACGGAAAAAAATGTCAGAAAATATTCCAGTCAGTCAATGTATATGATCTGTTTCGATGGTGCTTAAGACGTGCATTATTATGTGCCTGTCTTGGGATTTCAACTTCAAAGCAGGCATGCTTCCCATGATTACGAGCAGAGTTTAAACCAAGGGTATCAGAATAAAAGGAGGAAATTCAAGAGAAGAAAAAAAATACTGAAATCTTTAAAACATGCATGCATATCTCAGTCCGGATAGGTAACATTAATTTGCAGTGTAAGTGAGCTAAATTAGTGGTGAAAAGCGTTTGAACGGAACTGCAGCCCAGTCTGCAGCTTGTTTTATCACTTGCACTTCTCCACATAAACTGCAGACCAAAAATCTGCAAAATTTGAGCCCAGGCGTTGATTTAAAAAACAAGGAAAGAGGGGAATGCAAGAAGCACTTCACGCTCTTACCTGCATGGTGAAAACTCCTAACTCCTCAGTGGACAGCTTATTCATCTGCATGGCCAGAACGCGTGCCTCGTCCAGGATAGAAAAGTCACTTTCTCCGCTGCAGAGTCCACCGCACAGGAGAGCCAGGAAAGCTACAAGACAGCGACTGAAACCATGAAGCCGACCCGGATAAAGTTGAGCGGTAGTTTCCCGTGGCGAGGAGCAAAACCGAGGAGAAATCAGGGAGCCGCGCCGCCCGTGGCTCGCCATGATGGCTCTCGGTGTGTAGAACAGGGTAAACTCCGAGCAGCTCCGAGGAGGGAAAACAAACAAAACTTCAGTGATTAGCCCAACTTAACTTCTTCTTAAGTATGTCGGCGAACTTTCCTGACTCCTCTATGCTCGCCAGAAAGCAGTAGGACATAGTTTTAGGACTGAGTTTCAGCAGGTAAACTCCTCTAAGAGTGCCCGGGTTCACTCCTGTTTTCGTTACCTTGGCCACGCTCACGCTCGCGCTCACTCCGAGCAGGAGCAGCATCACAATGGAGCGAGGAGCCGTAAAGCCCGGCCTGGATCTCACTCCGGATCTGGAGCGTCTAAGAGCACGGAACGGAGTTCACAGCAGAGGTGTGACCAGAACATGGTGTGGGTGGGTATTTGGCTTATTTGGGGTGGGGGGGTCAAATAATAATAATAATAAGTTAGTTTTATATAACCTATAAAAGCAAAAATTGTTGCAGAAAACATGACCTATTGTTCAATAAAATTAGCAATCCAATCGAAGTTTTATTATTTTATTTTGATAAAATATATTACTACATTTACAAGCTAAATATCAATAAAGTCAAACGGATACAACATATGAGAGCAAGAACAGGAACATGGCTAATTGTAGTCATCAGGGAGGCTATAGGAGCTCAGTTTCCAGTGTTTAACCTGGATATTATCTACAGGACCAGTCTGTGGTTACTCTTGGCAAATTCTAAAAGAAATTCATTCATGTCTGGATTTTCTGTGATGTTTTTCTCATGTGCCAGAATGACTGAATTTCTCTTTCTGGAATACTCAGTCATTTGCTGATTTTTTTCTAAGAACTAAACTAATAATTGTTCGGGGAAACTACCCAATATTCAGAATCCGAATAAGAATCAGAAAACTTTATTGATCCCGGAGGAAATTGCTTAAATATTAACATAAATTCAGCTAAATTCACATATAGAACATAACTGTATATTTTATTACTGTAAATGAAATTATTATTGTATGCTTATACCAAAAAAACGACAGGGGCATACCAAAGAAAACGCGCCTGCATTAATTACAGAACAGTAAATAGGGGTAACATCGGTATTTTACATTCTAGTTCTGCGGGAGACAGCAGTTTAGTGTCCACTGTATAATACGGATACAGGTTTACCTTTACATTTTCTTTAAGGGCAATGTATTAAGCTGAGTTTAAAATGAAATTAAATGTTTGGGAGAATATTTGGGGGAAATATTTAGGGTTTAGACTATAAAAATAGGCATTTTAGGCTTTTTTACCACATCACAAATTTGTATTTTTTTTAATTCACGGGTGCTTTTGGAACGTAACCCCCGCAAATTTCGAGTGTTGTACACTGGTTCGGCGGAGCAGGGTGAGAACGCGGCGCTCCGTGCTCCGTGTTGGTAGTAGCGGTGCTGGGCTCAACTGTGGAGTCAGCAGCTTGCGGAGCGACAGACGTTGAAGATGTCTGCTTTTTAGTAAGCCACTTATGCCGTTTTTGGTGTTACCAACCAGAAAATAAAAGAAGAATTGAACGTATGTTCCCTAACCACTAGACCACAAGCTGCCTAGCTGTGCATTTGTCACACATGAAAACACCACAGCATAGGCTATAGTGTGAACAGCACAAAATTGTTCTCTGCATTTAACCCACCAACCTATTCAAGCAGTAGCCAGCCAGTGGGGAACAGTGTGTGGGGTGGTACCACGCCCTAGGGTACTTCAGTGGTGCCAGTGGAAGTCCTGGGAGTCAATCCCACAACCTTCTGATCGCAGGGGATGCTGATGGTCCGGTTACATGTACTGAAAATATACACTATATGGACAAAAGTATTGGGACACCTCCTAATTATTGTATTAAGGTGGCTTCAGCATACCAAGACATTTTGGACAACACCATGCTTGCAACTTTGTGGACACAGTTTGGGGAAGAACTTTTTCTATTCCAGCATGACTGTACCCCAGTGCACAAAGCAAGGTCCATAAATACATGGTTGCAGGAGTCAGTGTGGAAGAACTTGACTAGCCCACACAGAGCCCTGACCTCAGCCCCATTCAACACCTTTAGGATGAACTGGAACGGAGATTGTGAGCCAGGCCTTCTCGTCCAACGTCAGTGCCTGAGCTCATAAATGCTCTGCAGAATGAATGGGCACAAATTTGCCACAGAAACTGCAAAAGCCCTCCAAGAAGAGTAGAAGCTCCTATAGCTGCAAAGGGGGACCAACTCCATATTAAAGTCTATTTATTTGAATGCAGTGTCATTAAAGTCCCTGTTGGTGTAATGCTCAGGGGTCCCAATACTAATGTCCATATACTGTATATTCAGAATACAGACACTGAACATATCTATGCAGTCCATGTTATGTTTTGGCAGTATTCACATTTTGGCAAGACTATATTCAGAATGCCAATTGTTTGAATTAATATTTGATTATGTAGCCACTAAATTAAAATATACAATATTTCAAACAACACTTCCAGCATTTTACTGTACAGCGGGTAGTCTCGTGCAAATGTGTTCCAGATAACCCTAAAGCACAAGCACAAATAATTCTAAATACATATTTAAATCAAACCAGCCACTGCCAGACTATTGGCCAGTTTCCCGAATGAACATTAGACCCAATCCTAGATCAAAAAGAATTTCCTATTTACGTCACTGCAATTAAGTCCCAGACTCATGTCCTGAAACGTTCAGTAGATTCAGGTCTGCGTTTAGCTATTGTAATTGTGACTGTGCCATCCAACCCATCTAGTGAGTGTAAGCCGAACATCTCTGTGCAACATTGAGTCTGATTGTTGAAATGTAACCACCAGAAAGAATTTCACAAGATAGAACTGAATGTAGTAACGCAAGCACAGCAGAGAATGTGGTATGAAAGGGCATTACTGATCCCACAGAAGTGCTGATTTGCACAAATTTGTAAAAAAAAAAAAAAAAAGGAAAAAAGAAAAAGAAGTTAATGCTAACTATGGACCGGTCTGAGTGCTCATGCTGGCACCTGTCCACTGCTGAAGGCATCTATAATAGACACATGAACATCAGAAATAGACCGCAAAGCAATGACAAACGGCGGCCTGGTCTGTGGATTGTTTTGTGTGTGTGTGTAATGTATCTGGTAAAAAGACGACACCATGATGCGCTATGGTAAGTAGGAAAGCTGGTAGAAACAGTGTGATGCTCTGGGCAATGTTCTGCTGGGAAAACCGGCGACCTGGCCTTCATGTGAATGTTACTTTGACATTTACCACCTACCTAAACATTGTATGACAACAGCATTCCTTAAGGGCAGTGGCCCTGTGACACTGCAAAAATAGTTTGGTTTGAGGAACATGACATGGTGTTGATGTGATCTCCAGATTCCTCAGATCTCAATTCAATCAAGCATCCCCCCCTCAATAGGAACAGTGAAACAGTGACATCTTGACATCTGCATTTAGATTCATAGCGTAGACTTCAGTAAATAAGACTGGGAACCATGAAGTCACTTTTGATGACTGTGATGCTTGTTCCCTTTGCATTAGTTTGACATTTAAGGATAAACAGCAACTGTTCCTCAGGTGGCTGAGAATGTCAATGCAGGACATGATCAGACTTTGCCAGTGGCAACACCCCATGCACAACTACATAGAGAGGGATTTTATAGTACTGCAGGGCAAAACCCCCGCATTACAAAGATGAATGTACATTTCAGAGTTCTGTGGCTTAACACCCACAAACACTGACCTACAGAAATGAGGAAAAATGTGATGAGTCATCCTTCAATATATTCTTCAAAATTAGGTAAATACAGATGAGAACAGTATGGGTCTGAATGATAGAGTGATGTGGTCTGGAGTGAATTTGGTTTTCTTCTGACTGCAGTGATGTAGTGTATCTTTTGGTAATAAACTTTAAGCCCATTTTGACTCACTGAGGAAGTTTCGTTCCAGGTCTGCCGAAAGCTAGCGACAGGTTTCTCTGACCACCAATCAACACAGTTGGTTCTCTCTACCAGAATTTGATTGGATAATAATACACCAGGGTCAGAATCTGGCCAGACTGCAATCTTGGATTTCACCCAAGCTGGAATAAAAACACCACTCCTACTACAAGCCCCTGATTGTTTCTTCCATAATGGTTCTGGGCTGAATTTTTTTGCCTAGATTATTTGAGGAGAAGCAATAAACTGTGCTTAAGAAATATGGGAAGAAGTGTTTCACTCAAGAGCTGATGTGAGGGGATCTGAAGGCTCAAAAGTCTGGGCAGAAATGTTCTCAGCTGCTTTGTCATTTTGGAATATACATTAACTTGTGGAAATGAAAAGGCTGAGGTACTTGTACAAAATAAGCATGTTTCTGGGAATTATAGGTTGTTCAATGTAAAGTGTGCTGCCCATGTGTTCTTAATTCGCTGACATTGAAAACCAGACAGTGTTTTTGGTTATGGGTTCCAAAGATCTGCACTCTGTGCTGTGGGCTGCTGCATAGAATGGAAAACATGCAAAAAGAAACACCACTGCATGTGCAGGCTGGGACTTCGTAATAAGCCAATCCTCATACCCGACATGGCACTTTACACGTTGCCATGGATTTCAGAGACATAAGGGAGGCAAAATTATGGTTTTACAGTCAGTCAGGGTGTTTAATGATTAGAGCATTTTAATGATGACAGTACACCCTGGCATAACCAAGCACTTGTGTGGTTATAAAGCAAGTGCGAGGTGGGGTGTGTGGGGTGTGTGGGGTGTGTGGGGTGTGTGGGGTGGGTGGGGTGGGTGGGGTGGCGGTAAACCCAAACCACTCTCTCTGCTGTGAATTAGACCTGACTCTCAACCACTACACTGTCTTCCAGAAATGGGCAAATTATATAGATATGTGTGCTAGATATATCAGAAATAAGCTAAATAATCTCACAAAGCAGCTCTTGGAGTGCCAGAGTAAATAAAATGAAAATGACATTAGCTGGTGCAATGAATTCCAATGGCCTGAGCATGCCTAAACATTTTTTAACTGACCAAACCAAATGGCAGACCAGTTTTTTCACTCATCATAAATCTATGAATCCTTATTCAGTTTATTCATATTATCATTTAATGTATTCTTTTGTTCATGTGGGGTTACTCCTTTTTTTACCAAAACAATAGACAATTCCTATTTGATTATGAATAAAAGTATGAAAATGATGTGAAATCTTGTTAGATATTTATATTAACTCCACACGTCATCACTTTACACCAATTAGGACAAATTCTGTGGCATTTTTTCCTTTTCATACTAGATTTAGTGGCTGGGCATGAATGAGTTAAGCATCTTTATGTAATACTTTTTATGATCTTCAGAAAAGCAGGAGCATTTGCTTCTTCATTCATTAGTATAATGGTTAACAATTCTGAGCCTGAATACCTCTGCCCTGTTCCAACACACTTGCCTCTAAGAGATTTTTTATTAACTGAGTGACTGGATCAGGTGTGTGAGTGCAGGGGGATGAAACAGAATATGCAGAGCTGGTGCACCGTAGGAACAAGGCTGGGAGCCACTCATCACGTGCATATGTGCAGAATGTCGAGCTCTGTTGAATTTTAAAATCACCCAGTAAAGATAAAAGCTCCACTTATATAGATTAAAAAGAAAAATAATTTTCTACTGAAGTACACCAGTACGTACATTTAGGGACGGGGATGACTGCAGTCGTGACTGCAGTAGTTTAGAAATTCCTCCTTTCTGTAAACCTGTGGGCTTTGAAAATGCCCTTTACAGGGCAAAAATGCCCTTTCAATTAGTCAGTTGAAGAAGCAAGTGCAATCTTGGTGAATGTATTTACAACTTTAGGGTTTACCTCTAAATACTAGGGAAAAACTGGAAAACTTTAGGTTCATGCATGTAATGGGTAATTTGTTTTGTATTTTAGGTTGCCTATGGTAATGATAACAATCAGCTGAAAGTGCTCTCGGCTAACGCGTGCTGATTGGCCAGCTTTCTTTACCAAAAATGAAAAACTGCAAAAAAGGCATAGTTCCAATCTTCAGAGGAGGCTTTCTGCTCTGCAGCAGGAGCATTGTTCTTTGTTTTTGTATTCCTTACATATACATTTTTCCCCCCAGAAATCAGCATAATTTTGGGGTTTCATTTTGTCCATTGCTGTCCCCTCGCAGAGATTTCTGCACCACTGTCCTTTCTCTTTCTGGACATTGAGCTGATGGAGAAACGTGTCAGAATCTACAAGATGCATTTCTGGGGCTACATCAGCTCTTCCCCCAGTCCCTGGCTTGGTGGAAGATGAAGGGAGAAGAGGAAAAGGAGAGGAAGAGGCGGAGGGGTGGAGGGAGGGGGAGATGTGAGGAGCTCCTGCAGCACACACTGCTTGATCCACAGCCAGAGGAGATAAAAGGAGCATGAGCTGTGCCTGCCGTCTCTCTTCCTGCTGCTGCCCATTCCAGGAGCTGGATGAGCTCGAGCGGCTGCTGCTGCATTCATCTATATCAACATTTCATGACCATATTCAGTGATTCAATATGCTGGCAAACCGTGTAAATGATTTAATGACTGGGTAACTGCATTTGCATTACCCTGTAATGGAATTCATATTCATATATTATTATTATTATTATTATTATTATGATTATTATTTTATTATTATTATTGCTGCTGATTGTGATAAGACCTATTACTACTACTGCTGTATTAATCCTACTACTACTAATGATTTATTTATAAGCAACTTTCAAGGTTACTCTGCAAAGAGAATAACACACACACTCCGCATAGCAAATATCAGAAAAAATAAAGGAGCAACAAAGCAAATAGTGCACTGAAATATAGAGTCCAAGACAGAGAAATATTAAACTCAGTTAAAACAACAGCATAAGATACTAAAAGGTATGAAACAAGTATATTAAGTGAGTAAGGAAATGCACCAGAAGTGACACAGTGCAAGACAAACCTACACTCCTTTGTGACACTTGTTACGGAATCATAGAGCGTTTCCAGCCTATTTGTTTTTGCAGTAATTTATGTGTATATATATTCTGTAGACATCTTAATTCTACAGAATATATGGAGGATATTCCAGCATTGCTATTAAATGTTTGAAAGGTGCCTTTCCTCAGTTATTTCCCTCCTCAATTCAACAGACTCGAAAACCTTCTTGAGGCTCATGCTAGTGTTTTGCTGTTGCTATATACAAAATATAGCCGTACGCTGATTATGGGCTTAGATTGCACAATATTGCAAGACTGTTGCTCTGTTTCAAAGGGGAAACTGCTAGCATGCATCACACAACAAGCGTCAAAAATAGACTCCAAGCACACGTTTCTGCAGCAGTGTTGCAGAGGCGGGAAAAATACTTTGATTAAGAGTTTTTAATGGACAGTAGAGTGATCAGATGCAACAGTAAAGATCATAAGCAATGCAGATGATCTAATCATTTCAACAACCAAACATAGTTGTTTTGTTAAATTGGAGATGTAGTGAAGAAATTTGTATAATTTCCGTTGTTTTACATTCTCCTCACTCACGGTCAGAAAGTCCCAGTGCTCCTGCTTGTGTGTTGAAAGGGACAGAACAGCCATGTGTGCCCACTCTTCCTTCTACTGGCCTCATTAAACACTGAGACTGGGTGTTTAGGAGGGGAAAAAACAGGCCTATTAGCAATGCGGCACACTAGCATCAGTATAGTGAAGATAAAAGTGTGTACTAGCTTGTCTCTCGCTGCTTGTAATTATTTGCTCAAACTCTTTTACTAAGCTTTGTCAAATGAGCACACCTATGACTCACACTCGTAACTCTCACCACAAAATAGCACCGCCTGTGAGACACTTCCAAGTGCAGCAAAGCATTGTCAAGTAGTCTCTCTCTCTCTCTCTCTCTCTCTCTCTCTCTCTCTGTCTCTCTCTCTCTCTCTCTCACTCTCTCTCCCTTTTTCCACATAAACACAGTGTGACACTTTCAAAGGATACTGGAAGAATCATTTCTTGTCTGGTCGATCATATCCAATAAAAGACACGATCTAAATGATTGCATTAAACTCTGCATCGCTCTTGCCATTGACTTGTCATGCGTTTGCGAAAATACATAATTACACAAGAATCACGGTGAGTTCTATTTAGTGCCACCACATTTGTTTTTAGTGGATTATTCATTTGCATAATTATAATTAGACCGCAGTTCCACAAAGCCACCTGGTTGGGAAAGATAAAAGGTGAAGGGGAAAGTATGGCATTTCAATGGGATGCCGCTCAGTGAAGACATCAGCTACCCAAGATCTGAGACTTGTGCATGAAAAAGACAAGTGTGCTAATTGTGTCTCAGTCTAAAGGGGAGTGATAAGAACAGCAGCCGCTCTTTGCCAAAATGCAGCAGAATTGTATTAGCTGTACAGTAGTGTCCCAAACATACCGCACTTCAAGTGCCATGATACATGTTCAGCCACAACAGAAGGCTGTTCAACCTGTTAAACTACAGGTGTGTAACTAAAATATTCATCTTTAAGGGACTAATAGAAAAATGTGCAGTACTGGTTTTCTGGTGTAACCACAACCAGGGGCACCAGAAGCATATTTAATGTGAGGGGGACGCATCGGTCTACGCGTGGGGGCGGGATTAGGGC
This sequence comes from Hydrocynus forskahlii, assembly GCA_037974365.1. Taxonomy (NCBI): domain Eukaryota; kingdom Metazoa; phylum Chordata; class Actinopteri; order Characiformes; family Alestidae; genus Hydrocynus; species Hydrocynus forskahlii. The sequence goes on from JBBPCX010000114.1 coordinate 13,533,365, forward strand.
GTGGGGCGGGGTTTGGGTGGGGGCGGGGTTGCTGGGTGCCTGCAAAGTCGCGTCCACTTAGGGGGTGGGGGTGTTTGGAAACCCCTATTGAATCGTGAATCTTGAATCTTGAATCTTTCGATAGAATACACACACCACTGGAAATCCGCTCGGGTTTATCTCCAACTCACCGCATGCAAGTGAAGTGAATCGTCAGTGCACAGACAGGCTGCTCGGATTTCCAGTGCTGTGTGTAT
>JBBPCX010000114.1:13542750-13575997 GCA_037974365.1 Hydrocynus forskahlii
CTATCTATCTATCTATCTATCTATCTATCTATCTATCTATCTATCTATCTATCTATCTATCTATCCATCTATCTATCAATCCATCCATCCATCCATCCATCAATCCACTTATCCATCCGTGAAATATGATTATACATATAAAAATAACAGTATACCAGTATGGCCATATCTGTGCTCAGTACTGAGTAGCTATTGTTATGGCTTTCTGATAAATTGAGCAGAATTTTGAGCAGAACTTTTCATTCTCAGAAAAAAAATCTGCCATAAATGATTCATTTCACAAATGATTCTTTCTGAACTCTGTACATTAAAGATTTGGGGCGCATATATTCAGGCTCACTCTAACATCACTGTAAATCATTCTTCACAACATAAGCAGATTGTCGTTCTATTCTGTTTAATCCTTGAAGGTCCTTGAAAAGTCCCTCCCTGACAATAATTTAAAGCAAATGTATATACCAGGCCTATATAATACGCTTCACTGCTAACTGTCCTTTTTCACTGGGCTCACTGCCATGGCTAGGATGGATAAAACAGTATGGCTGGACAAAAGGCCTTGTGTGTGTGTCACTGTACAGAATGTTGTGTAGATGATGACTGCTCATGTCTGTGTTTTCCATATGTGTGGGGGAAGCAGCAGCATTGCTCTTTGAATCATGATTCTGTGTGTTGTCCTGCTACAATGAAGCCTGAATTATTAAGACCCAAAAGATCACTGTCGCTGATATACATTTAAAAGGGGAAAATTTGGCCTCGCTGTTCTGGGATTCATCCGCCATTTCACATAATCCTTATAAACTGATCAACAGACTGTAGAGATATTCTGTATAGAATTTCACTGTAGAAGTACTCTAAACTGTCAAAGTTTTTCTTGTATTATGTAATCTACCAGAATACAATGGCAGCACATGACTGGGTGGTTGGGATCTGAAGTGCTTTAAAGGATGACATAAATGCTTTGGCTTACTCATGGGATTTGATGTGTCAGTTTGCAGATTAGAATATGGGAATTTCAGTACCTTTGCCAGGCTTATAAACCTATTTCTGGATACGGTAACACTGCAAGACACAGTAAAGTGCTGTACCAGAAGTCAAAATGCTTTTGGACAAAGACCCCGAATGCATTACACTTCATGGAAATATCTTGAAATATAGGAAAAAATAAGAGACCACTTTTCCTTTTTTTCCTGTTCACTGTGTGTGTGTGTGTGTGTGTGTGTGTGTGTGTGTGTGTGTGTGTGTGTGTAAAATGCACATGTTGCTATTCTTTTATGAACAATTGCAGTGTGAGTTGTGTGAAAAATAAGAAGTGCCTCCATATGTGTTGTGAGTGCAGTAGTGTTTGTATAATAGCTTTTCTATGTGCTGTATTCCAGCAGCTTTAGTTTCTGATGGGATGAAACAGATTGTATTATTGTATTATTTTTTCATATTATTTTTAAATTTTCTTTGTTTGGAAGTGTGGTAAATAGTGTATAAAACAATAGAGACAATGACATTTTACACAGATGCACTCCCACAAATTGCAAAAGTGATAACTAGGGGAAAAAATGATGCGGTCTCTTATTTTTTTCCATGGCTGTATATGTAGAAACACACACACAAGTCCTTGATTTCTCAGCATGTGGACACATTGCACCAAATTGTTTTGCTGAAGGGACAGTACATGTGACATACACAATATGTCCATAAGTATCCAGACACCACCTCTGGGACCCTCAGGAGCAGCCACACAAGTCTAAGGCTGCCACGGCAGATATTAAGTGTTGGAGAGACGCACATAATGCCCCCAGCCATTGGGCTGTGGCCCAATGGAACTGCTTTCTTCAGAGACAGAGCTCCAATCAGTGCCTTTCAAGTGAAACCAACCATCCAATATCAGTACTTCACTTCTCTAATATTATTGTTAATAACTTCTGTAAATTCAATACAGCAATGTGAAAAATTTTAGTGTAGAGTCTTCCCAGAAGTGTAGATGTGGTTACAGCGTCAAAGAAGGGGATAAACTCGACCATTACCTGATTCTAGAATAACTGCCATCAGTTATGTTACTGAATATAAAAAAACAACATGGATTTCCCTCATGGAGTTAATACTGGATGCATTTGAGTACCAGAAGAGATAATAAGATTACCATGACTGTCATATCAAAGCATCATCACCATTGTTTTTGGGATTTTATTTTACTCTAGCATTAATTGAATATTAATGATAAACTTGCCCCAAAGGACTTAAATGATTTTTATTTGTATAGATTGGAATACATTACATATATTCTCATTACATATATTCACATCAAGGGTAAGAATATGTTTTTGCCTTCTCCTTGAAAGTTCTCTTTTTCCTGCTTGTCACTCAGGACCTAATTTGTGGCACAGTGTGGGTAGAATACTTGGGTGGAGAACTGAGTAGAGAGAGAGTTTCATGCGGGGAAAATGGTCTCCCTCACTTTAGCCCCAGGCAGGCAGCTGAGAGGGGGGAACCAAGCTGAAACAGACAGAACAAGGAGGTGGGGGAGAAAGAGAGAGAGAGGAGAGAGAGAGACAGAGAGGAGAGAAGACAGGAGGTTTAAAAAAGCATTGGAAAAGAGAGAGCTTGGAAAGTGAAAGGGGGGGGGGGATGATAGAACACACACCAGTTTACCCCAAACCCCAAAAACATATGGAACCCATTAGCCTGCACTATGTCATTCTTCCTCTCTCTGAGAACTGGACCCTTTGGTGGTCAGATATGTGGTGTACAGAGAAACCCCTATATCTCTACATCTCTCAGCCTCCTATGGTTCTCCCCCTGCGACAAAGCCTTTGTAGGATTGCTCACTACTCCTTAAAACACAGACTTAGTCTATTTTTTTAAAGTATCTGAATAACCTGATGTCTCCCTTGTATGTTCCTCTCACTCCAGCCACAGCAGCAGCAGGTCTTCCCATGCATTCTGGTCATGCAAATGTAAAGAGATCCAAAGCAAATCTGAACAGTGAAAAGCATCTCTCCACATATTCAGCTACGGACACCAGCCCAAATATACTTCATAACAAATGTGAAAAGAATTGGCATGCAACCACCCCCTCAAAAAAGTGAAAAACAACACAATAAAAAGAAGGTCTATAGTAAGCCTTATGTTCCGGCCCAGTGCTTTTGGTTTTGGCTTTGGGCTTCAACATGAAAATGTACTACTGTTGTCCTATTTGAGAAAGACTTCTATTTACTAGTTCCTTCAGGGAACTTTCTAACTGTCAGAGCTGTTTACTGTGACAGAACGATAGTACTCGTTTAGCTGTTGTTGGTTAATTTAAGGTACATGGATATTCTTACTACTTGCTCTTTGCTAAAAAAAGGTATCAAGCACATTATTATGTTGCTTCTATGTGACATGATAGTAGCAGATGACCTTTTCTTTCCAACCATGAGCTTGTCTTTGACACAACATCAAATGCTACTGACAATTCCATGGACTGACAAAACGACAGCGCTGTAATGGGTCCTACACTTTGTAAGAGACATTTAATGTTACTCTGTCTTTCTCAAAAATACATACCAGCTTTTTTTACATGAATTTTTACAGAGTGCAATCCTACAGGGGTCCTGTGGCAGATCCTGGTAATAAGGCAATCAATACTCCACTTGCCCAGTTGACTGTATTATTTGCTGAAAAGCCATTACTATTGGGAGAGCCTGAGGCTGGAGTGGAAAATGACAAACCACTTGAAGAACCTAGGAGGCTTTTTGTTCCTCTCCTCTCAATTTTCAAGAGCATCGAACCCTGGACAGTGCCCTCCTTTATCTAGAGGTCAAACGCCTGTTGGCCGCCCTATAACAGCAGCTTCCATAGCTTGACAATCCAGGGTTTGTCTTGGTCTTGGGGTGTGTGTGTGGATGTGCAGGGGGTTGTACCTGGTAACTCTATCCCCTTCCTCTTTTTAGCCTTTCATCTTGACACAAAGCCCAGTCAGCTGTCACACGCTCTTTGATAGTGTCCTCATCTCATCCAGGAGCTTCATGTCTTCCAAAGGATCCTGTTGCTTAGTCAGAGGGAGTGTACTGTAAGGTTCACATAAAAGTGATCATGTATTTCAACAGTACAGGCTTAAGTGTTGATGTAGAAATGGAAAAGAACTATGACAGTAATTGTAAAGGTATTTTTTTATTTGAAAATATTAAAATAGTGTTGTTTTCTGTCCTTTCTTACATAGATTACAGATTTTTCTCCAGATTTTAACTTTAGTATGTTCCCCATGCACTAATCTACAAAATCTACCAAAATTTGCAGAGATCAGCTTTTGGGAGGGTTTCCTAATAATGACACTATGAAATCATTCATGATCAAGTCTGTCAGGAAGCCTTGAACAGCTCTCACCCATTTCTAAAAAGGCCTTTATAGAGGAGTTCCCCAGGGGTCAATTCTTGGTTCACTTCTGTTATCGGAATCACAGGGATTAGTGAAGGACACCTCATCAGTGACACCTGTAATTCTGACCCTATGCCACCCCCCAAATTATCCAGACTGCCTTTCCAACATCACTTCATGGATGAATATCCGTCATCAGAACTGACAGAACTGATCTACCTCCCCGGAAAGTACTCCCCTACATTGGACCCCTCTATCACCATTGACTCTATAGGGGTGAGTGGTGAAAGAGCACAGAACAGTGCTGGATGAGCAGAGGAAAAGGAATGAGTGTCATTCGCCATCTGTGAAGAGCATGAAACATGTGCAATGAAGAACATGAAGTGTGAGGCGGATGAGCACAAAAACTGAAAGATGAAAGGCAGGGATCATGTCAGATTGTGATTAAGAGGAATGTCAGTCAGCACACAGCATCTGCTTCCCCTTACACCAATTACTCAGCTCTCTCTCCCTGAGCTGTGCCCATGCGTGGGATTTGGAATTCTTCCCATGCCTCTCTCTCTCTCGCTCCCTGTATCTTTGCCAGCCACAGACAGGAGACATGCAAACTAAAGTTCATTAAAGAAAATATACTCAGGTGAGTTGGAGAAAGTGAGCCGCGCCGGCATGTTGTGGTCTGGGTCTGTATCAGAATTTTAAAGCTTCATCTATTTTTCAGATGGGACAAGACTACGAGCAGCCAAAATGATCTGGACCTTACCAGGACCATCTGGAGCCATTCAGTGAAGCCTGCATGTCAGTGTTATTCCATACATACAGTAGATCCAGATCTGTACTGGCGATAATGAGAGTATAGTAAGACAAAGCAAGTCCATTTCTTTGCCTGAGAGAAAGCAAAAGCCCTGCTAAACTTTCTCTCATGACTGAAGTTTAGACTGTCCTGTTCAGTCCACAGTAGATCAGACCACCCATTATTGTGTCACATTTTAATAAGGTTTCATGATGAATTTCAGAAATACAGGAACATTACAAGAGTATACGTTCTCATATACGTACACTAGCTGGCCACTTTAAACCCCCCTACTCACTGTTCCACCTCGCTTTCAACGTAGTAATGAAGCTGATGTGTGTAAAACCTCAGCAATACTGTTACCAGGACCACACACACAGTCATGCATCTACTGTCAGTGTCACTGTTGTGTTGAAAAATTGTCCACCACCCAAATAATGCTTGGCACTGCTGTGGTCAAATACTGACCACATTAAAAACGGCATGATGACAAAATGGGTACAGCAGATGGGCTACACTCTGCAACTATACACCTGTATAGTGGATCTATAAATTAGGTGGACCTAATAGTGTTGACCTAAACATGGTCAGTAAGTCTAAGTGAAAGGTAGGTGTAACTACAGTCCAAGAGTCACACAAACAACAGCTGCAAACCTAGAAATGGCAACCACTAACTCAACCCTGTATGGTCCTGAAAACAGCACCAAATGAACAAACACCCACAGTATTTGTTCATGACGAAACCTATTTTTCTAAGCAGCGTTTCTTTGTAAAACAGCGTAACAGAGTGTGTTTGTATCCCCTCTGCACATTCCAGAGCCAGATCCTGGCTGGCCACTTCTGGGGCCGTTCCAGATAAGCGTGCTGGAAACTGGAGAGTAGAACTGATCAAAAACATTCCCAACATCAAACCCTTCTCCTTATATAGGGCGCTCCCTCCTCTCACTATGAGGTCCAGACCCCACAGCCCCCACTCCTCTTGCCCCTCCAAAAGCCAGGAGTCAGTCCATAAGTGTGCATTTAATCACCTCTCCATATGTATGCCATTACTCCTCCGTTCCCTTGGCAAAAAAAAATCATGCTCTTTTTCTCTACAGACCTGTATATGAAAAAAGGGCTTTTTGTTTATTGAAAGCTGAGGAGACGTCGTTCCAGGTACCTTTGAAGTGCGAGTGGATGAATATCTGTATAATCGAAACCATTTGCTGCTGCACACGCATGTACATGCTTGTGTGTATGCATGCGTACACATGCAAGTCAGCGAACTTTCTCCAGTTAGTCAAGTGGTTCTATACTGCTCTCTTCTGGTCAAACCAGTAAACACAGCGATGTGCCCACCACTTTCGTACGTGTTGTGGCATCAGCAATCGACTCATCACTTCTTTTCTGAGGATCAAAAAATGACACTCAAACATGTTCGACATGACCAAACACTGTCATTTAATATTGATTTTGCCTTACAAACCCTTTGTGCAAAATTGTTTTCTTACAATTACAAAAAAAAAAAAAAATCAAGGCCACATCGTTGATACATTGCAAGTGTAAACTGTTCACCATGTATACAATGCATTCTTAAAGAAGCCTGCTCTACAGAGAGCAGGAAAAAATGATTCACAGTCTTTAATATTAAGTGGTTTTTGGCTTGCTGTAATAGTGGGTATCCTCACAAAACCAAATACCTGCGAACAAACTTCAGACACCCTTGGATGAAGACATTTAAGAGCACGTATCAATAAACAGGAAGATGAAGAATGTATGTATGATTTAATCCAGATGTTACAAACACGAATCCATACCATGAATATAATTGTTACATGTCAAGAGAACAGAAACATGGGCATTTATTTTAAATAGGTTTTGTCTCACGTAGTTAGAGGTATAAGAATATTGGAATATTGTTATAAACACTATAATATAAACTTGTATAAACTACTGGATGGTAGTTGTTACACGAATAACAAGGTTCATGTTTTATATGCCATAACATGTTATGACACAGGGACTAAAAGGCATTTTGGTACCCTGAATGACAGCCTGAACCTCGATTGCCTGCAAGATAGAAAAAGAGGGTATATGCGTTTGATGGTTGCATAGCAACTAACAAAAAACAAACAAAAAAAAAATAGCTACTGACTGGACAGTGAAACGAGTCCTAGTTAAATTCCTGCATAAAGCTTCTGATCCGGTCTGAACAAGCCTGTACACTGTTGTAATACTAGCTGGCAGTTACAGTAATTATCACAAACACTGTAAGAGAAGAACTGAAAGGAAAGCTCATTGACTTCATTTCTACAACACAGGAGAACTCTTCCCCCTGGTGGAACCTTGTGTACTTTACAGCCTGCATGAAAATCCTTTTGCTAATAATGCACGCAAAAGCACTTCAGTATGACGATGCTATAATAGAGCTGTGCTGCATGGTAAAGAGTGAACCACTTGATATGGCGCAAAAAGAAAAGCAATTTTGAACCAGTCGCAATAGGAAATGTGACCAATACAGCAAAGGGGAAACAGACAGAAAAGAGTCAATTCAGTTTACACTGAGAATCAGATAATATCGGGTGTATGACTGGGGTACATAAGAACCAGTCACAATCAATGAGTGAAGCTAAGTTAAGGGCATTGTAAAGTGTGGTGTGTGGCCATTTGCACTTTTTTCAGGACACTGAACACCTTTTCTAAGCATATCATGCTGGACATACTGACTATAAGGCACTTAAGCTGTCTTTTCCTTAGCCCTTTTTAAAACACACTGACAAGTACCTAAGCATTATCATTTACAATTCGAAGGCTTTGTTCCGGTTTTGTGTATAGACTAAAACTGTTAAAACTGAAGAGATTTAAGATTTAAACTGTTAAGGTAACAGCTTCTCAAGAAGTCAGTGGATAGTCAGTAAAACAGCATTTAAAGCATCAGCAATGTCTGAGACATCTCATCTTTTGTCAACTTATGATCTTATAATTGCTGAACCACACTGTGAGACTGACTATGGTGAAGCTCTGGGGAAAGAGTAGTCCAGGGACGTTTTCAGCTTCATATACTGATAAAAGGGAACAAAGAAAAATGCTGATGCAGGCTCACAGTCCATTCAAAATGTCTCGAGGCAGATGCCATTGGAAGGCGTGTTATTATACTCTAGTTTCAAGGCTAGGGGAGTGATTTTGCAAGAAAGAATAATTTCAAACATGAAGCTAGGAAAGAGAGGACCACATAAAATCCAAGGCCCAGACAGAGTCTTCTTCAGGCATCATCTAAAGAGGAGATGAGGAGACTGCTTTCCTTTTTTTTTAAACTTTTCGTACACTTTTCATATAAAAACACATCAGCATATAAATCTTTACATTCTATTCAGGCTATTTTTGTATTTACAAAGTGAAAGAAGAACTTTTGAAAAAATATCAATAATTATAATACATTTACAAAAGCAATATTTACAAGTCGGCAGTGATGACTGATTCACTGTAAATGAGTCTGTTGGAGTCGGCCAGCAGGGCCGTCTGAGTGGGGTCCAGCGGCAGCCCCTTCTGCGTCATGTGTCCAAACATGGGCACTGCACTACCCTGCACTGCTGGCATGGTGGTCAGTGCCACGCAGTGGGAAAGAAGTGGAGTATTGGCATCATGGTTGGAGCCTGTTGAGGGCACACTGGTCACGTGACCAGTGCTGGTAGAGCCGCTGGCACTGCTAGGGGAGCGGCTCTTGGGCGGAGGGCAGTGCTGGACCACTCGGGTGGGTGCCTGAGTCGGGGCAAAGTGGGCAGCTGGGAATGCAGCATAGCCGGGTGGAATTGCATATCCATTAACAGGAATGAAACGCTGGTTTTGTGGCATGGGTGCTGCCATAAAGCCGGCAATTTGGCCCGGAGGTAGCCCTTGAGGAGCCCCATAGATGTAGCCAGCGTAGCGCGGGCTGCTGAGGTTGCTGACCGGGCTGGCGCTCAGGGACGTGGTCTGGGTGGTGGCGTTACCCCCGGATGGAGTGCTGGAGCTTGCGTGAGATGACAGGCCTTCCCAGGCACGCAAACGGGCATGGATGTCTTTGAATCTGGGCCTCCTAGCGGGACCCTCCTGCCAACATTCGGTCATTAGCGCATACATGCGTGGTGGGCAATCCTCTGGACAGGGTAAAAGCTGCCTCTTGCGCACCATCTCCATCACCTCCTGGTTGCTGAAGCCATAATAGGGCTGAAGGCCAAAGCTGAAAATCTCCCACAGCACCACCCCAAACGCCCAGATATCCGAATCCGTGGTAAACTTGCCGTATGCAATGGCTTCCGGAGGCATCCAGCGGATGGGAAGCAATGTTTTGGGCTGGACACGATAGTAATCGGACGCATAGATCTCCCTGGACAGTCCCAGGTCAGAGATCTTCACGTGAAGCTGCTCTCCCACCAGTATGTTCCTAGCCGCGAGGTCCTTGTGGACAAAAAAGTGGCTCGAGAGGTACTCCATCCCAGCTGCTACTTGAGTGGCCAAATGCAGGAAATCCCCATGGTCCAGACTTGACTTGACAGTGCCGTCCTCATCACTGCTGCAACCCACATCCGAGTGTGGCGAGCGCATGATGAGGAACTCATGGAGGTCCCCAAGCGCAAGGAACTCAAAGAGCATGCAGACGGGCTGCTCCTGCGTCACCACACCCAGCAGGCACACCATGTTAGGGTGGTGGAGCTCTGCCAGGACGGAGGCCTCCTGCTGGAAGTCTCCCCACTGCTGCGGACTAGAGAAGTCCTTCAGGGTCTTAATGGCCACCAGCTGAGCGTGCTCCATGCCAGGAAGATACAGGTGACCCTTGTAGATCTTGCCGAAGCCGCATTCGCCCAGCTCCTCCATAAAGCGCACAGCTGACAGAGGGAGTTCCTTGGCTTTGCTCTAAAAGCAGAGGAGATGAGAGAGAAATGTTTAGAGTGAATTGTGATTCATGGCCCATCAAGACTGAACTGTGATTTATGACCCATCAGTCTTGTTTTGTTTTAGTTTTAGCATAGTGCCTTAAAATGATAGTTTTGGCAAATAATCTAACATACACACTTTACCTCTCTCCCTAAATGCAGTCAAAACAGTAATGTATATAAAATAAGGATGCTCGTTTGTGCCGCATTAAGTTTTGCTCTAAACACAAAACTGGCAAATTAAGCCAAGTGAAAGTCACAGCATTGTTATGTAGACATGTGCTAAATAACGAATTGCCTTTTACTTTCCATGGGGCTTTTTTTGCGCATAATATTAATTTAATAAGCAATTGATTTTTCATTTACAAATTTAAAACGTCAGTTTATCCCATTAAAGAGCAAATAATGATATGGCTGGTGTGTATCATGGCTGGTGTGTATCATATGTTCTATAGTCCACAGAATGTGACCCTCATAAAATTCAGAATCGGCCGTAAAAATTCACAGTGAGTGCCTCCCCATTGTAAATTATTTTCAAAGATTTACAAGAAACCCATTAAAACCTCTACTATATCATTCATAAATACAAGCACTTATTAAAAAGGTTCAAATGCCCTCTTTTGTTGTTGACCACTGCTTTGATTGAGCTCTCTGATGTCTGGCTGAGTTTAACCTCCAACCCTGTCTGTGGCCCCTGACCTGCGCTGTGGCCTTCAGTTGAACACAGATTGTGTGTGCTAAAGATCTGAACAGGCACCCCCAGATCAAAGTGATACATCTGCTTACATCAGCACTTCAGAGCTGTTGTCAAGGGTTTGGTTTAGAGATTAATAAAATCGTGACAATCTACACTAGCTAGTTTAGCGTTCTTCCCCTGCAGAAAAAGTGCAGCCAGCCCCTCATTTGTAAATGGGGAGCCAGTCATTTCAGTTAAACACAAGTAGTCATTTTCAGTTGTGGTGGAATTTACTGCCGTCTTCTCTGCAATTACAGTCTGTCTCTTCTGATTTCTGCGGGGAAATTCAACTCAGTCCAGACATCACTGCTGAACTCAAATTTGGCCCAGATTCGAGACTAACAAATGGACAACAGTTTTATAAATCAGATCTGTCATGGTCTGCTTTCTATTTATTTTCACCAAGTTCTACCACTAATGTTGAATATAAACTTTCTAAACTGTCATTCACAACTGTATGAACAGATAAAACATTTCACTTCACATTAGGGCTGAACAACTTGACTAAAATGTCGGACTATGATTTTTTAAAATCAATATTATGACTGAAATTTAAGAAAGTTAAGGTACAGGTCTTTTTAGGGGGCCAACATGTCCAGCATGTCAACATTTTGGCTTGAATGCTAAATGTGAAGTGGCAGATGCCAAACTGCTCTATTGTCATGTACATTTATGTGTTTGGTTGCTTCTTTTTGAGCTTAATCATTTACAGCCAGTTCACAAGCCAAGTGTTATTAAGTAAATATTTTACCCTTAAAACTAGCTGTTGATGTTGCTCTCAAAATTGCAGTCTTTTAAACGGCAATATAAAAACAAGGAATCTTTTGGGCCTCATTCATACACACATAATCCACAACACTAGTCTGCACTGATGAGGCACTGGCTCATGAAAAGGTGAGATTCTATATAATATATAGAAAATACTAGATAACACGATTAAACATCAGTAAACTTCAGCAGTAAAGTGAAATTCCAGCCAGAAAGCAGGAAGCGGGGTGGTGGGTGGATGCGGGGTGGCTCTTAAGAACGTGCCAGCTGGTTCGTGTTAGGATCAGCTCTACCTGAGGATGACCTCATCTCATCCCTGATCATCTCATCCTGGATGTTACTGATGTGACTGGTGACCTCGGAACGACCCTGCCTTGAACTATGACTTGCAGCTGAGGCTGCTTAAGGGTGTTGGAAGTACAGCACAAGAAGCTCTTCGGTTACGTCTCATGTTACAGGGAGTGTATGCACTGAGTGTATGTGTGAATGACATCTTGCTGACAGAAAAAAATAATTCACTTGATTCAAATATGTGCATTTTCACACTGTGTGTGTGTGTATGTGTGTATATGTAAATATGTATGTGTATATATGTATATATACACACACAGTATGTTCTGACATGCATCAGGTTAACATGAGTAAATATTATGCATCAATACAGTTGCTGCCAGCTGTTAATTTTTTCCGTGTGTGTTAGAAACAAACAGGCGAGACTGCGTGTGTGTGTGTATGTACTTGAGAAAGCAGTTGGGGGGCAATAGCTTGTAGTGTAGACATAAATCTTGGTGTCACTAGTGTGTAAAGCTGTGCGTAAACTCCCCTCACTCTCCTCTTTTATGGATGACTGCACTACTGGCCAAGGTAAAGTCTTGTAATACATAAAGGCCTGTTCACATTTCAAAGTAGAGCTGAACCTCTCTTTGAATCTTTCAGCACAAAAGACTAAAACATAACAGAAAGCGACAAATGAGAATCAGCTGTGACGATTCTACTAGTAGCAAGTAACCTGGGGTTAATGTAATTAGCCAACGTAATGTGAAAAATGTTAAGAATGGTGTGCAGCTGCTTTAAACAATTCAATAACAGTCAGTCCACATTATCGAATAAGAACTATTCTTTGCAAAACACATGAAGGAAAATAAGCTTCAGAAAGCACAGGCAGTGAATTGCTATTTGCAATCTTATTGAATTTGTGACTCATTTTTTCCTTTATCTTTTGCCACCTTGTGACTCTTTTGCTTCTCAGCATTGCCTAAGGCTATCTTGTGAGCAGACCCTACACATGCACATCTGCATTTTAATGAAGCTGCTACTTTATGTGAGATCAAGTACGATTTGTCAATAAGAGACAGAGGCACAAGTGATAAAATTGATTTCTTTCACTTTGCATATGTGATAAATGTGTGTGCCAGTGTGGGCCTCCACTGAGTCAAAACTTTGGCTTAGCTGCTGTGAATGTAAGGAATGCAGAAATCACAATAATAATACGTGATGTTATGGTCCTAAGACAGACCATGGTTAGATTGTATCCAGATGCCTCTCTTTCCCCCCTCTGCTCTGTTGTTTTGATGTTTTGGAGAAAAAACGAAGAGGAAAAAGGGACAGAATCTAAATAAATACTTGAGTAAAAATGTGAAATGTGCACATAGATGATCTGCCAAGACATGTCTGATGTCCAAAGTTTGCTTCTTCAGTTTGTTATGAGACTGATTTAGCTGATGATTAATGGGAACTTATACTACACCAGTTAGCCCACTGTCATACATAATCTCAAATGGACTCTCTTACATGATTTATGACAGTGTTATATTCAGTTATGTTACAAAAGCATTTTCACTGAATTGTTCGTTTTATAGCATGTTTATAGCAATCCAGTTAAGGTGCTTGAACGTTGCTCACCTTTGGCTTGTAGGCAGGGAGCATGGACATCTCCACGTTCTGGCCACGTACAGGCTTGGGCTGACGCTGGGCGGGAGGGCGGGAGGCTTTCTGGTTGTTCCGGCACACGCAGATGAAAAAGAACAACAAGGCGATGGCTAGAGGGATCGCCACGCTGGGGACCAGGATGTAGAGGATCTCCACACTGCCTCCACGCTTCTCCTTCGAGTCTGACCAGCACAAAACACATAAACACTCTGGGTGAAAGCTGAAGTAGAAACAACATCCCTTCAGATTTGAAAAAAAAAGGTGCTCAGTTTATATCAATCATCTAGACAACTTCCATCCTACTGAAATACCACTTCCTTAAAATGCTGCTGTTTAGAGCACTAAAACATCTGCAAGCCATAAAACTACTTTAGAAGGACAGCTAAGGACAATCCCAGGCAGTTAACAAGATCTGTGCTTTATACCTGTTGAGCTTTCACTGGAAAAAATATCTATTCTAAATGACTGAAAAAAAAAATGATTTCAAATCTTTTAGTTTTGCACTGAAGCTGCAAGGCTAATGAGGAAAACTAATGAAGGTAACAAACTTTTATGGCCACTGATTATCAGTGCTTTTCACTGTTTAACTAGACCCTATCCTTCTTTTTTTGGTTATTTTTTTGAAGTCTACTTCTAAGTTCAACTAAGTTCTTCTAAGTTCTACCAGTGATGTTTATGTGGTTTTCTGTCCCTCTGAGTTAAACAGACTATTTTTGTTACTGTGTCGTTAAGACTGATATATGGATATAAATAACATTTGCTCTGATTGGCTGCCCTGTAATACACATTCAAAAAAGCAGTCTGGACTGAAACACTCATTATACTTTCAGGCATTTATATAAATACACGGGTTTTGTGATGTCACCGTAACAGTGAATTCTAGACAGTCTGTCTGTAATAGTGTTTACATACTACATTAAACTCTTTAATTAGAAAAAAGCAAGGAAAACATGGTTTTACACTACATGAGTTCGTTCTATATGAGTGACTTTCTTGAATGGTTTCTGATGCTGTGTGCTACATTATGATCTATATTACCTATAGACAAAAGTGTCATTTAGCGAAAAACAATAGTACTATGAGTAGCAGTTATATTGTTCCTGTATGCTTGCGAGTGTATTTAGGTTTTATAAAGACACTGCCATTGTCCTACATTGCCATTGTGACAACAGTTAAGATGGGTTTTTCTCCAAACCAAAATGCTCTCCCAAAAACCAGCATCCTGGAGCAGTCTTTATGGGAGTTGTGGACTGTAAGAACTGTCTCTCACCACATGGAGGGATGTCACACAGTTCCATGCGCACGCTGTCATCCAGAGTGAAGCACCACGGAGCCTCGTGCTTGTTTCCGGGGTTGCGGCAGTATGAGTGGCCCCCGTTTAGCTCCGGGTAGCGGACGGCAAGGTAGTTGTGGCTGTGAGGGTACTGTGAGTTCCAGGGCTGGCACTGGCGGCCGGACTTAGTCACACTGACTGTGCCGCGATAGTCGGAACCACTGCTGTTGAAGCATTTGTGATCTGAGCCATGAAGGATGGACAGGTGGTACACAAATTAGACCACATCAGAAGTCTACACTCACAAGTGTCTTGCAAAGAGCAAATTAGTATACACAATATATTGAAAAATATTTCCATTACAAAAGAAAACTTGCACTTCTTGATTTTAAGTATTGTCTTTAACCCCCCCCCCATGGATTAGAAATCTTATATAGCTCATTTCAATAAGGAAATTTTGCAAAAATTCTGTCACAAGTGTGGATTCTGCAGTTTACGATACCTCATTTGAAGACCAAATATTTTATTATGATTAGAATTTGATGTTCTAGTATTTGATGTTCAAAGTTAATGTTGTATGTGCGTCACAAATTACTTAATTATAATTGTCATTATAAAGTCACGTGTAATTACAATAATAATACAATCATATAATGTAAATCAGATGTATAACATAATAACAATAACCCTAGAATTCATTGTGTCTAGCCCCGGGCACTACCATGAGCATGAGTTAAAACTCCTGGTAACAAAAGATGTGCTTACTCTTGTTGATGGGCTCGGCCATGGGAATTCCTATCCTCATGCAGTTGGCTGCTTCAGGGCTGTCCGAGGCGGCCAGGTCTTCACAGTTGGGCAGTTTGAGGCGTTTGAGGATGATGGGGTTGGAGCGGGCGATGATGTACTCGGTCTTACAAAGGTCGTTCTCCAGGATCTCACACTCGTCCTTACACAGGTCCCGCGGTTTGTCTATCCCAGAGCTGCGGTCACACGTAGGGAAGGCGAAGTGGCAGAGGGAGGGGATGGCAAACTGAGAGCAACGATCTGATAGGTGGTTGGAGGTGCCAATCATGGTAAACGCAGCTGGAGAGGAAGGGAAGGAACATTGAGCAAGTCACATACACCATAGACACACACATCCATGCACACACCTACATATGTAAATCTCTGTGGTTCTGCCTTCTGCCTTCTCCCAAGAACAAAGTTCTTGAGATGCTGCCTCAGCCTAGAATGATAATCACAGAGAACGCCTGGCCTCAGATGTCCTCAACTGGGAGTGTAGTCTTAGAAAACACTGAGAAAAGCTAAGCAACTGCTGAACTGGTCGGTGCAGCCCTTCTGTAGACCGTACTGTGATTTAGCACCCTGACCTCCAGAACACCGCCACACAGATCCCATGATAAGAGGCAGAGGCTGCTCTCAGCTCAGTGTGGCTCCTGAGCCTCTGTAATCCTCGAGGACAGTAATGAGGAGTTATCAAAACTGAGACTGGTCTGTGAAGCAGTATATTTTCTAACACACAGGAATGTAAATAGCCTTGAAAGAGCAATGTTGGCACAGGTTCTGTCATATTTCTGACACTGCACCAGCGCAAACAATAATGAAATGCTACAGAAGCAGAAGAGACTTTTTTGGTCTCTCCATGAATATTTTCCCTGTACAGTTGTGGTAAAAACAATTGCTTATAAGCACATATGCCATCCTATAACACACATTTTCCTGTCAATTTGGTTATTTCCAGAGGTCTTTTGCCGATTGGGGTGGTGTTTTTTTTTATTGAGGGAGAGGGGCGAACGACAGTTTCATGTCAGTGAGGAGTGGGGGGTTCTCCTCGCTTGTTCCCTCTCTCTCTCTCTCTCACACACACACTCTCTCTTTCACTCACTCTCTCTCACTATGCTGCTCAGTCACTCTTTGACTTTTGGGATATCATTAAAATTTGGGGGCATCTAGGAGTCACTATAATCATTATTTGAATGATTAAAAACAAGAAAAGTGTATAGATATAGACCAGTGACCCCTGGTCTAGCCTAGAGACTAGACCTTTGTGCTGGTGCTGACGTGAAACAAGCCATGCAATCATGTGTTTTTTCTCCACATGATCGCACTCTCTTTCCACATGTATCTATATTTGTGTTCATTTCTTTGCCCATATCAGGGCAAACATAACAGTGATCTTTCTGGAGATATTTTTTAAATGCAATGAAAACTGCACCTACTGCGCAATGTAAGGGAGACGACGAGCTGGTGGTATTTCCGTTGAGGGCTGCGTGACTAGGCAACCTTTGAGATAAGAACTCAGTGACAGATGTTACTGAGCAGATCAGAGGTTCATGAAGAAGAAATGAGGAACTTTACCAGTTATTTGAGTCTCAATCTCGCCCTGCATCTGCAGCGAATCTACGAAGATGCTTCTGTTTCCAATGAAACGAGCACAGGCTATTCCTCTGTAGGGCTGGCAGAAACCTTCCTCATCAAAGTCATCTCTGGAAGATTAAATATGACACAGAAAAGAGAAGGTTAATGTCATAAATTAGAGTGGAGAAAACAAGCAACACATGCTTTGACATGTGGATACGAGCATCTTTTTGAAAATGATTTAAAAAGTGTCATTACAGATGTGGTAGGGAAACTACGACACTATTTGCTCTAGAGAGAACTGAGCTAAAGTTATTGTTAATGAGTAATTTAATTTCACTCAAAACCTGAATATTATTTATTATTGAAAAAAAAGAACAAGAACAAACTCTGCAGTTCACATGATGAACACTAGGGGGCAGCATTAATTGAAACATTCTGAAACATGCTGAAGACTCCGCGTCAGGAGCTTGTCTTAACTCCGCACCTGGTCCTCAGTACAGTGTCATGTTGTCTAAACTATGAGAGAAAAACATATTCCAGCTCAATAGAATAAGGATTTAAGAGAATAGACAACATGAGTATAGAACAGGAATGAGTTATTGTTCTGTGTACATATAGACAGGAGACATAGGTCATTTGAACCATATGGATGGGTGGTTCTGTGTGTATGAGAAAGGGGCAGTGTCTGAGGGATCGTGGTTTTACTCCAGAGTGACATGCCACATGCCTTTACCCCAATTATGTCATACTACAGCACATCAGTGAGGTCACCACAAGCAGAAGAGAGTACACTGAATTATTTCAGAATGAACAGAAAGTCTGTGGAGTGAAATAATTCACATAAATACGTGTGTTTTTACACATAAATATGTACTCTTTTTGGATGTGGAACTGGTGCGCATGTGTATACGTAAGCACTTATATGTAATAATATGCGTCATATTTATTTAATATATCTGTAGGTACCTCCTATATGCAGTAATAATTGTTTAGCTACGGTTTAGTGCTGTTATGTATTACAGGTAGTGAACACACACACCAAGTATTGTTCTGAATGAGTATTCTGATCCAGCCCAACATGCAACCAGCAACACAGCAGAAAGTCCAAGGCCGCAAAGTTTAGCATATGGAGATGTCAAACGTTGCATGCCTGCACAGCGGAGAGAATGGATTTGGGATGTAGATGCTGGTGCACAAGCCCTTAGGTCTTATGAAAGCTCTGCTGCTTTCTCCACCCAGCGGCGCTCTCTGGAGGAACCCACATCTGTCCTGTCATCGTCCACCTCCTTCCCTTAAAAAGCATTCAGTATCTCTTAACACGTCTCTCAAAACATTCTCAAACATCTACCAGCTGTTTGTCCTGCTGCAGGGTGATCAATATTGAAGCAGGGAGAATCAGCTTGTTGGAATCGCTTAAAAAGGTACGTTTTTTTTTTCCTGTCCAGAAATGTGTATCAGTTCAGCTGTATGGTATATTGAAAGTAGCACACATCTTTCCAAAGACTGCTTTATATCTTGTTGCTCTCTGGGTTCAGAATAGAAAAATACACACTTGAATGCAGACATGAAAGAGAGCAGGCAATAGGCCTGGACCATGTGGCATTTAATTACTACTGCGATACTGCAGTGTTGGGTTATTTGATAAATTCTGGTCACATCTAGAGTTATTATGTAATACAGTTCATGTAAGTAATTGTTATAAAGTTATAATAATATTAATGAATATCATAGAGTAATGTTATGTCATATAAAGTGTATATTATATAGATTAAGAATTATTCATGCAACAATACTTTTCTTTTTTGCCATCTAATTAGTAGAAACAAATAAGACCAGTCATGCCTCAACCAATAAAATGATTTTCATTCAATGTTTCACACACTGCTCTACACTAACACCTGTTGAACTGGATTGAGGACGTTCTGTTTATATTGAAACATGCACTTAATATGTGTTCTTTATACACCAGTGAAATCATAATGTGCTCTAAATAACATATTGTGATACACATTATCATGATAATAATAAATATAGTGATATTGGTCAGCTGTCATTATGAAGCATTACAATGACATATAATCACATTCTTTATCAACTTTGTCCATACTGTACAGCCCTAATCTGTATTTTCTCGCTGAATGCAACAAAAGTTGTACTAGCAAATAAGTTTATGCACATATATGCACATATAAAATTTTGGAATCACCATGCACTGTGGAATCAATGTTTGCAAGATTAGAAAAGCAGCATGATGGTGGATACATATACAAAATTATTCTAACATACTAATCCTGTCTATAAATAAAGTGTGTCCAGATGTGCCCAGAACAATGACCAGAGTTGCTTCTGAAACGCTGGCTTAATGTGTTATATTTCAAAACTGACATATTTCAATCACATCTTGAGGAAATAATTAGACAATGAATCCTATAAATAGACAGTGAGGGTGCATGATGACACAGGACTAATTTTGGTATTAGCTCTGAAACAGACAGACTGAATAAAATGGGATACTGTGCTAAAAATGTGTATATGCCACTGTAATTCTAATTAATGTGAATCCAGTTCCAAATATATAAATTACAAATATAAATAAATGTTTGTTCATCGGCATAGGTAAACAAGCTAGGATAAAATAGGATATTTACAAAATATATTGGATATTGTCCCATAATTCCCACATTACTGCATCTGTAATTCCAGTATATTATTTATGTGTGAATAACTTATCTTTGTTATCAAGTTTATATAAAATATATAAAATTAACCATACTAAATGTTTCAATATGAAGTGGTTCCAGACTATTTCTTTTTATTTGAATGCCCTCAAACTGAAAAGTACTCCATAAACAGTCAAGCCTTCCATAAAACATCATTGACAAAATGACAAAATGACAATCTCTTACCAGGCCTCTATTGTATTCTCTGCTCTTTGTCAGCAGAAAGACCCATAATTTGTGGTTTTCAGCTCATCCAAATACAAACATTTATGGGCCATATACAATTACTTCATGTACGTCCAGTTAACAACGTTTCCGACCCCAGAAATTCCAGAATTTTATGCAGATGCTAAAATCAGTACCATGTAATAATAAGCATGACACTCGTATTTAATGCAACTGAGGTATTACTGTTACTCGGCTCTTCCCCTGTCAAAAGTCTTTCCAAAAGTCAAGTCTTAAAGCAGAGTCTCGGTTTGCCAAGATGGGCAGGCGGCCTACAAATATAAAGCAGGACTGCAATGTGGTGATTCTGTTTTGAGTCTGTGCTGCCGTGCAGCTCACACTGAAGACGTAACAGGAATTCCTCTTTGAGAGTTTGAGTGATACAGTACCGTATGTAAGCTTTGGAGAAGCAGGAGAAGAGCCCATGTTGGACTTGGCTCTGTGCTGCATTGGCGCTCAGGGGGAGTGTGTTTAACTGAGGGCTCATTTGTCTCTGGTTTTTGAGATTTGTGGTGTGTGACCGTGGCCAGAGAGGAAGGGACACACAGCCACTGAGGGACTCTCATTAGAAGCGATGAAGAAAGAGAGGAAAGAGTTCTAAGGTTACACTGACACAATAGCAGCCTCTATTAGGAGAGCACAGGACACAACCCCGTAACCTTCAGCTATCCCAGAGGAGGGGGGCAGAGATGGGAAAACTCAATTTAGCTATATCAAAGGGCAGTGCCACAAGCAAATAGGTGATAACATACAGCTCAAGCCAAGCACACAGAAGGAAAACAAACTAAAGCTAAAAAACATTGTTTAAAAAACTAACCGACAGTGCTATGTTAATTAACATGGAATAAAAAGGCTTTGATTTACTGGTGACAGCAAAAGTACAACTTCATCTTGAACCTGATGATTCTCCAACAGTGTATTGCAGCCCCCATTCAGACGTCCCTAAGACTCAAAGAACTGAATTAGGTGTGTTAAATTACTTGGATAGTAATGCTGTCTTCAACTGCAAGTTAAGCACTACCTTTCTCCCAAGTGGAACTCCTTCAAGCATAGTAGTTTAATTTAGGGGCAAACAAAACACAAAGGCCGTAAAATGGTTATCTTAGTTTATTACCTATCAGTTTGGGCTTATTTTATGGGGGGTTTTGAACGCAAGCTAAACAAACATAAAACGTGATTTAACTGGACATGTCTAAAGTGTGTTTTACCATTACCATTCATTTTATTTGTACAGTCACGTTTGATTACTTTACACTGATGGACTGTTAACGTCCTTCCTCCACCATGGTAAAAACGGTGCTCCAATTTGTGCTCTAACTTTTAATGCCTGACTACATCCGACACTTTGGTGCTTCCTGCTGGGAAACGCAAAAATTGCTTGATGTAAAGGAAAAAATTTAGGGTATGAGCACTTCAAGGCATACTTCTTCATTTTTGGCCTGTAGTGCTCACGACTATGGATATGATTAAGGATGGGTATCAAGACAAACGGTGCTACTGTCACTATTTATGCAATGTTAATGCATTTTCAGAGGACTGACACTAGATTAGATCAGTGGGAGAGATGGGAGTAATGGGGTGGTGTTGGCCCAGTTGGTAGAATACTTGCCTCTAGACCAAGAGGTCATGGGTTCCAATCCCACCTTCAGCATACCACCACTGGGTTCCTGAGCAAGACCCTTAACCCAAAGTTGCTCCAGGGAAACTGTCCCCTGTAGTTAGGGAACGAACGTCGCTTTGGATAAAAGTGTCTACTAAATGCCGTAAATGTAAATGATGCTCACCATCAGACATTTGTAGCGAGTGCTCCTCCCTCTTTATATATTCAGGAAACAATTTTGCACCAAATTATGGAGAGTATGGCATCAACAGAAGTACTGATGAGTATTAGTATCAATAAGCAGGTATAGTATTCATACCAGTATCAATAAAACCCTATTGATACCCATCCCTTGATAGGATTACTGTAAGTAACACATTGCAGGACACCAAAACATGATATGAGCAGTTATGACATTGTAAAAAAATACTATCAAAGACTGTAAGTTCAAATTAAATAAGACTAATTAAGACTTAAGTAGTTGGTCAGTGGTTTTTAATCACTCACAAACGCATGATAAACCCAGAAAAGCATCTTGAGACATATTAAGACCTACTTCATCACAATACCCATGAATATTGTCATATTGCCCAGCTCTGAGGAAACCTATCCTTAAAGTTGAGGCCTCAGGAAGAGTTCACCTATGAAATATCCCTCAACTCTTTCCACACCCTGCTGGAACACCGGGGGATAAGCTCCCAGGCAGCGCAACATCATTCCTCACTCCACCACACACATACATCACAACACTTCCTCTCTGAATATCTGTTGTGTTTTTCTGTCTGCCTGAACATTTAACCCTTAGAAGAAACAGTTATCACCCCTTATAACAAGAGCATGGGGTAATTGGAAACTTATCTCACTCGAAGCCAGTGGAGAAATCTGTTCTAAGGAACAGAATTTGTACCTTAATTTGTACCTCTAAATTATAAATGATAGCATATTTGTATGATAGAAGAGGAGCTATTTTGTTGTGAATTGTTGTGTTTTTAGTCTTGTTATGCAGTACGAAGAAAAAAAAACCTTTTTTTACATGTTTGCAATGCTTTTGTCTACGGCTGTCAGGATTACTTGAAATCTGAATGACGAACAACTGGTCATTACAAAGTCGTGTCCAGCAGTCTAAACATTCTCCACAACAACAAGTTATTACAGGTCACGTCACTGAAAGAAAAGGAAAAGATTATATCTGCTGCAGATACAATTTACATTATAATTAACAGTCATTGTCATTTCGTAACTTCAAAATAAACAGAAGAGGAAGGACTTACATTTGTAGAATGTAAATGAAATGTAAATGCATTTAGTTACATAACTTACAAAGTTACTAAATATGTGATTACATAATTACACTAGAATATAGTAAAATGACATACACACAAGTCTTAACCAAACGGTGCATCATAGCAGCTCCGCAACTTTACAGACCCAAAATCTGTTTGACTTACTAAACAAAGGGAGTGATGAGGTCAAGCTGTTCAGATTTAGCACAGAGGAGAGGGGGGACCATACATCAGCCAACAACAGACGAGTTTATTTTTCTGTCCACTGACCTGCAGTGTGTACAACTCCTCCAACAACAAATGGAACTGCCAGACTGAGGTGTGAGAACAAGGACTGTAAGTGTTTGTGTTGTGTCTGTGTAAATGTGTGTGTGTGTGTGTTTGTGTGTGTGTGTGTGTGTGTGTGTATGTATATATGTGTGGATTCGTATAAAAAAACACACAAACACATTCCAGTACTTGTGTGTTGGTTTGTGTTCGTGTGAGAGTTAATTGAATCCTGACACTGATGTTATTTGCGTTACGTGATATTTTTCAGATTCATGATTAATCTGGGAAGAAAAACTCTTGTTTGGGTTCAGTTCTAAAATTGGCTGAGCCACATTTGTAATGAGAAATTGCAACAAACTCCTTAAACAAATCCAGCGTATGATTGTATGGTTTACATTTAGGGTGTTTTGCATAAAGTCTTATAAACTTAATAAACCCATTATGGTGCTGGCAGGTCTACACCATAAAATGTAAATAACAAATAACTGTGAGGAACCGATGAATATTCTTTCTTGTGGCCAAACTGGCTGATTAGCTGATCTTGCTTCCTAGCCGTCGATACTTGGTAGCAAAAACAAACACTGCTCACCACTACCCTCTGAACGCCTTATTGCGCCAGTCAGAGGTTTTGTTGTTTTTATAAGAACCATGATAAATGTGTCCCAGTTGTTGCAACGTAAACACTGATTATGAAAGCTAACAACAGAGGAAAACAACAGCAATCTGCTTAAATAAATGTGATCAGGCAATTCCGTTACATGCATGACAGACCTAGCTGCTTGGTAAACACAGAGAGTTCCACTGTTTTTTCAAAATTTCTGAATAATTTAATCACTGTTAAATGGTGTATTTTAAAGAAACTGACTCAGAGGTGGTGGTAGAAACCAGGAGTAAGGATGTCTAAAACGCAGAAATAATCTTAAACCACCAGTGAACCTACACGTCTTCTGACGTTTTGGGGATCATTTTGCATCCCAGCACTCTGCACATATCTCAGTCATGAATGCCTTTAAAAGTACACTTTAGAGGGATGCAGCTGTCTAAGTGTTGGCGCTATCACCGAGAGATCACAAGTTCGATCCCCAGTGATGCCACAATGCCAAGGAGTCCCACTCTCTCTGGGTAGATAGAATTAGTAGGGCCCGCCCTCTCCCACATCAATCAGCACAATGCCAGCCAGACTGGGTGTCAGATGTAACAGAACTGATGGTTAGCATTCTGCAAGCACGTTAAGCTGCCCAGTGACGCTGCGTTAGTAGCAGTTTGAAAGGGTTCACTTGTCTCAGAGGAAGCACATTCCAGTGTTCACCTTCCCAGTGTTGATAACAGAGTTGATAACACCGTGTGGCAAGGGGAGTCCTAGCTAAAAGGTAGAAATGGGCAAACTTTAAACTGGGGAAAAATCCAATGACAATCTATCAGTAAATAAATAAAGAAATAAAAATATGTTTAAGACCAAATTCTAAACTCTCAAAACCATCACCCACTACCGTTCTGAATGACTGTTTACATCTGTACAATATAATTATGACGAAATCCCGAAAACAAAATATAGAAATTATGATTAATAATACATTACTTTTTACTGAACGTCAGTGTGTCTTATCCTTTATGCCTTTTACAACAGCAAAAAGTCCCAAGGCTGTGCTTTAAAGAAGATTTTCTCCCTCTTAATAACTCTGTCAGGCACAGCATCTTAAGACTTTAGTAAATTTACTCTTATCTGCAGCCCTAAGTCCTCATGGTAATCTTTACTGACCCCAAACACAACAGCCAAACCACAGCTAAACTAGTTAGAGGATTCAGGCACTTAGAGGGCAATTTATAGTACAAATCCTCTTCAGAGGAGAACTTTGTTCGCTGTCAGTGTGAGATGTTTCCCCTTTTGTGATCTGCGAAATTGAAGCTTGTGGATTAGAAAGTAGAATCCAAACACCTTTACTTAAAGACAAGAATGTGCTTGTTTGATGCAGTAATCATTTCCTGAAGAGGACAGGGGAACCTGAGTAATTATGCCTTATTTCAAGCTAACGTCACGGTGAAGGAAAACACCGTGACACCCCAGGAGCCATGGAACATCCCAATAAATCAGCTTCCTCCCCTGCTGTCAGCCTATCTCCGTCTCCCTTAAGGGCTTCTTGACTTTTTTCTCTGCATCAAAAGAGTAAATCCTCCTCTGTTTCCATTCAGAGAAAAAGAACTAAGCTATGCACTGTTCTCTAAATAAAAGGCCAAAAACGGCAGAAGCTGGAGTTTGAAACGAAAACAAGCTTGCGTTTGTAGGTGTCTGTTTAATAGACATCAAGGGAGTAAAGTTCATGGTCTTTCAGTAAAAGTCAATTTATAGGCGGCGTTGCCCCACTGAACGCAATGGGAATAAGATATAGCATTCCCTCAGCAAAAAAAAGCGACAGCAAGAGAAAAGTCATGGCTTTCATTCACATTTACAGCTGTGTCTCCAAACACGTGCCCTCTGCAGTTTCGACGGAAAAATATCAGAGGGGTTTGGCAGCCAGACTTTGTTCATGGAAAAACTCGAGAAGGAGACGATAGATGGAGAGGGGCACTGGGAGAGGAGGAGGGAAGGAGCGAAGGAACAGCGGAGGCTCACTCAGTGGGAGAGACTAGGGTTACTGTCAGGCTTCCATATGTAAGAAAGTCTGGATCTCAGTCTGTGCTTATGTTTGTACACACATGGAGCTGGCTTCTAGTGCTGTGTCACAGAGATACTACAGCTAAAAGCCAAATTTACACACCTTTCCCTTTACCCCAAGTCTGGTCAATCTACCAAGACATGCTTCTTCTTTAGTCAGGGAGCTATGAAGATAATGTAGTTAAGAAGTAATGGAGGCGTAGGTACACCAATTTGCATTGTGTATTAACATCAAATTATATTGCATACAATCAAGTAAAGCAAAGCTGTGCTAATAGAAAGTTCCCATTGACGCCCCAATCGCACATGATATGGAAAGATCAGAGGCTGCATAGAGAGCACATGATAAGGAAAATAATACAGAAAAGTAGTGGCTTCTTTCTTTCTGTTACTCACAGGATGTGCACATGGAGAAAACAGTGGGGTCATTCATTAGTGAGCAAGCCAACCAGACAAGGTTACTACTTTCCAACGTTCTCTCCACCTCTCTCCCATAGCTCTAGTGTGCACCCGAACAGGGTCCCTTGCCACATGAAAGCCTAAGCTGTAAGCAATATAGAACATTATAGAACAATACAGAACACCCACCATGTCTCATGCACTTTTTTCACATTTTATAGAATCATTCTGTATTATGCTGGTAACTTGTTAAAAGTTAGCTTTCACATATTTTAAAGACTTGTTGTCTTTGTGCAATATCACACTGAATATAAAGCTTTTTTGCCTTTTTTCGACATTATAAAGTTTTTACAAAAACTGCAAAACTGAAGTGAACAAAGTGAACAAATGCTCTACCTTAAGAATAGTGAAGAATAATTTAGAACTCATGAGACTTTTCAGGGGGTGCGTTTTCTCCCATTTTCTCCTTTATTTAGTCATGTCCAACCACCCACATAGACTCCCCAAATCACATGACACCACAAACACTAGCATGTGCTTCCTCTGAGACACATAAAGCCAGCTGAATGTTTTTTAACTGCCGTTAACTCAACATCGTTGGACAGCTCAACACGCTTCAGTTACAGAACACAAATACCGCTAATTTTGTTATGTCAGCTAACAGATGCCCACGTTGACTAGCATCGCACAGAGTGATGGGAGGAGAGGAGGAGCCATCTTACCCAACTAGACGGAGCAAGACCAATCGTGATCTCCCCTACTCCTGGTCACAGTTGGCTAAGACATCGCCCGGGATCAAACTCGTGATCTTCTGAAGATAGGGTCAACGCTTCAAGGGTTCCACCACTTTGGGAGCCCTCATTAAAAAGGTTTTGTAGAGGAAATTGTCCAATCAAAACCTACTCTTCACACTGAGGTAGAAACTTTGACGAAGGTGAAGCTAAGTATCGCATCAAAATCTTTTTTAATGAAAAGTAACAGCACAAAACTAAAATTACTCTGAAAATCAAGGCAAATGAAGGCAAGATGAACTTTTGATGCACAGTGTATGTTCAAATGTCATCCACAGGTTAATATTATAAACAACAGCAATGTTAAATAGGCTCAAGCATCTTATCAGATCAGAACATTGCAGCAGAGTGCTTAAATAAACAGGACTGGACTGTCTACCAACACATCTGCTGATGTAAAGGGGTTATAGAGGTGGGGGTAAAGGGGAAAAGGGGGGTAGCGTCAGATGGACGAGTGAGAGTCCATGGTGACCCACCCTGCTCACCCCATGACTTGGAAAGCAGTTAGATGAGGGGCTGGCCTCAGTGAGCCAGCTCCAGTTTCACACAGCATCTCCACCACAGGCCGTACGAGGGCAAAGGGGACGTCCCCTGTGACTCATATTAAGGCTCCAATCTTCAGTCAGTCAACACTTAGTTAAAGGGATCCATAACAAGGCAGAGACTGAGCTTTTGTCTGTGGTTATAAGAGGGTGTGTCTCTCTGTATGTGAAGACTTTAGCATCACTTGCAGTGTGTGTCTAACATGGGTATATTTCCAGCAAACCAGTATATATTTACCTTAATCTAACAAAAAATCCACATTCAGAAAAAGAAGTGAATCAGATGTTGGCAGTAAACGGTGATGGGTCTTTATGTAACTCAAAGTTAACTGACTGGGAACTTGAGGGAATTTGGGAAATGATACTAAAATAAGTAAGTCTACCCTACAATCAACAGGTGAAATGTCAACTGCATAAATAGTAAATAATTCTAAGGTGATTTCCACCCACCGGACAAAATGAATTGGTATTATTATACAGAAAAAAAGCAATTTAAAGGGAAAAAAAAACAGAGGACCCCCAGTAAATATAGCATTTTTTATGAGCCTCATAAATCAACATGCCTACTCAACAGTTCTGTCAAACAACTGTAAGCTTACTTTAATGACTGTATAATGAAATTCATGCCATGAAATATCAACATAATCTGAAATATCAGATGTGGAACAGAAATATAAGTTCAGAGCCGAGAAATGGAATGTCAAGTTGCTTAATGATGTTGGTGGCCAGAAGAGGACTGAAAGCTCTGCTAAATCCCTGTTGAAACGCCGACCTTCCTGAGCCTCTGACTCTGACTCAAATAGCTTTCAGAAGCATAATGGAAGTCGTTACTTAAAAGAAGGGCAGAGGGCCCCATTAGGATGTGCTGTTTCAGACTGGGCCAAGGTTTCTGGGATGTTTCCAGTGCCTGTGCCGTCCACGGTCAGCCTTGAAGAAGCGAGGTGGTCTGGACTTTGTTAAGATCCTGTTCACTCTACTATTCAGTTGGAGAAAAGAGGAGTAGGTGAAAAAAAAAAAACAGGGTCTCCTTTTTCCCCCAGTTGTTTTTTCTCAGCACTGAGAGAAAAGGTTCCTTCTCAAGCCAGTCTGAGGAAAGTTAAACAGTCCTGACAAGGCAGCGACGGTAATATTAATCTTTTCAAGCGGGTAGAAAACGGGATGCTATAAACAATGTGGAAGAGACGAGGGGCCGCGTGCTTTTCAAGAGCCTGGTACTAAAGAAGTCCCCACTGACATGCTTCACCAGAAACCAGCAGCACGGCTGCAGTGTATACATTAAGCTGTCTCTTTAGAGTAAAATCTCAGTCCAGAAATCATGTCTGTTTACACTTACCAGATGATATTTTGATAAAGCAAACTTATGGTTTTCTTTCCCAGCTCTTCCCTCGTATTATTAATTCGCTCCACTTTCACATGAATGGGGCTTATTCTTGGAGGGGCTCACGACGGTAGACCGCGATATGGCTGAGATATCTAACATAGCTCAGGGTCTGTGAAACAAAAGCTTCGAGATCGGCAGGGATGCAGCTGAAACGAAAAGACAATGGCAGACTTGCTAGAACTCCTCTATAGTCTTTAAACGTACACATTATCCCCCCTACCCTAAACCACAAATATTTATTTGCTTCTTCTGTTTGCACTGGAATTATGAGGCTTGTGTAGGAACTTCCTTGAAGTGATACCACTGAATGTCCACCTCAGGCTTCCTAAGGAACCTAATCTCTTTTTGCTAAATATATAGCATATCAATGACAATGAATGAAACTACCTATCCAAAAGACACCTGTTCATCGAATGGTTCTTCAGAAATCAAGGGTATTAATAATAAGTTTGTCCCCTTTGCTGCAGTAATGGTCTTAACCCTTCTGGCTGCACACTGCGCTAGATTTTTGTGAGAATTTAATTGCATTCAGCTATAAGAGCATAAGTGAAGTCAGGTACCCATGTTGATGGTTAGTTCTGATTCATGAATGCCACTCCAGCTCATCCCAAAGATATTCAAAGACAGTTCAACTGTTCCACAATGCTTTATATCCATAATGCTTTATATGACACTCGGCATTAGGGATGCTCAGGAGTAACATAAACAATTATCAGGGCTTTTTTTATATGAATACGTGTCAGCAATGGGTGTGCCTTAAAGCGGGCGAATTCACTAATAAGCGGTATGTAGTTACTTTTGGACATATTGACTCGACACATCAACTGAACAGGCTTTTAAATGGAAGCTTCCAAATCACCAATTAGCAACTCAACAGAGTTAGGGGTGATATTTCAGGCAAGGAGTTTGCATAGTGCTAACTGGTAGGGTGTCAGCTTTGATTACATTAGTCTGAAATAACTCCAGTGCAGAACTTAAGAAGCAAACTAAAGACACCAAGCATGACCGCCTACCTAAGTGGGACATATTTGCATGTAAAACCTTCAATGGTTCATGGTGATCAGTGCTACAGTTCCTGCCGTCAACCTGGTTTTACTCCCCTGAACTTAATGTATCTAAACAGAGGAATTCATTTGGGCAAGGAAGTCAGTGCCCTCTCCTAAACTTTGGCCGAGTCTGTGAAAACATTTCTCTAAAGAGAGTGAACAACAGCACCACATTAGTACAATGGAGAGATATATTACTACTGCATGAGAGGGGCTGCAAGAGTGACATTTAAGCTGGAACAACGGTGGCCATTGTTCCACTTCTGGAGGCTCAGTCCCTTCCTCATCCACGGTGTTCAATTACCTCCACACCAGGTGGTCCACATAAAGCAGGCGATGTAAAAACTAAAGGCAGCATGACAAAAAAATCCATATTGCATTTATTAAAAGACTATGAATAAAGTTCTTTAACGTGTGTTGTCATAAGGCTCAGCAGACAGCAGCTGAGAAGTGAGGGTTCACCAGGAGGCCGAGCGCACACGCCGCCTCAACCCTGCAGTCTAGGACCAACTTCCCTTTTCAGTTCTTCACTTGCCAGAGGAAAAGCAAAACTGATCAGAGATCAGAGGCTCAGTTTCTCACCACTGCGCAAGAGACGCTTGGTAGGTCAGCCTATGGCTTTCGGCAGGGAAGGGACCACTTGTTTATCGTCTAATTAATGCAGGTACAACAGGGCTTCTTTAAAAAATTTCCCTGGTATAAAGAGGCTTATTGCAGACAAACTGGGGTGTGTCCTTACTATCTAGGTAGAACTGTCTCCTTCAATTTTTCAATTTTTGCATAGAAAGGTTCAGAAAATTTATTATGCTAACTTACTAAAATGCTCATTTATCACAGTACTACTTTTTGGCCATAGCAGAGTACAGCAAGGGCTGATGGAAAACAATAAAAAAGGACAGCTGTTAAAAGCTAGGTGCCGTCAAACCTTTAAGGGTCAAAGTGGATGATAAAAATGGTCATTTTCTGCAAAGAGATGAAGTATGAATGGACCTCTTGTTCTGGAATGTGGAGAAGATGTGTCAGTCCTGCTTGAGTGTATAATCCCAGTCTCTTTTCCTCTTATCTAAATGCCCCTCTCCCATCCTCTGTTCACAACTTCTCAGCTTTTCTGTCTTTTAACAACAGTTCTTCTCTCTTATCCACTTTAATCCCTCTCTCATCCTCCAGTAGGGATGGTATATATGGACAAAACAGTAGTGCTGAGATTACACTGCAATACACAATGTAGTACAAAAAATGCATTGGTCAGTCAATCAGTAGTGTGACCTGGTAAAAATCTAAATAATTTACTCTTGTTATTTACTTCTTTCTATTTTTCAGTCCTCTGAAATACAGATGTTTTTTAAACGCTATAATCGACAGCACTATTTTGTGCTATTCCTCCAGCTACCATGGCCCCTGCTCACTCTCTCTGCCAGGTGAAGCTTTGGGGGAAACGATGTCCGGTCCAGCCCACTGTGTACACACCGCTTCAGCTGGCCTTAGACTGGGAGCTATCCAGGGAACAGATTCATTAGTGTTCCTGCCACAAATCCCAGAAGGGACGCTCCCTCCTCCCCCCTCATACCAGCTGTCTCTCGCCCTGCTGAGATTGACGTTTTGACACTTCCTTGAAAAGAAAAAAGGCAGGGGAAGGAGAAGAAGAAAGCAAAGAGGACAGGGAGCCGACTGGGCCCTTTCCCTCCTGATGAGGGCTGGCAGGACGGTGCTCTTTGATGATGACACTAATGATAACCAACAGGCCAAAGTGAGCCTCAAAGGAAGCCCTGTGTGCACCTTAATGAACGCGGTATAATGACGGCAGTTAGCCCGAGCACGCTGCCCCCTCGTCATGTTGAAGTTGAGGGGCACAGCGGCGGGTTTTGTTGGCTTTAATCAATATTAATTTGAGCTGGAAGGTGGCCAGGCGTGTCACCATGTCATGAGCTTGGGTCTAAATGCTCATCAGAAACCCCCCTTCGTTCCTCTGAGAGTGGTGGATGCTCCAGTTTTCTCCCATATGTGGGTCACGTCATTCATGTCGATCTTTAAAAAGATCAATATGTACGCAATTTAGTACTTTTTGACCATTTAAAATGGTTCACATTGTAATACTTTGACCAGTATTAAATTTGCCTGTAAATTACAATCATTATAGCGGGAAGGGGTTCATAATGTACCTTAAAAGCTTCTGCCAACTTATTGCTACCACTGCCAAGGAGTCATGACAAGGATTATTGAGTTTGGCATGGGGATGGGGAACGGTGGGAAAAACAGGAATGAGTGAAGTGAGTTTAGATTTACAGTGTGTCTAATCGCTATAGTACGCCAGCCACTGTCCTCCCTCTCACTCACTTACTCAAACACACTCACTTTTCCTCAGCCGGGTTTTTCTCTCTGAAGCATCTGTCTCTGAAATAATGGCTGGCATGTCCGGCACAGGCCACATTAAACAATACCACCATGGCTGAGCTTGAACGAGAGCTGATTTAGCATGTTTGCTAAGTGAATGGAGGCTAGGGTCGTTCGCGAAGTGTGAGAACATAGTCCTGACAGTCCGATCCTCAGCTGAAAGGCATGTGACAGGCTACTAACAGGTGCTATTTAAGTAAGTAAGTAACCACACTAAACATAACATCAGACACATTGCAGCAGTGAGTAGTAAACATTCTACTGGCCTGATTCTAGTGAAAGAAGCTCTTCTTTCTCTCAAATAAACTGTTTAAAGAGTTATAACCCTCCACAAGCCCTTCATCTAGACTGTCTCCCACCACAATTACAAAGCAAAAAAATCATTTCTTTGTAAGTGAAAAACATCTTTAACCCAGTCAATGTATCTAATATTTCTCATTATAACATTGTTGTAATAATATTAAAAGATTAATCACCTTATTTGAAAACATATATTACTAGTTGCATGTAATTGTATTCTATAATTTTGCTTGTGTTTAAAGAATTATTGTATTATTTCTTAAATATATTAAATCTCTCTCTCTCCCTCTCTCTCTCTCTCTCTCTCTGTATCTTTCTCTGTGTGTCTCTCTCTGTCTCTCTCTCTCTCTCACACACACACACACACTCTCTCTCTCTCTCTTTCTCTCTCTTTGTATCTCTCTCTCTCTCCCTGTATCTCTCTCTCTCTCTCTGTATCTCTATCTCTCTCTCTCCCTCTCTCTCTCTGTATCTCTCTCTCTCTCTCCCTCTCTCTCTCTGTGTATCTCTCTCTCTCTCCCTCTCTCTCTCCCCCTGTCTCTTTCTCTCT
>JBBPCX010000114.1:13579846-13600043 GCA_037974365.1 Hydrocynus forskahlii
GTGTAAAGGATGAACAGCAGAGGTGACAGAACACATCCTTGTGGAGAACCAGTCGAGGAACACACTGGATCAGATAGAGTGTTATTCACTCTCACTCTCTGTGTTCTATTTGTTAAAAAATCTAAAATCCATCCAAGGTTAAGACTTAAATTAAAGTTTTCTAAAAGCCTCTCTATTAAAATGTGGGGATGAACGGTATTAAAAGCAGATGAAAAATCAACAAATAAAAGTCTTAGCATGTGTTCCCTTTCCTTCAAGATGTTTAAAAAGCAGATTCATTAAAGTGACCATGGCATCCTAGACTCCACAAAGTGGTCTATAACCAAACTGCAGAGGATCCAAGTCCTTCTCTGTCTTCTTTATTATTTCAGACCTCACCAGTTTTTCAAAAGTTTTCATTACAATAGATGTCAAAGCAACGGGTCTAAAGTCATTCAAGGTTTTTGGACCTTTAACCTTTGGAACAGGGACAACGACAGCTTCCTTCCAACATTTCGGAACATGCTGAGTCCGTAGAGAATCATTAAAACTATAATGGAATATTGGGCATAATTGTTTAGCACACGATTTAAGCAGTCGGCCACAGATATTATCAGGTCCCTGACTCCTATCTGTCTTCACTGACGAGAAAGCCCTCACAACATCCGTATGTCTAATCTCAAAATGGTGAGTGTCTTTGAGTTTTTGACTCAATCCCTGCCTCTCTTTACTAAAATCACAAACATCAAATCGTGAATAAAAACAATTAAGAGCATTAGCTAAAACAGAGTCTGAATTGAAACCCTCTAAGGTGACCGAAGGTCAAGTGGCATAAAAGAAATGCCACATGGGTTTTTAGGAGCCTTTGTGAATGCATTGCACTCATCTTACATTTTACATTACATTCACTTGGCAGACACTTTTTAACTTTAATTCTCAAGAAACTGCTCTTCCTCAGGGGAATCTCCCCTGTCATAAACTGAGATGGAATTATTAAGCTTTCTGCATCTGTCTGTTTGTAGGACACACAGTTTGTCCCATGTATAACAAACTACTGCTAACTGCCAGTTAGGAATCCTTTACAAGACATTTGGTGGTTTCTTCTGTGGGAGTAAATCATTACTTTGTCTCACCAGGGATGGGCCTTGCCAGAGAGAACGGCAGAAACTCTAATGTCATATAAAGGAGCCTGGAAAGTTCCAGCTCCAAAAATCCCGTCCTGCCAGGCCCGGGTTGGCTTTGATAGAAGCCCATAACAAACATAACAACCCCCAATACTCCTTTAATGGCAGGGAAAGCATAATAGGCTTGTGGTAGACTCGGTAAGCCTGACCCATATTCAGTCCAAGAAAGGACCAGAATTAACACAGTCTATGGGACTCTAACAGAACCAGAATTACGTAACGATCTTAAGAAAAGTTTGCACCTCTGGAATCGTAACGGTAAGATTAGGAAAAAGTGTTCCAACATTTGTCAATGTAACTTAATAACTAAGATTTGGTCCATTCAACTAGAAATATTAATCCAGCGAAAAGAGCAGCTGCTACTTACACACTGTATAACGGAAAAATGAAACGAATGAAAGTGAGTTATGAGGTTTCCTTATGACAGCGACAATAACACCGTTGCACTCTACATCTACATTAAGTTTATGTGTGTTGGTGTGTGTATGTGGGATGTGGGATGAGGAGAGACGGAATGAACACTGTCCCAGGAAAAAAAAAAAAAAAAAGATTTGTTCCATAGTCTAAATCTGTACTCTGTGGGGATTCCACAGAATCATGTGACCTGTTTTTGGCAGCCATGCTCAGACAGGCTCTTGCTGCTGGGGTTTCCTGTCTTCTGTGTGGTGCTGGCATCACATCTAACTTCATGAAACATTATTCTTCTCTCAGCATGACATTAGAAAGGTACACTTTCAGTGGAATATCATTATCAGTGTTTAAAGGCATGTCTATTATTGTGTTCAAGGAGTTCCAGAATATTAGACTAGTTCACACTCTGGGTTTGACCCGAACAGCTCCAACTTTTACAGACTTTGATATCTATTGGCATTTCCAAACAAGTACTTGACTATTTGTTCTCAAAAAAGATATTAGTAACGTTTTATAATTAATTATAATTCAAAACATGATGTACTTCTGAAATGTCCAGTGGAACACCAATGCATTAATGGTCACCTGCTTACATGCTGTATGTTGCTACAGAAACTGTGACATTCAAATACAACTTTCATGCACTATGTAGTCAGAAACAAATTGGAATGATTCTATTTGATCTATTCCGATGGACAATTAAGGTAAAAGAGAGACAAAAGGTTTCATAAACACAATTGTCCTGCAGAATGCAGCTGTGTAACTATTTTCTTTTTCTTCTTCTTTAGACCTTTGTTCTCAGAGGCATCTTCTCTGAATGAGGCTAGACTCAGCAATGTCAGGAATGTGACTTTGACGGAGAAATTAATAAAAGCATATTGAGCAGGAGCCCTTTAGGGTTAGGGGCCTTGGGGCCCACAGCTGTGTGGGGACATATGCAATATTACTCTCCCTGAGGTGGAGGCTAGATTCCTCTCACTAGTTTTCTCTTATAAGCTCAACACACATTAAAGTACGTCTGACAGGATTACCCGCCCAGGCTTTCCAACTCTTACAAGGCATCCGCTGGTCTGTTTGAGAAGACTTGCAATATATGTGTATAGATTGCAATATATGTGTATAGATGGAGGGTGGGACAGAAAGGAAAAACTAAGCCTAAATAAAACATATTTCAAAACTATTACACAGCAGCATGGAGGCAGCCGGCGCAGAAAATTCTAAAACGAATATCCAGTGTGCTATGTAGAACATAACGTAACATAAGCTATAATTATCATTATTATTATGATTTATTATTATTATTATTTTAGTTTTTATAATTAGTTTTTTTCATACCTAACATTTGCATACCTAACACAGATGCAGAAGGAGAAGGGTTGGGTGTGGGGCTAGCAACTTGTCTCTGTAAAACTATAACGCTATGGAAATTACAGAAGAAATGCAACAAAGTCTGGACCAGGTGTAAGAAGCTTGATTTCTAAAGGCATGATGGTGGCGGAGGAAATCAGGAGTGTCTGGGGCCAGATGAAGAATACAGCATTGTCTGCCAAAAGTATCATAAAGATTTAAAACTTGGAAAGTAGGGGAATTTGATGACTCAATCTACTTGTAATCTGCAAGGAACAACACAAGAGAGGAGTTTGGTTCTAGGAAGAACACGGCCCTAACTGGATGGAAGCCAAGAAATGATTGAACAATCATGCAAGATTCCTTACTGGCCTGATGACTGTGCAAGTATATGCACTGATGGATGCTCAGATGAAGCAACAAAAGATGCGGTCAACATTCTACTGCAGGATGTCCAGGACAATATGCAGTGACATAATTGTGATGGATGACTTCAACGCAGAGATCGGCAAATACCTATCATAGGCTCAAAAGTGCATTGGGAGCCCATAAATCGTCCGGTTTAACCAATGCAGTCAGAGAACGTCTGTTGTGATGCATCTATCATAAATCACACATGCTCTTTTGATTTTCTTGTACTGCTCCCTACTTAAAGATGCTTATGACGCTCTCCCACTGTCCTGAAATTTCCTCAAATTGTAAGTGTCTCAGGATAAAAGTGTATGTAATGTAATGTTGTCATTCTGCAAACACAATGAACTGTGCATTGGTAGTACATGTATTATGAACCAACAAATTCAGCCATTTCTACTTTAGCCAACCATGGCGGTCATCAATATACAAAGTAGCAAGAGTCTACAAAATAGCAAGAGTCTACAAAGCAGCGGACAATGGCTTCAATCATTACCTAGTTAATGCAGACCTGAAACTCAAGTTACGGCATCAAAGACAGCCCATTCCCAGCAGACCATTTGCAGTAGGGAAGTGAAAAGACTCAACGAGGGATGTTTTCTAATGTGAAAGCAATAGAAATACCCAATATTCCATCGTTAATGACAACGATGCAGATTAAATCTAACAGAGAAAACCTGGAAGGTGGTGGAAGCACTGGCCAGTAAATGTGTTCCAAAAAATGCAACAAGGATGTACTCCAGAGAAGGAAAACATATCACCTGCATCTCACTACTGAACAGTATTGACACATACACCAAATAAAGGCCTTCTGAATACCCATGTGGACTGGATTCCTCCAAGACAAGGACGCAGTATGTGATGTCAATACAACACCTA
This sequence comes from Hydrocynus forskahlii, assembly GCA_037974365.1. NCBI lineage: Eukaryota > Metazoa > Chordata > Actinopteri > Characiformes > Alestidae > Hydrocynus > Hydrocynus forskahlii. The sequence continues at coordinate 13,584,058 of JBBPCX010000114.1, forward strand.
AAAACAAATACTTAACATGGACCAAGAAACACTGAATATTGAGCTGGAGTGGAGGAATCCAGGTTGCCCAATACGCTACAAGGTATTGGAGGAGGTAAACAGGTTACTAAGACAACATTTACCCTTTCAGTTTCTCTCCGTCTGAACAGGAACTTGACCCCTGCTCTTCCTAGGATATTTAGAGCAACTTAACATGTTCATACTCACAGCCTTCTGTCTGCACAAAATGTGAAATTTCCCCAACAATTGTTTTATTGAATAAACATTTTCTAAATATGCAAAACATCAATTAGACCTACTATGTGTGGCATGTAGTACAATAATTAATGCACTATATATAGTCCATGATATAATATTTAGAGTGCATTACAGAAATCCGTATTTCAAATCCATATTTTGCTCACTCAACCCACAATCAAAGCGTAGTAGACTGATGTGGATGACAAACCCAACACTTCCACATCAGTGCAAAGGGCCATTCTTTCCCTCTTTTCATCCAATTTCCCTTCCCCTTGTCACCCCCTCCCCCCTTTCTCTTTCCCTGCCTGATCTCTCCCCTGCCTGACTCCTAATCCAGACGTGTCTGGTCTAGGGGTGACCAGGGGAAGGGATTCTTTCCTTCCCAGGCGGATCTCTCCCCCTATCCCTCCATCTTAATCTCCTCTGTCCAAACATCGCCTCTCTTACAACAATATACAAAAGCTGCTGTCCAGAATAACGGATATTAGCACATCTGAGTCACCATCCCAACCGATCGGAGACACGCTTCCAGCACACACTAATACAGACAGAATGTGATGACTACTTACTGATTACCAGAAGGACGACTCACACGAAGACTCATTCTAGTGGCTACTCACACACTACCACACACATATGGTAATCTTCTCAAAATTATTATCTGTACTATCTGTATCTAGCCAAAACAACTGCATTTTTGAATATGTATGAAAGTATGAAAACCAAACCCCTGCTGGAGGAGGATGACAGGATGACTCTCTAAGGTCCTTTACATTCCTTATACTTTAGCTTCACAACAGTTTGTGAAGACTTGACAGAATGCTAGGAATAAGTGTTAAGATTAATTACTGAATAATAAGTCCAACCTCTATAACAAATATAAGAGAAATGTAGACAACAAATATAACACAATGATATGGTGTCTCCTTGAGCAACATGCTTATGTGCTGAAATAAAAAATATTAAAGGCGATTTGATTCAAAGGTGTAAAACATTTTCACATGAGAGAGAGAAATGAATTTATATATATTCAGAATCTATTTTATTTATGCGCAACAGATCCACAGATCTAAATTCATAACAGCCATTTTTTCAGCATACCAGAACTATAGAGCTTAAATTTTAGACAATCTTTGTCTAATAATAATTATAATAATAATTATTATAATAACAACAATAATACAGTAACAGTAGTGGACTACTTCACACAATTATAACAAGCCTATCTGAGATTTGAGAGTTTGAAGAATTGTTGTATCCTGTATATAACGCAACCAACTAAGCACTGAGGTATTTTTTGCATTTAATGACACTTCAACAGCACAAATCTCCAAAGAGCTAAGCCGCTGAGCTAGTTCAGCATTATACTGTATGTCAGTCAAGCTGGTGGCATACAGTTTATGAGATATCTGAGCAGCTGGACACATGCTTATGAAGTCTGCCGTGTTTGAGAGAACAGAAAGTGCGTGTTTGTGCATCAGGGTTTCTACAGTTCTACCTCTTTTCACTGCTTGCTGTCATGACCATGTCAAGATAGCAAGGATAGTGCAGAATTCGGCGACGTGGCAGTAGCACAGTGTGCATCCCTAGCCACAGGCACAGGCTTTATCAGGGCCTTTTTTCTTTGTTGTAGATACTAATTTTAAAAAGCGTTCTAGGCTGAAATGTGAATGTTCAGGCTTACCGTTTGGCGGTTTGAATAGGTCAATATAGGAAAACTGGAAAAATGTTCACCTTACTTTCTGTATGTATGACCAGGCGAGGTTTTGTGAGTTTAATTGTTTACATACTACAATAAACTCTTATTTCCAAAAAAAAGCTAATTCGGTTTTCCGTAACTCGGGCTTTTTAAGAGTGAGGTACAGAGAAGGTGAAAATGAGGAAGAATGAATGGAAAATGGATGTTATATATATGGAAAAAGGGTATTCTTGAAGTTCTCTTATGATGACAGGTCTACTTCAATGAAAGTAAAATATATACCTCTACTGCAATTAAGCCAATAGGATTAAATCCTGTAATGATTTCAAGCCCACATTTCATTCATTTAGTTTACTGCAGCTGAAACTAGTTCAAGGGTGGAAAAACAGTAAGAGCAGAGAACACTAAAGGGTAAGAATAACAGAAAAAGCATGTTGGAAAAGGGCCTTACATGAGGAGGATTTTACATCTGTACAGTTAACTGTTGGAGGTCCATAGAGTCATTATAAATTCTTCTTATGCATTTGACTTACATTAGATAATTATTAAGATTAATTACATAATTAATTACAAACTTAAACAGTGAATTACATTGATATACAATTTGCATTCTGTATTGACATTTTCAGGACCGCAATTCTGAATTAGGCAAACATGGCAAAAATGTAACAGTTGTTTGAAAACATGTAAACCAGACTAAACGCACAGACATAACTTTTGCTCACAAACACCAATGTGACATTGAACACTGACTGAAAGTTTAGAATCCACATTTTCAAATGAATTTCTGCTCATTTCAGTGAGCTGCAGCTGAAACATAAGAAGCCTATATAACGTGGGAGAGCTTTCATTGCACTTTTAATCTTCTTTCCTTGATTTTCTACATATCCTTTATTTCTTTCTTACCTTTCTACTATTTTTATGCTTAAAATGACCATTGTGTATGATAATGGACTGTATAAATAAACCTGATGTGTTTGAACTGACCAAGATACAAGTTTTAGCTTTAGGAGCATGGAAAACCCCCACAAATGCAGACACACACTCACATATTCACATGTACACATATTCGAAAACGCAAAGGTGATGTCAGACACATAATAAGACGCCTTCACAATTTTGAGTTCCAGCGAGTGACACACGCTGATACGCTGCAGCTATGAATGCTGTCTCCTTGGAGATCAAAACCAAGCTCAGGCTGCAGACACAACATCCTGCCATCACTGTCCATCTGCCACCTTCCGCAGCCTCACTCTGGCTCCGCTCACACACAGGGGCACCGCACAACTAAAACAAATACAGTGTGGCACACACTCACCTTTCTGTCCTGCACTGGAAACATTCCAGCTGGAGGCGGTCACAACGTGTGGGTCTGAAGGAGCTTCTGCCCCTGTAGGAAGAAAGAGAAACCCTTTATTTTCTACTGAGCAGTGTTTAGAGTTTAAAGTCATATAATCATACATTCTACAGGCCAAATTAATTATATTAGTAACTCAGTAATTATCAGTTATTTTAATGACCGATTAAGAGAGGCTTTAATAAAGGCAACACCAAAATAGATGAAAGTGAACTGTTGCCCATGCATAGATTTTCAAAGAAGAAGAAAAAGATTAACTAGGAGAATTTCAAAAAGACTGTCAAAATATATTGTTGCTGTCAGTAAAAAAAATGTTTGTACTTCTGCTTTTCTTGTTTCTTTTTTTCCCATTTTCTTCCTAATAGACAGCCATGTTGGTTGAGCCATGGAGCAGAGGGAGAGTCACTCTACCCACCCAGACAGAGCAAAGCCAACTGGCTTTGGCTGTATATCTATGTGTGTGTGTTTGTGTGTGTGTGTGTGTGTGTGTGTGTGTGTGTGTGTGTGAGTGTGTGAGAGAGAGAGAGAAAAAAAGAGAGAGGAAAAAAATAACTGGTGTGTTCATCAGGCTACTGTAACTTTTTTTCTAAATGTTCATAATGCCTGGTACTAACTAAGCGATATCATTATCATGCAAACTGACTTGCTAATTCATTGAAAATCTTTTAATCTCTGACTTTTTAAATAGAAGAACTGAATTCAGTAATCACAATAGTTCAGTGATACTGTTTCACACAGAAAGTTGAGCAAAACATACATCTTTGTCAGCATTGTCAGTGTTCTATGGACAGCAGGTAAAACAGCCTCTAATACATGAAGATTACAGACTTGTTAGTGTACTGAGGAGATTTCATTAGAGCGGAGCAACACAATATAGGCAAGTGGTGACAGGTTTGCGGTGAGCGATGCACTGCTCACAATGGACTCTTTTGACTCAGAGCAGGGAATATTTCATTCCTTTAGCTGCGGAAGACAATAAACAATGTGTGGCTCTCTGCTGGCCACAGGGACTGCAGTCTGTTTGGAACAGGGGTGCGTGGTGTTTAAGGAATGCATGACATTAGATAATTTCTATTCTCTGTCAATCATGTAAATTAGGGACTAGGAAACATACTGATCTCTCAGGAAACACCAACAAGCTTGATTTCTGCACGTGCATGCATGTACAGTAGGTGTATGTGTGTGTGTGTCCTTATGCAAACTGTAACAGTGTTAGAGGATCATGCAGGCTCTCCACTGGGGCTCTCCGCCTCCTGGACTCAGTGTGGAGAATACATTTGTACGGACTGTACTGACACATCCGGTGCAACTCTGGCATGGATGCCCCCAAAACCCTCTTGCCAAACTCATAACTGAGTAAACACCAAACCACAAACATTGAGGTCCAAATCAAACTGACTACAATGGCCTGATAAGGGCTAGTAACCACGTGAGTACAAGGTCTCCAGATATGAAAACAACTCTATATTGTGAATATACTGCTTTATGTTGTGAACTGCCATGTGGATGCAGTTCACAACATTGATGTGACGTGATTAAAAATTGTCATTATTTTTACCAAGCTTATGACCAAACACATAACACGACTGATTAACAAATGATACACTGCGCAACCCTATGGCAATCCTGACCAATTATATTAGTAACTGAGTAATCTAGCGAATGTTTTGACAATTTATTGAGTAATATTATGCAAGCATTCGTTTTATTTGTCTTCAAACTACGAAGTATCACTAAGCTGACTCATAAACGTCTTAATAAGCATTTAAACATATTAATGAAATGATCAGTTTTAACTGAGTAACCAGCTCTAGTCCTAATGTGTAAATAAATGACACATCAAGAAGACCTGATGCAAAAAAAATGAATTCTACCTAAAACTATGCATTCAGTATACTCCAAAATGTTAGTTTTACAGAAGAAGGCAAACACATCCTAAACTTCTAATGTAAGTTAAAATAAAAAAAGCATTTTAAATGAAGTCATTTTACACCATTTCTATTGGTCTGTTTATCAGAAAATGTTCACAATAGAACAAAAATGTGAGTTTTTAAGTATTCATTTTTTCACCTAATTTGAGAGCCTTGGTCCACGTTTCCATGAAACCCCTTCAAACAGCACCTTCCTTTTGTTTTATAAAAGGTTAAACAAAACTCCAAAAACTCTTTTTTCCATTTAGTTTGATATGTAAAGGGCACGCTGCAGAGAAAACTGTGTAAACACACACCGAGTGTACATGCAGAGGAGACGCGCGCTGCAGAGGCAAGGCAGAAGTGTGGCGATGTTAATTGGGTGCTAATTTGCCGTTAAATATGTGTGCTTTTACACACTTGTAATGAGCTGCTAATATATACTCGCACCTGTTGATGTCAGTGACAACTCTGTGACACACACACACACTCACACAGTACAGGCTGGGCTGTGTGGGTAACAGGTGGTGTAATGTTCTCTACAGCTACTGAGCTTTGAACAATGTATTAAACTATGCACAACCTATAAAACTTTTTAATGGTGTTTCTCTACACTATTACATTCCATTGCTCTTTAGCAAGCGGTTACACAGCTTACTCTGTTTATGCGTTACTGTACTACACATTACACTAATCTCTCCTTAATCTGCACCTCCTTTAACCTTAAAGAGTCTGTATTGGGTCTGATTGAGCAGACTAATTTAAATCTAGGATTTTCACTATTATTATAGCAATAAAGCAATCTAGATTATTATTATAGTAATCAGCTTTCAAAAATAGCCTAAAAATGAAACTACAGAAAAATACTAAAGCATACGTGGCCTCCAAAATCTTTACCGGAAAAGCATAAACTAGCAATCTTTTACTTTGTTTAAATTATATTTAAAAATGAAATGTGGGGAAAATGTAAATAAGTGAGGTCAGAAGAAGGACTGAAAACATTCACTATCATCATACACGCTGTTGGGTTTTTGAAATCAAGCAATACTGGTACGCTTAAATTATTATTGGAGAAATCTCTTGTTGCTCCTCTTTCTATTCTCTTTATCCAACTCACTTTTTTATTCTTTTCTTGTTATTCTTTGTGTTTACGTACATCAGGCAACCCTCCTAGATTAAGATGTACAAGTACATTGATGAGGGCTTCTTTGATATCCCTCTACCACTATAAGTGAACACAAGCCAAATATAACACAACACTGATTGCCTTAAAGAGAACAGCAATAAAGGACAACAAGGTAAGAAAAACACTCAATAGTGGGATGGGGGGGGCGGTGGGGGGTAGCAGTGGATGGGCACATCAGAACAGATGAAAAGCATTTTTACCCTAATTAGTCCACATCTGCAGCCTAACCCATCATTAGACAATCAAGAAATATCTGGAAAATTGCAGGGTAATTTTGAGATTAGTATTCTAATGTTTCCCTGACAACAAAGGCCAGTTTTATTACGACCATTTGACTGATGCCCAGAATGTCACAGACACCGTGCTGAACGTGGTCAGAGAGTGAATAGACTGATTGAAGGCCACAATCAGCGCTGAAACACGAGTCACACTTCCATCTCCCAGCTCAAAGATGACACTACGGGCTTCATTCACTGTTTACTTTACACTGGAGCATTATTAGCTGAGACTGATTACACACTCCTAAAACTGAGATGGGTAAAGTGAACTACATGTTGAATTATACTGTGTATTTGTGAGCTGGGGAGGTTTCTACATTCGGTGTCTTGTGTCAAAACTGCATATATTTTAAATATAATTAATTTAATCTAAATCTTGTCTTTATCATCAGCAAAAAGCAAGCAATTATTGCTCTGTTTAGTGTTTTATCACTAAATCATATGGACTTGTAGTAAATCAAAGCTCCCTTAGATTTAATGTAAGCGAACTATTAGTGCACAGTGCAAAACCAAATTAGTTTTGTGTGTATGTGGGTTATTCTTCTACTTCTTCTTCTTATTAACAATTATTAACAATTAAAATAACATTTTTAATGTGAATGCATATTCATGCTTTTTAATGTGTTTGACTGGTTTGTTTCTATACCCAGAAATCATAGTTTTCATGAAATACATATTATTATTATTAGTCCTGTTAAACTATAATAAACTGATTTTTTTCCTGCAATCACATTTGTGGGAGAACACAGTGAGGCGCAGTGTATTCTGAACAAATCACAGAACGTTCCTTCTATTGGTGAGTAATAGACTTGCACACAGTACTGTATAGCACAGTGTAGTTATTTATAGTCAAACTGGGCCTTTAACCATAACGAGCAGACCTTCAGCATAAGTTCTCTTAGTAAACACATTTAAAGGTGACTCCAGAGTTTGAATCCAATGTAATTTCTGCCTCATCTATAACACTGTTGATTATCATGGACAATAATTAGGCTTCTCGGTGAAAAGAAAACACATTGACACTCATAATGGACAGCACTGATCAAGCGTTAAAGCAACTGCCCATGTACTATCTACTATTTATTATAAATGTGTTTCTTGATGTGTATGTGTTGTCGAGAAATTAGAGAGACACACTCAAATGATCCTTTGTGTAACTATCAGATATAGTTCAGGCATAACAGAAAAAGAGACAGTCGTTTAAAAAAATGTAGATATTTGACCTGGAATAATCTTTTGTACATTGAAAGGTGATCCCTTATTGGGTTTCCCAACAGAAGTATGCATACTTAAACTATATGGCATAATGCTATATAGGCCACACTGTGCGTTCCCTCTCAAGCCAAAGGAAATTCTTCCAAAAGTAAAACTGAAATCATATAGGTCACTGTGAATGTTCAGAGAACCTCTTGCTGTTCTGAGACCCTGGAGAGACATGCTGCCTTAACGAATTATTGGTGTAATTACGCTGAGTCCTATGATATGCATGGAAAATCTGAAGCTGGCCAAGCCAACAAGTTGGACAATAAAGTTGTTTGATTATGGGTGGAGAGCGAGAGAAAGAGGGAGGGACTGATGAAGTTGCTCATAAACTCGTGTTTGGAGATGGGCGCAGATCCCAGCATGGGGTTTATTTTGGCTTCTTCTTTTCTCCACTGTCAGCGCCCTGCAACAAATATGCTCTTAACTAACGAGACTGGTCAACAGCATGGGAGAACTGGGCTGAGAATGCAGTCCAGCGGATGGAAAAATAAGGAAGTGTGGAAGGAAATCAAGACTCCCTCACCTTCTGCAGAGGAACGTGACAAGGCTGAGAATTGTGGGTTATTACAGTAGAGAGATTGGAGGGGCTAGGGGGCTCTTCATCATTGTTAAGCTAACCTGACCCATGCGAAGGGAAAACGAACAATGGACAAACAAGGAGGGAAAAACTCCACCTGAGTGCACCACAGGCAACAGGAACTGACCTGTCCCCCCAAACCTGTCCACCATCCTGGCTCAGGAAGTTGGTTTGTAATGTGATAAGTCTGCCCAGGCTCCAGGGAGGCAGCTTGCCTGGTACAGTCCAGGCAGAGACAGGCTTGAGACTGGGCAGTGAACCCAAGTAAGCGTCTGGGACACGGCGGGTGTAATACAAGGACCTCTCCCATTAGCACAACAAACGGCAGAGCACAACAAAGGCTCTGGAGCAGCTGTAGGCCAGTACTCCCTGTTAGCCCACTTCAGATAGACAGCAGCCAGGCCCACAGTGGGGCTCTCCTCCTGGGATCTAATGCTAATGAGGCGGCATTAGCCTGAGGGTGCCTAGCCACTGCTGAGTCTTTGGGCCCTAAATCAATGATTGTATAATAGCTTTTCAGGCAACACAGCCTGCAGTTCAGTGGATTTGCAAGGCTCAACAGAGCCGCTCCTGCTAGACTCTCAGGTGCTGAATTCAGTCTTACAGCATTGAGCTCAACCTTCAGTAGAATTTGGTAGAGTTAACTCTTACACTACTATTGAGATCCCCCTTCAGTAGAGTTCACTCTTTAAGGACTCAGTTTACTGTTATAGTACTGAGATCCCCATAACAACGGTCTTACAGTGCTGAGTTCACCCTGCATTCTCTCTCCGAATGTTGTATTCACTCTTACACTGTTGAGTTCACCCTTTGGTAGTAAATTCACTCTTACAGTACTAACCTGATGTTAGTAGCGTGATGTCCTGTTCATTCTTTACACTCAATAATTGACCATTCACTCTAATACATGAAAAGTTTGAAAGGAGTCAAATTTGTATGCCTAAATAGAGCTGTGTATTTATAGAGAGCATTAAGCCAGTCGTTCAATATTTAGGTTAACTCAGTACAGCAATACTATTCCATACTCAGTAGGGCCACACAATGTTTCTTAGATCAATTAATCATTAATCATATGTAATTATGACAGAGGAATTACGCATTGTACAGCCTTATTAGGAATCTGTTGTCAAGACATCCATCCTTTACTCTCAACAGTACATACAACTTCCGTCTTCTTCTTTAACTGAAAAATGAGCCAGAGTTTAACTATTTATACTGAGCTGCTGCTATGTAGCTTCCAAGCTGAGCTGATAAAAGAGTTAGCCCAAATGGTTCCTAAATAGATTCTCGATGGTTAAAAGCACGTTTAATCCATTAAAAGTCAGAGCCAATGCTAGTGAAAGATTTCAGATGTGATGTGACATCAAAAGCATCTTGATAGAATGATTCATAAGTAAAAACAGGCCTGGAGTCTCAGGAAAGTGGGTTAGCACACTGACAGTGAAACTGAGTGTCTATGGCCACAATTCTGCCCCATGCTATAAAAAATAATTAAGTGGCTGAGCGGCTGAAACTGACACTTGTGGCTTGCCACAATGCTAATTTTATTACACACTAATGTCCATTCAAGGTTACTTAAGCGGTATCAGTTTTAGCATAGATCATCCAGACACGACCAGTCCCCACTCTTTTCCATTTCTCTTGTCATGATGCATAAGGGTAACTGAGGGGAAATGTTAACAATGTTGTGACATTAAAGACATAATGTAAGCCCTTGACTCACTAGAAATGCACATTACGGAGATCCGAGACCCATTCACTTGTGTCCCATCTAAAGGATTATTGAAGTGGAAATAACAGGAGCGTGCATGTTCCACAGCTGCATAATGTTGCTAAACTGCCAGTGAAATTCGGTAGGTCTTACAGAGTGATGGGCTTTACTGGAGGCATCTCATGAACTACAGACAGGGGCAAAAGGAAAGATTAGCTTTTCCTCAAAGGCCAGGGAGTTACATCAAAGCAGAGGCATCGTTTACATTGCAGTTTAATTCCAGAAACCGCAAGCACTGTTTGCACAGACCTGCAACACGTCACAAACGTGATATTGATTTACCATTTAATGACCCAAGTGCTCACATGCCACAGTGTCCCGGCATCTCTGGTTGCAATAGGATCATGTAGGAACGCAGGGCGAAATCCACGCACCATTTAGATCTATATCAGCACTGCCGGAGCTCCCTCGCAGCATGCATACACTCACCATACGATGACAGCAGTCCTAAGCGGAGATTTGTGACAGATGGGCTCTGGGAAGCTCCGGTTAACACAGAGGAATTTAGAAGTCACTGCAGTTTAAACAGCACCAGAGGTCAGGGATTTGGTCTAAATGTGTCCACTCATGATCAGAATGATTCAAATACTTCAAAGGCTAATTCTTTCAGCTCAAAAGGAAAGAAAGCTGTAGGACAGTGGGAGACCAGTCAAGAGGCATCTTGCAGCGTTTACAGCCTGGGACAGTAATGTGCAACTGATTGTGAAATGACCACAAAAAGCACAAGCAAGAAATACTGATTATGTAATGACTGCTGAAAATAATGCAAGCCAGAGAAAAACACCTCCTTAAAACGGACTACCATCTGAGATTTCTGTACCTTGACTGTGTCTACCCATGCAGCATCTGGCCCACATCTGCCAGGTGCTCATGTGTTCCATTCTCAAATGTGCAGTGGAGCACATGAACCCCCCCCCCCCAAAAAAAACCCAAAAAAACCCCCCAAAAAAAACCAGACCCTTATGGTGTACCCATGGGTTCTTTACATGGAATCAATCCAACTTCCGTAGAGGGAAACTCTAGTAATTAAAAATCAACATCCATGGGCATAGATATAACACCAAAATGAGGGCACTGAAAAGGTGACGAACTGACGTGACTTGATACATTACATCAATACAATTTTATCTTCTATCTACAAATGAATGTGAATCAGTTTTCTGTTTCAGTTTATCCAACTTTGCTGCTGTTTCCATTGAGAAGTTGCTTTACTGTATTCCAGAAAGTTAACCTTCTTGAGTTATGGCTGTTCAGTTGGGAAATGATGACAAATGAGTCGCAGGCCACACGTATTAGCAGCAACATCATAATTTGTGTGGACTGCGAGTAGTGTTGGAGATGCTGCTTCTGCATTCATATATTCTCCTAAAAACACTACTGGGAAACTAATCAGGTGGAAAAATCTGACAGTGATCAATACGTGCTGTCTGTCTTAAAATGTGATCCATTCCTGGCTCTAAAGCAGTATTCACAAGTCTGTCCATGGAGAATGGAAAACATCTGTAGGCTTACGAGTCTCCCTCGCTTTTACTGTCTTTGTCACCTGACCTGATGGTGTGACAGTCATGGCAAGATGAGACGGATTAGGAGCCAGACCGGTCCATGTTTCCGGTAAAATGGACAGAGCTTTATTATTTCTCCTTTCTTACAAGCCAGTGTTCCTTTTGTCACTTGGCCAGCTCTGGACAAAATGCCAGTGGAACGTTTTCAAAGAATTGACTGCCTATAGCACTCTCTCATGTCAATCATGTGGACGCTCTCTTAATACCACTCCCTACACGGTTTAGAGAAATTAGCTCGGCCATTCCAGTGGCTAGGAGGAGAAAGCCAGCAAGAGAAAGACAGCCAGAGCAAGAGTTAGAGAGTGTGGTCTGTGCACCGAACTGCTGCCAAAATCACACCAAAACACTGCCAAAGAAACATTTTTCAAGCCTAGGGAAAAAATAGAACATCATATCTGCAGAACAGAGGTGTCTTCTTGAGAAATCAGACGTTGACTGATTCACTATATTAAAGAATAACATTATTTTCTGCTGTGATATGCACGGTCCTGCTGTGGATTATTCCTCTGCGAAAACCACAAAGACTTCCATAAGCAGACAACACAGGGGGAAGCACAGATCAGTTGTCAAGAAAAGGAACAGACTGTCAGCTCATAACTTGAAGCTACGTAGCAGTCACAGCAGTGGATAAATCCAAGCAGACTTTTTCATTAAAAATAACAGGAGCTTAAGTTCTGATCCTGCTTGTGCACTCAGTACTAATTCTGACATCTGAACTTGTTCAACACTGAGTACGGATGAGATAAGGATATAGACCCCTTACTGATTTATCAATAAACCAATAAGGGGAATTTACTGTGTTTTTCTCTATGTTTTGTATGCATGAGCCTTCTGAAACCTGTTCCACTATCTGAATCTCCAGTCCTGGTTTTACTCCATTTACACAACTGGCGCTGAGTTGCTGGTGTGAATGACTCACACTAGAGTGCTGACACAGAAAAAAAAACATTAGAAAAGGGATTTTCATTCTTAATTACAGTTTAATGCTCTGGGTCTTTTCACACCAAGTTAGTTTTTTCAGATTTAATGCAGGGCAACCTCTGTGTGAACACCAGCAAATTTACCCCAGTACAAAGACGACACAGAGGAAGAAGAAATGGATTCACTAAGAAGCAAATGTGGCAAAGTTACATTTTTTCCTTTACTCGTTGCTAAGAAGCTGCCAAGAAAGTTAAATAATCAGCACAGGGAAATCTGCCAGCCCGCAGAAGTTTGAGGCTCTGCTTCAGCTTGGAGCTCTGAGCATTAAAAACAGAAGACAAGTCATGAACAGCTAAGATCTCTTCTGTGAAAGACATGCTCAAAAGACACCTTCTGTTTTGACATTTTTGGTAAACAAAACTCACGAAAGCCTCTGATGCAAATTGGAATCATCCTAGATATACAGAACAAGCATCTACAAAATATCTGGGGTTTTAAATACTGAAAATCAATAATTTTGTCCTTGTTTAGTGATTTTCATCCCAGCCATAAAAGTTTGTTATTGGTGCCACCATCGATACAATATATCAGGTTAGTTAATGTCTAAAAAAAAAGATGAAAGGAGGAACACACTGGCAGCACAGTCTTTATCAGGAACTGGAGAACTGTATGGAGTATGTCACTGATAGAGAAGATATCTCCCTTTAGGGTGCCCCTTGAAAGGTGGGGGCCATCTGAGAGTGAGTTTCCAGGCTTTATAAAATTTTATTCTCTGGTGAGTTGAATGAAAGTAGAATGCCAGATGGAAACACTAATAAAAGCTTTTTTTTGATGCTGATACAGTAAAAATAGATTTGGTCCAATAGTGCTAAAAATATTAATAAAACTGTCCACCATTTAAATCAAGCCTGGCCAACTCAGGGCCACAGTGCAGTACAATTTGGTGATCTTCCTACTTAAACCTGACTCAGCCCAACAGTTAATTACCAGATTTATTTGGTGTGTGCTGAACCCCTGATCTAAATTGTCTATGGAGATAACTATTATTAGCTTATACACACTGATGGATAGATATATGTGGCTTAGGTAAGAAATCCAGGAGAACGGATAGCATTTAAATGCATCTTCAGACTTTTTAGCATGTCCGTTCAAATACTTACATACACATAAATGCTTCTGACTGTAACACTCCACAGAGTGAGTGTAGCACAGAGCGTGTGTTTTCATGAAGTAAACATGGCTGACTAAAAGCAGAACAAAGGCCGATGATGTTGGGACAGCCCGAATTTGTCAAGGGCTGGGATGAAAGCAGCAAAGGGGAGGAGAAGACGACACTCGCATGTACACCAATCAGCCATAACATTAAAACCACCTGCTTAATAATGTATAGGCGCCCCTTGTGGTGCTTAAAAAGCTCTAATCCATCAAGGCATGGACTTCACAAGACCTCTGAAGGTGTGCAGTGGTATCTGGCACCAAGATGTTAGCAAGATCCAGGAGTCCTGTTGAGAGGTGGGGCCTCCATGGATCAGACTAATCTTTCCAGAACATCCCACAGATGCTCAAACAGATTTGGAGGCCAAGTCAACACCTTTAACTCTTTGTCATGTTCCTCAAACTATTTTCTGAATACTCTTTGTGTGGAAGAGATCCAGCTTAAAGAGGCCACTGCATTTACGGAACATGATGGTCATGAAGGAGAGTACTCAGTCTGCAGCAATGTTTAGGTCGGTAGTACATGTCAAAGCAACATCCACATGAATGCCTTGACACACGGTTTGCCGGCAGAACACTGTCCAGAGCATCACACTGCCTCTGCTAGCTTGCCACCTTCTCATAGTACATCCTGATGCTCTTCCCCAGGTAAGCAAGGCACACATTCACAGCCGTGGGCACTCTGACTGGTCTGCATCTATGCAACCTTATACACAGCTGCAATGCACTATGTTTTCTGATACTTTTCAAGAGTAGCCAACATACAGCCTTTTGTGTTACAGTCACTATTCTGTGAGACTGGACCAGACAGGGTAGTCTTCGCTCGTCATGCACATGAAGTCTTGGGTACCCATGACTCTTTTACTGGTTCAGGGACTGTCCATCCTTGAACCACTTTCAGTAGGTACTGAACACTGCATAACAGGAACACCCAACAAGACCTGGCAGTTTGGATATGTTGTGACTCAGTCGCCTGGCCATCAGAATCTGGCCCTTGTCAAAGTTGCTTAGATCCTCTCACTTGCCTATTTTTCGTGATTCCAACACATCAACTTCAAGAGCTGACAGTTTACTTGTTGTCTGATATATTTAACCCCCTTGACAGGTACCACCTTAACAAGATAATCAATGTTATTCACATCACATGTCAGTGGTTTTAATGTTGGTGATTGGTGTATATCTGTGTGTGTGTGTGTGTGTGTGTGTGTGAGCTCACATGTACACCTTTATATATCTGTGCATCCAGTATTTTACAATGTACCCTAACTTTTTGAGAATTTAATAGATACACTTACCATGTACCTCATTGGTTGTTTTTCAAGTTTTTTTACCTACCTACTTTAGAGTGGTAGAGTGCAGATTTCCAGCCTGCAGGACTGTGAGGCACAACTACACCCCAGCAATGTGAGAGTAGTAGATTTCAGCTAGTTACAGAAGGGTTCAGCTTAAGGGCATGGCGCCACTGGGCCAGTTTAGTGGTTGTAACACTTCAGAATGGCAGAAATGCAGGAGGTGTTTATTTCCTGATGATTACATAACAGCTGCAGGTGACCTGCTGTTTGTCTTTCTCTACCTACCTCCAGCTGCAGTCCACTGGAAAGACTGCATTGTATTCTGCCAAAAAAGTTCATATACCTGCTTGACTCATTCTAAAACAGACCATTACTCCATCCTATGCCTCTTAATCTCAGGCCAAAAGGTAAATATTAAAGACACCAGTGGGACAACCTGAGTCACTGGAAGGCAGGGGAAAGAGTAAAAGGTCAAGATGGAAGATGTGGACATACTGGTTCAAAAGAAAAGGCAAAATAATGCGTAAGTAACATACATAAAGTGATAATACATAAATTCAATTATTCATAAAGAACACTGAACAATGTACACTGAAACTAAGAACATTCACCAAAGTGACACTTTTGGCTAATAAAAGTGGTTTCTTGTTTCTCACCGAAAACATTATGCTGTTTCCATTTTCTTTAAAATTAAATTGGATGTCTTAAAAACAAA
>JBBPCX010000114.1:13600051-13631735 GCA_037974365.1 Hydrocynus forskahlii
ATGTCAAAAAATTTAATAGGATGTCAAAAATATATATATAATTGCAATATGGATTTCTGTCCACATTGTAGAGACCGATAAAACATGCGAGTCTAAGGGGGATAAAGTAATGAGAAAAAGAAGGATGAAGAGGGCACATAAACAAAGGTTCCTTTGGTATGACCTCATTTCCTGCCGGGACCCAGTCGTGAGATGTCCCAGACTGCTGAGATAAAATGTATTCCTCATGCAGCACTGCTCTATAGCATGCTACTAACCCATAACATATTGTGCCCATTCTCGGCCCTCAATCAATACACCAGGCCTGGCTAGGAGAACGAGGCGATGTTTTAAATTGCTAATAATGTACAGGTAACAGGGAGAGGCCTTTAGCAAAAGGGAAGTTTCTCCAACAGCCCACTCAGGGTGAAGGAGTCTGGGCTTGATTAGCTATTATAGTCCCCCTCACCGCCACCACCTTGCTCAACGTCTGGAACCATCCATTTACATCTGGTTAATTGGGGACACATGCGGGTCTGGATTTTCCCAATCACTTCAACCCCCAACCGGCTCAACCCCGCTTTAGGGTGTCCTGTCGTGGCTCGGATAAGATCCAGCGCTACTTCGCAATGGAAGCAACCAGAAGTACAGTTTTTTTTCCTTTGCTTTGAAAAAGCAAAAAAATAAGGATGGAAAAAGCACTTGAGAATGGTATGAGCCAGAACCTGGTAGCATATGGGAGATGTTTACAGTAAAGTTCTGCTGCTGAGATCTTATCACATGTCTTCATTTAGTGAATCACCTGCTCCCAGAGCAGCGCTCTATAGCCATAACAACTTCTTAGAGAAATAAGGATTACTTCTCAGTACAAGCATTTTTTGGGTGATTTAACTTTAGAGAGAAAGGATCAGATATGGAATCGCAATGAGGCTTTTAATCTAGGTTTAACACAATTAGGTGTAGTGTAGAATTCGGTCCACTTTTTTCTTTTACCAGCACAAAAAAGAATGAGCAATTCAAAAACTATCCCAAGTAAATTTGGTGTCACTGAATTAAGTTCTGACACTGAATGAGATACTGTTGCCTATAGAGATGGACAAAAGTGGCACAACTTTTAAAAAATCCCAGTAGTAATAGAACATATTTGTATTTCCGTCCATTTTCCTCTAACCTTACTAAATCCCCACATTTCTTCAACTCAGATTCAGTAGTCACACTTATATGACCACCAAGCATCCATCCCTCATAGTCAGTGGTGTTAGCTGTAGCTAAAATCTATACTTTGCTTGATTTTAACTAAAGTGCCCAAGTCAGGTCCCTGCTATCTGCCCTGGATATTTACTTATGTAGCACTTTACTGTTGTACAAGTCTACTGACTGCCTTCATACTTACTGTCTCTACCATTAGGCCACAGGTATTTTGGAACAGCAGCATTTTCACAACCACAGAGAACACTGGCATTTTTACTGCAGAACTATTCTTCTATGGATAAACACCATATAGTCAAAATCCATGTCTCCCTTGAGTTTGACTAATGTGAGCCCGGTCATAAGGCAGGCACATAGTGGGGTTTTGCTTTTAAGCTAAAGTAACCCAAAGTGCACTTTCAATGGTTTGATGAGCTGGAGACTAACCTGGTCCAGGTCCCTTATGACTGCAGAGAGAGCTGAGTCTCTCCTCCTCTCAGAGGGTCTCTGTCTGTCTGTGGGCCACATGCACTCCGCTGCATTTGATTCTGCACATCTGGAATAGCTGCTTGGTGGGTTAAGGCTGCCCACATACACTGTCTGAAACGAGCAGAAACCGCTGACAGTCCGCAGAGACCAGCGCTCCTCGAGCACTCCTCTGTCTCCCTCTACCCCTCCAACTTTTCTTTCCTCCTGTCCCTGCAGCACAGACTGTTTAATCGAGCCTCGAGAGACCAGTAACAAACCCCTAAACTGGGGAGGGATGGTTTGAGCACATATGGATAGGTGAAGGGAAGCGTGAGTGCAGAAGAGTGATGAATGACTGAAAAAAGTGAAGCATGATAAATACACAGGGTAGAGAAAAGTGACAGAGGACAGGCAAACAGAGAATAAATGATATAAATGGACTGAAAAGAAGAAAGGAATGCTGGCACCCATTTTTTAAATGCTATCAGAATGCCATCCATGCTTAAAACAACAATACAGTCAACTGAAAGAAATATTTTGGCAAAACATCTTGGTAGCCTAGGTAGTAATCTTGGTAGCTTTAATATCAACCAGCACTGTGCAAAGTGCACTGCACACCTGCCTGAAACAGCTCATCTCAAATAGACTCGCTTATGTGGTTTCTGACACTGAATGACATACTGTTGTCTACAGAAATGGACAAAAGCAGCACAACTAAAAAAAAAAAAACTAGTAAGAGAACATATTTGTATTTCTGTTCTTCTAACATTATTAAATCATCACACATAATGTGTTTAACAGAGGAAAGACAAAAGGGGTGGGAGGAAAGAAAAACTAGAGGATGAAAGGAGAAGTAGAAAAAGGAGGCCAAAACGAAGGCAGTATGGGAGCCTGTTACCCACTCAGTCTGTGTTTTCAGTGATGTATGTGTGGAATAGTCAGCTCCACAGTTCCACGTCCTCCACACGCAGAAGATCGTAAATTAGGCTGGTGGAATGTCTCGCCACTGGCCAGTCTTTTGCCTCCAGAAACACCGTAACTGCTGCGGCAATCATTGCCCTGATGACTCTTTAATTTCATCCACCACTTCTTTAACCCTGACCTCATTTTTGTTTCTCCTCTGTGCCATTTCCAGACCATCAGTGTTTCATAACTAGGAAGATGTGACGGGACACTTGGGGAGGTGGAATGTCTAATGGTTCCACTGGAACGGCAAGAACGTTTCCTGGAAGGATCACTAAAGAGGCTGAGCAATTCTAATGATGTTTTTATGTAAGGGAATGGTGCTAACCAATCTTCTGCTTTTGCTCTATACTTATGCCACCATCAGTACAGTCAGCTCCACAACGATTGGCACCCTTGGTAAAGACGCCAAAGGAAAGGCTTTTCTTTCACCCAACCACGAATGTATACACTTAACCAATGTACCGTTAAATAAAAGGTTCACTGAGTAAAGTATTTGATAGCAATCACTTTTGGTTCCCTCAAGAATCAAGTCTGAACCATTTGACCATGCAGCTTATGCTATTTAAAACAAACATAAATGATGCCATACAAGTATCCCCTTTGGTTCCTTAAAATGCCTTCAATTCATGAAAATCTGTGAGGGAGCTGAAGAGGAGAGTCTGAAGAAACTAGGACGCCTGAGGATCTAAAGAAATCCTGAAATTATAAGTATTAAAATGTTATTTTTAACCAAATTAACTTCTGTTAAAGTTTTTTTTCCCCAATTTTTAGTTTCAGCACTTATTTTTACCAGTGCTGTTAATAATTATACAGCTGGCTTTCCTGCACTTTTTACTCTATTCCCTGACCTGACATCAACTTAAACCCAGAGAGGCTTGGTAATTATGTAACTAGTTGAATTTGTTAGAAAAAAGTCACAGTCCCAGGGTTGAGAATGTTGCTTAATAAGATGAAAATGTACTACATGCGAATGCAATGACTTGCATTGTGTAGAACCAGAGCAAATGATGCCAGTTAACTTCAAAGTTCCCGTAATACAATTAGTTCACCATCAGCGCTCCCTTACCGCATCTCTGCGGGACACAAAACCATCTTTGCAACTAAATGCTCAAGTCAAACACTGTTTTATGACACAGCAGGGCTGTCAGACATCCATCACTGCTTGAACTCGTGAAATGGGTGCCTTGACCCCCTCTCCCCCGTGAGAGAGCCAGGTCAAGGCAGGCAAGGCTGTCTGGTGACCCCTCCAATGACTCCTGCGAGGTGGGAGAGCCCAGGCATGCTAATGGCTTTTACAGCTAGTCTGCTTCACTTTCTGACTTTACCCTCAAACGCGTCTGTGATCATTTACACTAAAACGGACGAACAAAGATGAGCCTTGCCTGCAGATTAGAGCCAAGGTTAAGATCAAGCTTCAGCCAGCCAGCCTGGAAATATGGAGCTGTGTGTGAGAAAAAGATGGTGACGTCTAGAAACTAAAGACCTTCAATCATAAAGTAAACCTTTCAGACAGGCTCAAGCATTCAAAAAGCATTTCATTACGTGAAAAGTATAATGCCACATGTTTAAAGAGACTGTAGACTGACCAAACTGGTGATTATTTGCATGAAGGTTTCTACTTTAATTGAATACATGTCAGTAAAGCTCTTCCATAGCGCTCTTGCCCGTATCCTGTCTTCAGGGCCTGCAGTCATTTAGTCTCAACATGGTGAGTGGATCCCGAGTGGAGCAAAGCCAAACCTCTGTCAGCGCCTGGTGAATCTCAAAACATTCACTTCACATGATCTCACCATAAAACTCCAGTGTCTTGCAAATGCTTTGATATTATCCAAGCCCATCTGTGCATGTCTAAAATTTGGAGAAAATTGAAAGAGATCATTTCAAATGCTGAACTGCATGATGTGTCAATAATACAAGCTCTTAGGGCAGAACCCCCTAATCATAGTTGCACAGTTAGTCATTTCTAACACACCTGAGTGACCTCAAGAATGGCATGGACAGGTATAAGTTAAATGAATTCAACCAAGTTCAGCAGAGCGAGAGAGAAGAAATATTTCAAATATTTCATAATGAAATACTGTTTAGGGTCGTACTGTTTCCTATTGGGTCTTTACTCCTATTGGGGCGGCCGGTGGCCTAGTGCTCAGGGTGTTGCCCCTCCAATTAGAAGGTTGTGGGTTTGAATCCCAGGACTGCTAGTGTGATCACTGAGGTATCCGTGAGCAATACAACACATTTCCCTCTAAACACAAATCCTCATAAACATACACACACACACACACACCGATCTCACTGACAAGCATTTCGCCAGTTCATAACATCTGCAGAGTATAGCTCCAACGGTGGCCAAAATCGAACGCTCACTCTTAAAAGTAAAGGGGCCAAAAAGGGTTCTTGGAGTAGTGCCATAGAAGAACCACTTTTGGTTCCCATAAGATTATTTCAATAGATTCAATGGAAGAACCCTTTTTTGTAATGCTTCAAGAAATACCAGTTGATGTGAAGGTCTTAAACCAATTAAAGGTTTTTCCACAAACCATCCATTCAAGCAAAACATTTTTTATGAACCTTAAATTTTCAGGAGTGTATTCTACAGCTGAATGGGCTCTTGTGTCTCCGCAAACACTGACATGGGATGAGCGGTGAAAGAGAAGTGGGAGGAGGCTTCATCTGCCTATCTCCAGAGTGTCATTGATCAGCGGGATCTGAGGGGTGAAGCCCGCCGTAAAGCCGTTGGAATCTCAAGCAGGCCCTGAGAGAGAAAACAAGGCCTTTGTTTCTTTCTCCCAGACCCATTCTCTAATCGGTCACATATGACCAAAAAGAGAGGAAGAGAGAGAGGGGGAGAAAAAAGAAAGAAGGAAAATATAAAAACAAACTCATCGTGGCCTCTTTGATGTTTGCCTTTACATAATCGAAGCCAAAAGCCAAAACTGAAGAACTAGAAAACAAACGAATGCAATCACGCTGCAGCTGATGTTTGAAATGTCAGCGCGCCAAGTAAGAGTGGCACAAGGACAACAGAAAGCGGAAATATCTCTTAAATGAAAAGGAACAGGCCATTGTTTGGGAATTGTTCTGTATGACTGTTTACGGGGCTATTTCAGTTCACAGTGCGTAATTAGATGGTTTTGCTTAATTCAGACCAGCCGCCAGGAATGTACAGTAGTGAGTAAGAGAGAGAGATTAAATGACAGAGCAGCAGACTCAGGGAACTACATTAGAAAAGCCAGCGGACGTCTTAAAAGTAGTATGTACTCATACAAAAAGATAAATCATAGACAGTCCTAATGAGCACTTTTCAGCAACAACACAAAGGTAAAGTGAAGGCTACGGGCAGTTTGTGGTCTGAGTGTTGGAGGTCCTTCTTCTGATGTCTTGAAAGGCCATGCCACCAGTCACATGACTAACAGCATCTCAGCATTGTCCAGTTTACGGGAAAAACACGTTGATGTAAACTGTATTTACTACTGCATTTTTCATTTTGATGGTCAGCATAATTAAAATCAACATTTGGAATGATAAATGCCTGAGTGGTTGTAGAATGTGTCGCATGAAGCTGCAAGTCACTCAAGACAAGCATATCAAGCTGAGTGACCAAATGTCCTGTCTATGTATGAAAACCAGACAAAAAGGGACAACCTATTGGATTTTTAAATTGAAAGGGTAAGAGTTAAATATATTACTGGTAAAAAAAAACATACAAGGTTTTGCCCTGATGATTTCTAAAACATAAAGGGGATATTACATACACTAACAAGCCTCTTTTTATCAGGTATTTCGTTTTTTTCTACACGCATCGTCCATTATGTCATCAAAGCACATCCCACATTCAGTGCACTTTGTAGTGTACAGCTGCAGACTGTAGTCCAGGGGTCATCAATTACATTTGTCCAAGGGCAGACACTGTGAGGGCCAGATGCTCTAATATTGTATCTTAAAGTCCATCGCTCTGTCGTTCCGCAGGCGAGTGCAGAATCTAGCCCTCTAGCTCCATAGACGTCCATTCATTTTCCATCGGGGGGCCGGATGGAAAGCTCTGGCGGGCTGGATGTGGTCCGCAGGCTGCCAGTTGACGGTCACTGCTGTAGTCTATCTGTTTCTCTACATTATCTGTTAGCTCCATGTCCCCCATTTATCAATGTTCAGTACCATCATAGGACCAGAAAGTATTTTTTTGGATAGTGGATCATTCTCAGCACAGTAGTGACAATGACATGGATGCGGAGTGTTTGTGTTTGTGTGTGTGTGTGTGTATGCATGTGCGCATGTGAGTGTTCCACTGAGCGAATCACAGACCAACCAAAAATACCTAACCAACAGTGTCCTTTGGCCAGAAACTGACCAGTGATGAATGACTAGGTGACTAACACAAACTTTTAAACAACAGTAAACAGTAAAGGCGGACCAACAAATTAGTGTCTACTAAAGTGGACGGTAAGTGCGCCGTTTAAAAACTCCAGCCACAAAATGCCTGATTGTGTGTGATCCTCTCTGTGCAGCACAAGACCTGTTGA
This sequence comes from Hydrocynus forskahlii, assembly GCA_037974365.1. Taxonomy (NCBI): domain Eukaryota; kingdom Metazoa; phylum Chordata; class Actinopteri; order Characiformes; family Alestidae; genus Hydrocynus; species Hydrocynus forskahlii. The sequence continues at coordinate 13,607,170 of JBBPCX010000114.1, forward strand.
GGGCAGTGAGTAATGCTTGTTTACTTCATCTCAAGCTGTTTTTATCATTAGCTGGGAGCTACTAAGTAGTGACAGCTGAGAAGCAAGGCAGCTAATCAGCCAATCTGGTCAGTTTAATAAGGCACGCAATAAATAAAAAAGAAATTAACCACAATTATTTATATGGATATTAACTGTCAGTTTATATGTCATGATTATGTAAGTCCGTTAAAACACCTAATATATGTGGAGCACATGTATGACCCTACCTTCCGGCAATGTAAAAAAACACACTGCTTGTGTGTGTGCATGTGTGTGTGTGTGTATGTTCTCCTGTGTTGTTCAAGGACACTGAGCAGCACAGTGGAGCAGCCCTGGCTCCATTATAGCTCATCAACAGATTGCCTTTAAAGAGCTGAGTGCAATTACACACACACACACACACACACACACAGACACACACACGTACACACACACACACACAAACTGCAAACCTGGCCGCAGTTGTGCTAACAACTTCTGAATACCGTGTTTCAACAGCATGGTAGACATGGCAAATTAATTGCTAAAACCCAGTTTCGAATGACTGAGAGAATTTAGTTTGTCCTTCAGACTGTGTGGATTAAGGCTGTACGTTCAGCAAGCACAGCAATATGACAGTGAACTACCAGCATACCAGCACAGCCCGTGCCACAATTAGACGAAATGAGATGGATTAATGAACGGAACATTAACAGGGAATTGCTGAATTCCTGCAGGACACAAGGTCTGCCCAGGAACACAAATGCCACAAACAAAAGCAAATTCTTGAATTCAGTTAAACATTTCCGTCTAGCTATGTTAAGTGTAACGAATATTTCTACTTCAGCACTTGCTTCACAGCCAAACCACACAAAGTACAGGGAAACTGGCAGCAGACGTGAGAAAGAGAGAGAGAGAGGGAAGAATATAGATTAAATAGTTGCCAGTATAAAAGAAGTCAAAATAAAAGTAATAATTATTTGATTTCCAAGGATTAACTAGCTAATTATCTGGAAAGGTGGGGGTGCTTTCAAAAAATGTATTCAGCGTTTCTACCATTTATATCAGTAAAAATGCATGACTGCTTTATTGGAGTTTACAACACTAGCTAATACCAGCCCCTTCTTTCACAAAACACACGAAGGCTTTGCAGATGTTCAGGTTTTAAACAGAAGGGAGTTGACACTTCAGTAGTTCCTTTAGTAAAAATATCAAAATCTAAAAATGACAAGACTACAAAACTGGTCAGGAATGAAAACCTACAGGAGTGAAAGGCCTTGATGTTTCTCCATTCAGTAGCACCAGCTCAGAGCTTTTAGTTTTCACAGGGAAGTCCCTTCTTCCCCAGGTCCTCCACAGCATATAAAAGCTGGCTGAGGTTAGAGGCTCTTAAACTTTTACAAGCTGACATTATCCCCCTGTGCACATGGGGCACTGCCGCACAGGAAGGCGCATGGCATCAAAAATACACTTTTGCTGACTTTTGCTCATTCATAGCCTAACAAAGTGACTCTATTAAGTGTAGGAATGCATCTGGATAGGATTACTCACATCTACTTTAACACTGCTGTAAATCTGAGTTTCATAAAAATGAAATTGTGACAACATGATGTAATGTCATCGTGTCGGGGACACAACGTTGTTTTCACATTATGCAAATGAAAATTTGCTGAATACTACGATCATCCTGACGTTCTGTCAGTATTGTAAGTAAGCCAGCAATGCAGCAAATGTAAATAATCTGCAAAATAATGTTGTGCAGTACGTGTGTGTGTGTGTGCAGAGATACTGGTCAGGATAAATTAATGATACTGTGCACTATAGCACATGTGTAACTGCACAAAACGCCCTTGCCCACTTCCCCAGGCTAAATTGTGCTATCTTTATTACTGGAAAACTTTACCCGCTATTCCTTGTGCATTTGTGAGGTGGAAAGGCCCCCCAAAAAGCGTGGTTGGCTTTTCACATACTGTTTAATGACTCATGCATCATATTCAAAATGACAACAGTAAATTACAGCACAAAAGGCCTTCAAAGAGTGCTGAAAATGTGGCATGACAGACTGAGCTTTTCTGGCACAAAGTGAGCAGTGTGAACAGAGCCATATGAACTAACACTGAGCGGGTGAACAAGCCTTTTCACACTCCGCGATGCTGTAGCGCGGCCGCTCATAAAACTCTAAACCGCCTCTTTAGTTTCACGCTTGCCCTGTGTTTTACAAGTCAAGGCTGTGGCATGTGAGTATGTGTGTGTGTGTGTGTGTGTGTGTGTGTGTTGGACTGGTACACTGCATATGGGAGATGCTCTAATCAGATTTTTGCATATTTGAACCTTATGCTTCATAATTTCATATGAATTTTTCATCCTTCAAGCCAAAAGCTTGTCTTGCGGAAAAACGTGGCTCACGCTGGATAGAAGCAAGAATATATTTCCGATATGTATGTACACATACATATATAGATTATTTAAACACATATATTTGCATACACATACAAATGTCTATATTGATTTGTATTAGTTTGTATAAGTGTACTTTTTATGTTATCTTCTTGTGTTGTATAGCTTTTAAGTTGTGGGACTAATCAAGGTTTATCTTATCTTGGAAGCCATCAATTAGCATGGTGCCACTTGAATAAAGCTGTTTCCTGGTTATATGATTGATTGTTAGCACTGTTAGCCTTTTTGGTGAAACCCTTTACCATAAACCACAAACCCTCCCGGAACTACCCAATACAAGCTTTGTCAATCCATCAGAGCATTTCCGGCCGTCATATAACATCTGTGTCTGTTTCCAAAAGGAAAAAAAGTTCGTTTTTAGCCACATTTAGATTTCACTGAATAATGCCAGAATCAAATCATCTTTCAACAAAAAGATATTAACCCGCAAGATCTAGCACATACCAAATAACGCTAAACCTGCAAATATCATTCCTGCTAATTGCCACACAGCATAACGGAACATATTTTGAATGGAATTCTGCAGCCCTGGGTCCACTGGCTTTCCCCACAGGGCAGTCCTGCCGCTCTGAGTGATGAATACAGGCGGAGGTTTCATTAATCATGGGGACGCAGAGAAAGGTGTTGGGTAAAGAAAAGTGACACTGGCCCCAGTGTGTAATGCGAGAGCTCATGGGTAAATCTGTGGAGGTGAACTGTGTGTGTGTGTGTGTGTGTGTGTGTGTGTGTGTATGTATGCATATGTGTTGATTCTAACCAGGCCTGGCTATTCTCAGTGAATGGCTTGATGAGGCAGGAAGTGGCCCAAAGTGAGCAATGCGGGTTGAATGCAGCCGCAGCCCACACACACAAAGGCAAAACTAGAACAGCACAAAAAGTAGAAGTCCTAAAGCCATATCAGAGCTGGACAGGAGTCGTTTAAACAAGATCTGAGTGGCTGACTGGCAATAAAATATCTGTCACTTTTCCCCAGCCAGAACATCACTGCCCAGACCACATCGGCTAAATGGCGCAGGCAGTACACTCAATAACAATAACACGGAGCACAGCCATTTTTCCTTACTGTAGACTTGTATTGAGTACAAAAGAAATGTGCCGTTACACACTTTGTCTGTTCAGTAGCAAAATAAAAAACATTTTCTTGTATGAGGTTACTATTACACTATGAAAAATGCTCATTAATTCAACCTAAAACATATTTAATGTGCTTGCGAGCAAATCATCTGATCAGCAAATTATCAACGTATGCAATTGTATTATTTATATGAATAAAAGCAATATTTTACATAAATTAAAACTTCAAAAACATGTCCTGTTTTTTTAATAGTGTGCATCATCATGAAGTCAATTAATTCAAAGCAATGCATATGGGATTAGATTTACATGGGTAGATATAGGAATGATATAATCTCAGTGGTGTTAGTCTTGTCGTCTGGTCCGAATCGTTAGGTCAATTTTTTATGGACTCTGCTTTCCTAGATCTGGAAAACTAGTATAAAATCAATAGAAATAACCTGTGCAAAGTTTTTGTCAGATCTATGGGAGATGTGAGGTGGTTTTGAAGGCACTCAACAAAGCATTTACTTGCATTCTTTGAACATTAAAACTCAGATGTTCTAAAAGGTCTCGTCAGAAATTGCTTCTGGTAGTTACTGTATTAGAGGCAATAGCTTAGTCAACACATTCCAATGTCCATATTATGAACACTGCCATTTCTGTCCCATGCAAATCAGTCCTGGTGGTCTGTGGTAACATAATTGTACAAATATAAAGCAGATTCATATCGGATTAGAGTCACAAATCTTGCTGATAATCACTAAAGTCTTGGCCCTTCTCCAGGGGCATCTACAGTTTGTGTTTCGTTTTTGGACATGTTGCAGAGAGGTCAGTCAAACAGTAACTGATAATGACAGGTTTAGCAGAGGTTTCTTCCCATGTCCTGATGCACTTTCAAGGCTATAAACCACACCAGCTTAACATGGATCATGTCATGTAGGAGAAACATCGAGATACCACAGCCCTATCAGCGCTCTGTGACTCTGGATACTTGCCGGTAGATCCCTCTTTCAAAATGAACTGATGACAGAACACAGTAGGACTCTAGTAATGCATCATTTTCTCTTTATCTGTCTCACTTTACACACACACACACACACACACACACACATGGTTGAATGCACACATCTACACACACACACACACACACACACAGTTGAATGCACACATCTACACACACACACACACACACACCACCTCTTTGACATGCTTTTTTGATTAGCTGGCATCCATGAGGAGGGAGCAGTGTGCTAAACAAGGCAGTAAGAAAAGGGGTGTGTGAGTGACAAAGCATGTGTGAGCGTGTGTGTGACTCTGTGTGTGGCTTGGCATGTTTACGTGTTGAAGTAATTCCTGCTTTAGAACGTGCAATGTACCATTTTCTTTTATCTGTGTTCATCTATGTGCATTTTTGCTGGGTAACGTTTGTATGTGTGTGTGTGTGTGTTGGGGAGGGGGGGTGTTAACTTTCTTAACTTTTAACACAAGTTGTATTTTTATTTTTGTCTCACCGAAGTATTTTGGACCTTTCGCATTCGTCTATTGGTCATACATGTACAGAGCAGATGTTGTTTGTAAATTATAACGTTTTGTACCAGCAGCAATACATATAATGCTAACAGATACTTGCACATATAGATACTTGCACATAACACATGAAATACATTACATAACACCTAAAAAAAATAATTCATACACGGCGTCACAGAAATGACACATATAAGAGAATAATCTGACGTAAAGAAGGCGCCCACAGGCCTTCAGCTTCCATAAATCTCAGTCTGCTCACCAGGGTGTGGCAGTCAGGGGTATGTAAGGTGGGGGCTGAATGTCAAACATGATACAGCAGCTGTAAAACTGCCTGCCCTTTGGGACAGTTGTACTGATTGGCATCTGACTAATTTGCCCTCATGTTTCCCAGCTATCTTCCCATACCAAGATGTGGAGTGGATTAAGAAGATCCATCAAAATGCAGTCACTGCAGATAGAAATGCCAAAAAGTGCAGGTCTGGAGTGAGAGTGGTTTGTAGTACTAGAGTCTGACAGGTATGACATACTGATAAAAAACTAGCCCTAAAAAAGGCCATGTCATAAAATAACCACTTTTGTTTCCCTTTCAGAGAACAGAGGGATCTTTTTTTGTAAATGAGACCTGAAGTTTAGCCTTAAGGTCAATGCAAAGAAGTGTATATTTCTGAGGTTTAATCTCTTTTCCTTCAGTAAGAAAAGATTTACACACACACACACACATATATGAACAGTTAATATTACAAATAGAAATAACATTATTACTCTGGTTAAACCAATCGTTTCCACAACCAACCAATTCCACATGCTGATACGTTTTACTATGGCCACCTACTCTTGAGAAAGATTTTAAAGAGTCTGAATGTATCACCAGGAGGTATTAGGTTGAAGATCAGGTTGAAACTTTAGAGAATGTAAAAAGGTGTTCAAATGTTCTATTGCAATTTAAACCTTTCCTTGGACCACACGTCCAGGCCAACAAGCATTTAGGAGGCCTTCTTTACTGGAACATGCAGTTTATTCTGGTGCTGATAGAGGTTAAAGGGGTTCAAGAAGCTGCATGAAGTTAAAAAGAACCATGTTTACGTATCACAATCACACAGAAATGACAGGGCTGCATCAACAAACCATGGATATGTGACCCGTAGATGAACTCGAGTCTGAGGTTTGGCGTGTACAAATTAAAACGATGGTGTTCTCATGCAGAGGACACCCAAGCTGTATTCAATTAGAGCTAATCAAACTATGTGCCACGGTAAATGGAGGAGCTCAGGCTCACAGCACCTGGCGTAACTCTGATCAGCTGGAAGCTCCACAGAGAAGGCAGAACAGGCTGCAGCTCTCCATGGCAACCCGGACCTCACAGCGTTTCATCAATCAGAGAGGTATTTATGAGGGTCTCTGCTGAGACGCCCTGAAACAAGACTCATCATTGGGGATTTGTAGAATTTCTACACTATCTCCTCCATCTCCATTCTTCCAGTTAACTCACAATTTGTCCATTGTATCCTGTACTCACTGCTTTCCGTTCACTTTCTTTTTCTGAATTCATTGTGGGGTTTACATAACATTTTAACCTTTTGTTTTTTATTGCAGCCATTTAGGTAGACCATTTAAAGGCAGTTATTTAATTGATTACATTGTGTACATGCATCAACATGTATGAATCTTCAAATGAAGGATGTTTGGTCACACTTGAGTAAGTGTTCCTAATAACATTATTGGTGCATGCAACAACAATGGATATATCACTACTGGTATATATCACTACTGGTGATATATCAGTACTGGTGATATATTAGGCCATTGACGGCAGCCGACTGCTTCACTCAGGTGAATAGGTTAAATGGGTTAAAATAATTTCTATTTTAGCCCATTTAAGTAATAAAGTTACAGACGGCGTACAGTAGTAAAGTTTATGCATTTACATATATGCAAATCTACAACGTCCCAGGGATGCTGGATTGGACTGAAATCTGGGGAAGCCAAGTCAACACCTGTCTGTCATTTTCCTCAAACCATTCCTGAACTACATTTTAACAGTGTGGCAGGGTGTCACTATTGCCAAAGAAGGGTGTACTAGGTCTGAAACAATGTTTAGGTAGGTGGAACATGTCAAAGTAACATCCACATGAATACCACAATTTTTTTTTTCTGGAAATACCAAATTTTTTTTTTCTTCCTCAATATACGACCATACAATCATAATGAAATTCAATTGTAATAAAATTTGGCTGTGTGCACTGAAAATATAGAATCCAAACTGAGGTTATTACATGTGTTCGCCTGGTGTAGCCTTGACATGTAGAGTTATCTGTCTTGCTACCACATAATTAAAAAACTGCCCATTCAAAAACATGGCTATTTACTTCATGTCTACCTTTAAGAGTGGGCGTTACATGTTTCCTATGTTTCCCACAGCCATAAAATGTTCCAAACATTATTTCCTGGCCATTTAAACATGTTTTGTTTTCAACAAAGCCATGATATTCATATTTGCCATGATTATGTTGCAGACTTGCTTTCTGGCAAAAAACAAAAGACACAAAGAGAATTTTATTGTTTTCTGGAAATATCACTAAAACCTTTATTGTTTGCAGTGGCAATTATAGAGTCTTGGGCAGGAAATATCGTGGAGTGGGTGGGGTGTGGTTTGGGTGCAAACATAAATATTGTGTTGGGGGGGTGCTGTGGCCAATATATTTTGTTGACTGGGGGGCTCAACTTATTAATTGAGCACACATGAGCACAGTCTGTCAGGGAAAAAATGGACACAATTTTATTTGCAGCATTCCAAAGTGATCTGCAATAAACAAACATGACGGCCGTTACCATACAGCCTACAGTGGGCCTACTATAAAGATAGTCACTGTGGTCTCCCCCTCCCTCTGATTACCTTTCTTCTACACTTCTTCGCATAAAGCACTACACTCATACATGCATCATACATGCACCAAAGCTCTCCTGAGAGCTCCTCTTCTCTCCCACTCTTTACCTAAATCCTTCATAAAACAACTTCGCAAGGCTCAACAAATTCTTACTTGTTTTACTACTGATTTGCCCACAAAGGAAACTACAGAGCTATGCTACAATACAAATAAATCTTTACGAATGCTAAGAAAAACACCTAGAAGCAAATGTTTTACAACCTTTCACATGTTTGTTGGCGCTGTTACTTTCTTATAAATTGCGCTAGACCTTGTTCACAGCTTGTACATGTTAAACATGTCAAGGGCATAATTAATGCCCCCTTTTACTCAGCATTTGGTAATTTAGTTATTTACTTTATTACATCAGAGAAAAAAAATTATTTGCATTAGATGAATGCGGTAGGTCCAAATATTCCCTAAAGGTAAAATTAAACCCACAAGGCAACCCAAGAACAATAGCTGTGGATCCATCTTAAGGCCAAAGGCCTGTAAGTTGGCCCGTTATTATTATCTCTGTGATGTGTGATGTGTGCAATGAATCACTTACAAAACAAATAAGCTCAAGAAAATGGAAAGACCGCAGGTACAAACTCCACTGTAACGGGGTAGCATATGTAAAAGAGTGTGGTTATCATTACAGACGTAGAAGAAGAAAGACTGTGCAGTACACTCGTCTGTCACTCGGAATCTGGTTGTGTGCTGCTGGGTGTAATAATAGCGTCAGCTCAGGTGACAAGGCACAGACTTGAGTAACACGAGTAGCGAGGATTATTAGTTTAACGTGAGCTGACATGACAGGAGATTGACCAAACAACACAACTTTTACATTACACCAGTCACCTGATCCAACTAAAAAGTGAGCAAGGGTTTGAGGGAGAGAATGACGAGAGAGAGGTAGGGAGGGAGAGAGAGAGAGAGAGAGAGAGAAAGCGAGAGAGAAAGAAAGAAAGAGAGAGAGAAAGCGAGAGAGAGAGAGAGAAAGAGAGAGAGAGAGAGAGAAAGCGAGAGAGAGAGAGAGAAAGAGAGAGAGAGAGAGAGAGAGAAAGCGAGAGAGAGAGAGAGAGAGAGAGAGAGAAAGAGAGAGAGAGAGAGAGAAAGCGAGAGAGAGAGAGAGAGAGAAAGCGAGAGAGAGAGAGAGAGAGAGAGAGAGAGAGAGAGAGAGCGCGAGAGAAAGACTTACAGTCACCAGTATATGGTGACTGTAAGTCTTTAATATAAAACTAAAGATTGGCCTGCATTATTATGATCAAAATTATTCACCATTACCCAGGGCCAAACCTATTATACCCAAAACTATCAGAACCATAAATGTAAAAACTTTGGGTCATAAATGTCAAAAATGAAATAAAATATCCCTACAATAAAGCTCATTTCTAATAGCGTCCTTAAGGGTGTAGAAGGAGCATGTAGTACAACATACTACATAACACTAAGTTAATGGTGATTCACATTAAGACTGTAAAAGTCATTCGGTGTTTTATCTGAATCTTGTATCAGACATATTAAAATATACTGTAGAGTGTATGTACTGTAATTTTACAGTGACTCAACAAAGGCCCTGGCATAGAACTACCACTATTTCCTATTTATAACAACTGACTGAAACCTGGCTAGACTCCTGCTCTCCCGTGACGTGTCTAAGACTTCCAGAAGGGCTAGTGTGAGGTTTCCTCTAACATTGGTCCCATCCACTGCAAATCTAAATCTGACTGGCTGTTTTCTCTGTCACTTCATTATTGCTCTATGTGGGTAGCTAAGCTAACCTGAGGGCCTAACCAATAGAAGAGCTAGACTGGTTATATCTACCTAGATTACACAGAGAATGAAATCCTGATTGGACAATTTTCTGTTTGTTGTTTTATAACTGTAATGCTTTTGTTTCTAACCAAAATGTAACAGAGAAATAAGTTTCAGAATTTAAATACAACAAGAATGACAATTCTATTGAATTTCAATTAATTACAGACATCTATTATTTTTTATTTCACAGAAAACATTACACTTTGTCTGAAGGCCTGGAAGGCCCTGAGGATTTCCCTCTGCCATTATTGAATCACCTTTTAACTAATTAAACACAAAAGAGTCTGGCCTGGAACATCTGGCATTGTTCAGGTCGCTCATAGCACATAATCAACATTTTTATGATTTATTACAGGGTCAGTTGCATATTGCAGCATGTTTGCATTTTAAGTATTGCAAAAGGCAATTCTGTGATAATGACTGCCAATATATTGAACAGTTCTTTTGTGCACATTTGTACAAACAGATCCAATTAACAATAACCCAGCTTCCAATTTTGTATTGCATACATCAGTCTACTTAAGAGTTCTGGAAAACAGCAACATCCAGCGGGACTACAGTTGACTTTAGGTGCGTGAGTAACATTCGGCTAATACAGCTTTGCGTTATGATGCTAATCTGTATTCTGACTGTTGGCTAGCCCAAGATCAGTCAGCTCACATAAGTGGAAACAAAAGCAAGACTGTTTGTACTGTCAAATAATTCATCTGAAGCACCAATATGTTGAATTTTTGAAAGCTGAGCTTTCTGTGTTAATGACTGCTCTGAGAATATCTGGCATTAACAAATGTTCAGCGTAAACTGAGTGATTCTTCTCGCAGCATCCTCTGGACATCAGCCCAGCTCCATGACTAGAACAATGGACTTACAATATTCCCCAGCTGTCCATTAAGCCTAGCATGAAAGATCATCCACCTGCGCTGCAGTCGACCTTGTCAGTCCTTAGTCTCATCCAACTGTTTGAGCTGAGTTTAGAACATCGTTTATAACCTGAAGTAGTTTTTCAGCTCAGACAAACGCCCATTCTTCATGCCAGAACTGATCGACCTTAAATGTAGACCACTCTGTGCATAAATGCTATTCATTCTAAAGGCATGGATATTACTGGATATTGCAGATATTATGGAAGAAACACAACTATTCCAAGGACATGATCCACTGCTTGTACAGAAAAACACAAGTATCTCTAATATAGTAGCTCTACAAGAGAAGGGGTCCTTTATCATGAAAGTTTCACACAATGGAAAGGGAGTTTTCTTTTGTGTTTGAATGATGTAAAAAACATTAGATACATGGTTTTGTTTGGACAGCATTGAGCCTTATTTACTCTGAACCCTTCATCAACTACCCTGACTACACTGACTAAAACAGAGTACATGTGGACACTGGATTTGGTACAACTAGTGACAAATTACAGATCAGCAATGTCTTTGTACTTATCTTTTAAATGACTTAAATATGGTTAAATATGTAGGCGCACCTCTGGGAAAAGTATGTACTCACCTTCAAGACAGACCAACAGATCACAACCCGAGCACATGCAAAAGAAAAAAAGAAAGACATGATTAGTTAAACTGCACTCTGCAGTTAAAACTACACTCAACAGAAATCTTTCCTGACACTTTTATGTTAGCGATTAGGCCTGGCAGTCAAAAAGAACTGCCCACATGCATGTATAACGCACTGATGTTTCGCTCTCGTGTCTGTTTTTGGTGTGTTTCCTGTCACTTAACGAAGAAAAAACACAAGAAATAGTATATTTTCCGACAAGACACCACAACATGTCATGCAGTCCATCAAGTGAAGTTAAAGCACAATTAAAAATCCACTGAGATTTTGTGAGACTATGCAGGGAATTCTGAGGAGAAGGACTATCCAACCACTATGGAAAGTCTGTGGACAACATTGTTGGAAGCAGTTTCTTTAAGTCATTCAAAATAACTTTGCAAAAGCACAACAAAGCTGCGAGAGCCCGTCTTCAACAGGACCTACAAGATGCTGGTAAACACTACCTTATCAGTGCTTCAGTTAATAAAAACAGTCAAAGACAGTTCTTGAAGAACAGTGATGGAGAAATACAGAGGCAGACAACCATTTACGCTCAGTCACACCGAGGGGCAATTTAGTGTGCTCAACTGACCTATCCCTGATGCATGCATGTTTTGGTGGCGGGAGGAAAAGCTGAAAGTCACTAAAATAAAATAGTAAATGCTTGTACAGTGCAGCTGTACACTGTATCAACTGAAGGTAGACCCTATTAGAATGCTGCTCAGAAGTTACTCTTCTCTGACAGCTGGAACACCTCATTTTGAATTGAATGTAATTCCAATCAGAATGTAAAGATCCCTGACGTCAAAAACTGAACGCAAATAAGAAATAAACACATCAGTATAATGTTCATCAGCAGTCTGTAGCTCCTCTAGTCCTGAAGAGAACCTTGCAATGAATTATCAGGTTTTAAAACAATTTAAAGCGGTTTCCCACAAATTCTTCATTGTAGTCCATTGATCATCCATGGTGGCTGGATCTCTCCTCTCCTCACATTTCCCACTGCAGCCCCAAAAGCTCTGAGAAGCTCTCTTTGAACTGTGTCTGAATTCAACTTAATGAACTGCTTGGAATCTTGCATTGTTTTGGTGAGATTTCCATGATTTGTTGTGGATTTCATCCTTTAGGTAAACAGACAGGAAAAATACATCAACACAGTTACGACGCATCTATGTATGACATCTGTGCAAGTGAGTAATTCTTTTTGACTGCCAGTATCATTTTATTTGATGCATCATTTCATTTCATTTTGTGTGCTATGGTCCATGTGATGCAACATTTTAGTTCTTTTCTCTTCATCTGCACCCAGATTCTTCTGAGCGCTAGACCCATGCCAGCCTTTCTTCGTTTCACACTATAAAAAACATCAGCTGACCTGAACCGACACTACTTTATAAAAATACATTTCATGTAGCGTGACATTTTAACGCACAGTTCTTCTACAGATCTAGCTCCAGTGCTCTACTTCTCCTTGGCCAGCTAATCAACGTCTTCAGAAAAGCTCCATTAACCAGATCAGATATGTTAGATATGTGAGCAAAACGCTGTGCAGGAAGGCATATCTTCAAAAGGATCATTATAGGTAAGCCAAGTTTTCAAAATGATGGAAATCGCCTCATGGGTAACCCAGCGTAGGTATAAGTGTCTATCAGAAAGTCTATTACAAGCATTATGTCAGTATCAGCAACACTATGAAAAAGAGCGGTTCATGGTAGCACAGCAAAGGGAGAAAATGTCATTTAGTTATTTCATGGTCCATTACGATTGTGAAATGGAAAAGCACAAAAGGGTCTTTCAGCGAAAGTCTCTGAATGGCCTAATAAAGGCAGGGCTGGAGGGATCTGAAAGAGAAAGAGAGACCAACCCAAAGCCAGATGCCTCATAAAAACAGACATATGATATCAGGGAATATGACTCCATAGTGCAGGCTAGACAGGTCAATACTAATGATTCAACAGCAGACAGCGACTTGGAGTGTGCAAGTGTGACATAATCATAGCGCACAAGGGATCCACTGGAAGGAAATCTTTCAGATGCCCATAATCAATATCTCAGTGTCTACATTTGGCCATATTGATGCCAGCACCAATATTTTTTGATGTATTACAATTAAGCAAAAATAAAATGACAATCAACATCTGCACTGTAAAAATACGCATTTTCCAATCAGGGGTATGTTCTTTCACACTTACCTCACATGCCAAATTCCACATCAGAGTTTGGGTTTTTTGTAACACCTTTTACATTTGGTTTGGTTTCTGTCAGTGCAAGAATTCTCTTGGCTAAACTGCACCACATTATGATCCATTGATCCATTCCATGCCCAAAATGTATTAATGATCGAATGTATAATCCTACATATTATACCACATGGAAAGAGAGATGCATAGTGTTAAAATGCCACAATCAGAGTAATCAAAATCAGCCTTACTTGATTGTTGCTTTGTTAGGATCAACTGCTTTAATCATGTCAGTTTGAAGTTTTCCCACCAGGTTGCCAATGACTGACTCAACCAAAAAAATATATATATACGTTCCATGATCCAATACTTTGTCATTGATCATCTGCTATTTTTGACGCAGCTTGCATTGGAAGAACAAGATCAGTGTCAGTGTAAAGAGTTAAAGCAGGCAGCAGTGTTAAAACTGGCAAGACAGTGCTGACGTGCACTGAGAAAAGCACGCTCTAATGTTGAATTACCTCATCTGGGGTGGACCATAAAAACAATTAGGCAGGATACACTTGGGTCCAACAACATTTGGTGCCGTTTTGTGTGCACCTCTGATTGGGTGTTCACACCTGTCAAATCAGACCTTACTAAAGAACACGCTTGACAGGTTCCCACCAAACAAGGTGGGTATGAACATGCTTTTAGTGTTGGTCTTTATGACAAAGAACCAGTAGAGTCATATTAATAAAAAATAAATACAGTGAATTTGACAAAAAGGACTAGTTAACCTCTTATTTTAAGGAAATATGCAGTTGGTCAGTGCTCAAATAACCATTTTTTTTTTTTACATTTTATGATGTCATTTATCATGATACTGCTAAATATTGTCATATTAGAGATCCATAATTTGATTACTAAGCAGTCCATTGCAATATAATTATTAGTATCAAACTGTATTTACAGTATAAAAAGACTCTCTCTCCCGCTCCCCCTCAGTCTGCTTGTCTGCCCTAAATTGCTAACAGATTAGCCAAACGCTCTATGCCAAGTCGGGATGGGGTAGCTCTGGCTGTGTGCTTGCTGCGGGAAGGCAGAGGCTTTGTACTGCTGCCTCTCCACAAGCCAAGGCCTGACGAAAGAAAAACAGCTAAAGCGCTTCACTTAATTTAATAATAAGATGGACCTATGAGATCACCAGCTGAGGACGAAGGGACGGGCCCACACAATCACCCGTCGAAACACATACCGTCGACTTTCTGTTAAGACTGGCCAGGCATGGCGCCTCAGCTCACTTCGAAACTTTCAGTGAGTTATTGCTCAACTGGGCTAACAAAATCCATTTCTTCATGAAGGAATTCACCTGAATTTGAGAAAAAGACAAAAATCTACAACGGTTTAGATGCTGAAGCATTTGAATAAACTATGAGTGACAGCAGTTTATTCTGGTGGGCCGGTTCTGTAAACTCAAAAAGAATTACACAGATCAGATGGGTGGATGTGTGCGTATGTGTATGCGTGTATGCGCACGCGTGTGTGTGTGTGTGTGTGTGTGTGTGTGTGTGTGTTTGTGTTAGTGTTATCTAAATCCATCATCCGGAACATACAGGCCCAGACAAAGGACAGCAGGTCGGACTAGTCTCTAGTATTTGCCTGGAGTTTTGTCGTCAACAACACATAGGCCTATTGCCCATTACACAGCCCGAGCCCCTTAACTCCCCCTTAATGTTAATGCTGAGATTTTCAAACGTTGCCTTTTCAGTGCATATTCTGTCTAAAATGTGTACAATATGATTTTAGCTTCCAGTAGTGCTGGCCAATACTATTTAATACTGAACAGTACTTTTAGCTATATTGATAGACAACAAAACATATAATATTAATTCAATATGTCTAAACAGATATAATAAAAAATATATTTTTTTAAAAAAGGTACATTCTGAAAATGGGGTTTCTCTCTGGTTGGGGTTTAGGGTACAATGTAAGGTTCCATTTGGTGTCATTTTATGAGCAGAACAGACAAAAAAAGTAATAAAAATCAAATATAGAAAGGATATTTATATAAAAGTAAATATAAAAAGGATATTTAGGATAGAACTCCTTGGGTGGCATGGATTTATTACATTTATCAAAGGATACCTCTAAATATTGCCAAATGTGATAAAAACATTGTCATATTGACTTGCATCAGTACCCACTGTCCAAAACTAACTTTCAGTGATTTATTCCAAACAGGCCTCATGAAAAAAAGCTCATCAATGTACTTTAATGAACGAAAGCGACCATTACACAAACAAACCAAAACAACCACAGTTAAGCCCTCTAATTTCCGTATAAAAGCTCTCTAGCCTCTTGGGCTTGAGTCAGACCGACAAGCACAAGTGGAACTCACAGAATGCTGCGATTAAGGCTAGTGTAGTTTAAAGGCTGCCTGTTGCTTTGGGCAATCACTTTTTATTTACTGACATGCGTCGCTTGTTACTAGGAGGACCGTTTGTGCTTCATTTACTCAAGCAAGATGTTACCACTTACCTCTGTTTTCCCTTCAACTACTTAGACACGCTACGCTTTTGTTTGATCCGAGACAGTGCCAAAACTGAGAACAGTCTTCAAAGTGGTCACTATTAGAGCCAAGAGTGACCAGATTAATTGCTACCAATCTACGGACACTGGAAAACACATGTGCAGCACACACATGCAAGGTATCTTTGGTGAAACGTACACAAATGTAATATACATTTAATGTATTCAATTCAGTATAACAAATGCCACGTAGGCCAAATGAGACACGAGTGTCCCTCTGAAGGCAGCATCGGGCACAACAAGGCATGTGTGGGACGAGAAATGATAGCAAGTGAGCTATCAACTAACATAGATCATAGAAAAACAACCAGCAGGTTGGTTGTGACAGGGCTATTAAGATAGAACCTTTCAGATAGATGTAGTGCTTCATATGTCATGACAGGAGGCATGAAGATGGGCCCTTAAAGATAGCTTCACCTCCACATGAAGTAGTAAAAACAGCAAACAATGACTTGCATTGGCTATACAGGTCTTGCTCTGTCATAGCAAAAAAAGCGCCCTCATAGAAACAGTCTAACTTTCAACAAAATTAGTCCAAAAAAGTGATCAAACCCACAAGGTTTCTTAAAGCGTGGCTATAACGATTTGCGTCAGACATAAGTGAAAGTGACCCATCTGCCATATGTGAACACACCACAGCACACAGTATGAACAGCATGAAATTCTCTCTCTGTATTTAACCCATTCACCAAGTGAAGCAGCGGGCAGCCAGGAGCACAGCACCCGAGGAGCAGTGTGTGGGGATGGTACCGTACCTTGCTCAGGGTACCTCAGCGGTGCTTAGCAGTCTTGGGAATCTAACCCACAACTCCCTGATCGCAAGGCAAACGCCCTAACCACTAGGCCACCAGCTGCCCTATAATGTTAAAGCTGTTTCCGCCCGCATTCGAACCAGGGACCGTTTGCTTGTGAGGCGAACATGATAACCACTAAACTATGGAAACACAAAGTATATCAAGCAAATCAAGGAGGCCTTCCTGGGAACCGTTCTTCAGTACGAACGAGCTTGTTCGCTGATAATGCTCAACTTGTTTACCGTGAGTTATCAGATCTGTAAAAAATGACAAGTTCATAGTGAGGGCAGATGAAACTGTGGTCAAACCTCATCTCTCGTAGCTTTTCATCAACACTGAAGCTAGACTAACTTGGACAGGGGCCGGAGTGTAGGACAGAGGAACTGATAATAAACAGGGATGCTTTTTAGCAAACTGTCAGGTAGTAGCTCATTTGGGCTCACATCAAGGTGATATTTGCCCTTTAGCAGAGATCAATATCATAAAGCAGGGCAGGCTTTTTATGGGGAGAATATTGTTTGACAAAAGGGTCACAAGGTTGGACAATCAATACATGGAGAGTGTCAGACTGGAATGCGCAGTGTATGTGTGTGTATGTGAGTGTGTGAGCACTGCCCTAGGACACTTGAAGACTGGTAGTCTGCCTATCTGCCCCTCACTGCTCCAGAACATCTTCCCCATTTGTCGTCCATTCTTCGGAACAGAGGCACATTATGCCTCTGGCTCTTATCACTCTATCAAACCAGAGTAGGGAGAGGGAGAAAGAAAGAGAGTGATGGTTCAGGTATAAAAGGATGCCCTCTCTTTCCTCTGCGCTCAAACATGCCTGGGATTCCAGTACGGCGGCTCTTTTATCACGCTTCAACAAGGTTTATAGTGTGGGCTCTGTAAACCTATCCGCTCATGAAGAATTACTCATAAACACCCAGCAACACCTGAAGATACTCCTCTGCCTGTGGGGACAAAAGAGCACACGCACACACACACACACACGCACACATGCAAACACACACACACACACACACACACCCCAGTGTGGCTATGTGTAAGCTTTACCACTCACACTTAACACAATACACAATACACTTCAGCCCACTCTTCAGACTGCATTCACAGGATTTATATGGATTTATTAGCTATTAGACCACATTGCATTACCTGTCAAATTATATATTTTAGAATCTAGGATCAAAAAACTTTTTAAAATTGTTTGTTAAGATTCACGTCTTAATAGCATGGGGAAATTAAGGCCATTCTAATATTTACTTTTATTATTTTATATCAGCCATTAATTTTTAAAAATAATTTATACTCACACACAAGCATTTTTTTTTCTTTCAAAAAAGCATAAAGAGCAGTGCATTCAGTAATGTAATAAAGTAAAGTAATGTAATCATTCAGTAATGTAACTAATGCATGAAAATGTGTTTTGGGGGACACTATTCAACCAAATGAATGGTCGACGAAACTCATCCCTAAAACCCTTCCCCCACACCACCTTAAGTTTTTCTACAAAAGAAAATCTTCTAGTTGTTGGCACCCTTACCAAGTACGTAGAAATATATAGTGAGTTTTCAAGGTGGATTTAACCATTTTACATTGAAAATTTTGGCAACATACATAGAACTTCCTGCGGTTTGGTTAAGCATCTCATTAACAGGCCATGATTTAGGCAAACTACTCAATTCTGTACTGCATTGCACTAATTTTAGTGCTTCAGGAAATACCTGATGATTGGCTGTAAAAACAGATATTGCCCACTTTTAAAGTAGTGGTGCCCCCTCTGTGACTTCTTTTGCCCTCTTACCTAATTAACCCTGCTGTCAGGTCTGCTGCACAATGATCACAGAGTTAGCGGTGCAAAGGTACAATGGAGTATTGGCAAAGATGAATAAATATTCTTAATAGAGAAATACAATTAGCTAGTAGCAGAGTCAAACCTGATTAAGGAATTCCATGGATTTTGAGAAACACTTTATTGTTCATAGACAGACAGTGATGAGCTTAATTCAGAGACCTCTTGATCCCAGTATATGGATCATCTGCTAAATTACAGTAGTGAATGCATGTGAACCCATTTAGGTACAAATTTTCTTGGCTTGCTTTGAACTCTCTCGCAAAAGGTTTCTGAGTAACATTACCCAGCATCATTCGCAATGACATCAAAGCTAGTGGCTTTAATTGAGATTCAGAAGTAAAGGGAAATGATTTGGATTAGTGGAGGTAAAAAACTGGTTCCCAGTCCCACAGACCCTCAGACCCACTGCGTGATCCTAATCAAGTGGTTCAGAGCAGGGAAAACAGACAAAGAGCAAATCAGTCACATGAACTGATAGAAAGAACTCTGGAGATAGTGCAGTAATGTAAACAGTAGGGATGGACATCTTAACCATTTTGGCTATTAGAATAGGCAGAATATCATACATTATTTAATTCATGTTGTCTATCCAATTTCACACACTTTTTAAAGAGCTAACTAAAAAAAAGAGAGGTTCAGAATATCCAGTTTCTCTGATGTTTAGGTGATCCTTTGAAGTCTTGTCTGTTGCTCTCATTTACTATCAGTGGGCCCTTTTTCTCTTAGTGTTCATGTGTGCGTGTGTGTGTGTGTGCGCGCGTGTGTGTGTGTACACAAGAGCCTTTCTAGGTATCAAACCCTCGCAAATCACCAGTGGAGGGTGTATGTGGCTGGGGAGGCTCGGGGGCAGGTTGCCGTGGCTCTTCAGGGGTCGCTCACTCCTGTTCCTATGAAATCAGACACTGGGGTCAGCTGGATCAAAAGGTCACAAAGGTGAACGAGGTGTGGCCTGCAGGGGCTGACCAGCGGCTTCTCCGTTCCCACAGACAATCGGCATCCGCTAACTCTCCACAAATGCAGTTGATCAGCCGATACATGTTGGTTTGACGTTTGTTTCTTTAGTTTTGCACTGGAGCTGCCAGTCTAATATAGCATATACAAGGATAATAGTCTTTGAATCAGTATTGCAGAAACTGCATGTCTAAATTACCACACATTTATCTCAAATTGAATCTCAAATAGACTTGCTTATGTAGTTTGGGCACCGTACGGCATACCATTATTTGTCAAAAAGTGATGAAACAGAGGCAAAATTCAGACTTCTGTTTTTCGTTAGGAACCCTACTCCATTTATAGCTACAAACATCATCCAGTGTCACAAACCCCATACGTAGGTACAAATTAACATCGCTGAGGCATGTGTCTAACAATGTTTATTTGAATCCATAAGCTTCCATTACTTTTTAGATACATTAGCATTATAGTTCCAGTGCAAAATTATAAAAGACACCAAACAAATCACCTGATCAACTACAGTTGGGGTAAGAAAAAAAATTGGCCCCATCTCTGACCAGGCTTTGTGAGTACTTAACACAAGAGACCAATACTAAACGAAAGATAAAAGCAGTATGGTAATGAGCTTAGTCACTCACTATACCTATACAAATGTATTACAAGGCTGTGTTGCGTTTATGCCTTTTAAATGATGGCAGTTGGGTGCACAAGTGTACTGCCAAGTCACATTACGCGTTGCTTCATATTACACAGCACAAGCCCCAGTAAAGCCATGCCAGCATTAGATACATGATACTAATGTTGAGATTTTTACTAATGAGTTGGTCTGCACTTTGGAATACAATCAGAGACGCTGCTTTGAAATGGAAATGAAACGTAAAACAGATGAATCTTTTCAAACAACTTTTTAATTGATTGGATCGCCATTTGGAACCAGAGCCCACACACACAGGGAGATATAAAACAGAAGGGTAGTCTCTCTCTGTCCCTTTCTCACTGTCTCTCTCTCCCTCTCCCTTACACACACACACACACACACACACACACACACACACACACACAGACACACAAAGAGCCCTGGATACTGTTGCTCCCATTAGCAGCAGCTCGGGAACATCTGCTAGTGGGTATGCTTACTGTCCACTACTGATCTAGCCTTTGAAGATTAGGTAAGAGTGTGTGAGCACGTAGGTTCACATATGTGTACATATGTGGGTTTGTGCAGAACATCAAAAATATCTCAAAAATAATGTGAGAGTTTGTCAACTTGCTGATTTTTTTGATCTGGTTATCTGATCTGACATGAAAAACAGGAAAACTACATGTATAGACCCTCTCCAGGTCATAAAAGGGATCAAGGGTTGTAAATCTAATTGCTAAAGCATTCCTGCACTGTTTGGGGCAAAGCTTGTTTGTGACCATCAGCAGAAAAAACACAAGAGCATTCGTCTGCAGGTTTTGAAGAGAGACTTTTGATCCTTGTTGGTCTGCACCCTAACTGACACAGCTGAACCAAAAGGTAAGAGTGATCAAGAGGAAAACCAAACTACAGAAGTGGACACCAGCTGAGACAGAAGACACATCTGAAATTTTGGCCATCCAAAAATGGCCAAAAGAGTAAAGAAAATTATAAACATTCTGTTCTCAATGTTTTAATTGAATAAGTCTACAGCAAAAAATCAACACATAATTTCAGTGGAAATAAGGGGTAGAAATACAGGCTCCTTACTTTCCTGCTAAGATGTGCTCAAACTATGCAAAAAACAATAAAAAAGAAATTCGAAATAAATGATGCAATGGTACAAAAAGTCAATTCTAAAAAAATCTAATTAATTGAGGTTTAATTTAATGTAATTTTGTGGGTGGCTCAGTATGTCCTGAACGTCATTTTGTGTCATCCAAACTCTTCTACAACCTTTGTGAGCAGCGACTATCAGACACTCTGCCTCCATGCATAAAAGTTGACACACAGCAGGGATGTCCACAGCGCTGTCCAGTGTGTTGCCTGTATGCACCAGATTAAACTCAAATTCACTGATTATGAAGGTCTTCTTGAGTTGAATCAGCTGTATTAGCTGTAAAAATGGTGCAGTGCTGAATGTACATGGCCTTGACAGAAAGACCTTTTAGAAACATTTGGACACCGTTTTTATCTCTCCCTCTAAAATAAAACAGCAACTCTCCTAACACTCCACCATCTGACCGTCTAGTTGGTCTTTTGGCTGCCTTGCTCTTTAGTATTTTTTTACTTTGCGGAGGGGGCTGAAAAGCTGTGCAGGGGACATTAATCACAGGCCCGATGGAGGTCAGGAGCAGTTCACGGATCAGCGCTAAGCAAGTGAGCGAAACAACAAGAGGCTGAGAGACCCAGTGAGCTTCTACAGAGAGACTGCCCTACTAAAGCCCTGCTGAACACGGTTTACCCCACAGTCCTGCCCCAGTGTAGTCTCAAAACACAGTCCAGGTGGGACAAACAGTGAGGGAGCAGTTAAGCAGGAAAGCAGTGTGTCTCTGGTGGTAACTAGCCTAAAAGTACATGTCTGGCAACTCTCCCAGTTACTCCTGCCCTTCTTTTACAACTGTGCTATTCATGACATCACTAGATGATACAACCCTATGATGTCTGGAATTTTTTTTTAACAAGCAAATTTCAAACAAAATCGTCTGGATCTGTGACATCACCTACATGGAATGATCAGGCTGCCAGTAAGAAACATGGGGTATGATCAGGACTGAGTATTTTTTGATAAAATAAAGTTTTGAGGCCAGTAAAAGTCTTCTCTTATCTTTATAGTATCATTGGCGATACCTTGAGTTACTGTAACACCACTGTATCATTTCAAACTGATGCCAACACGCCATTAGACAACTTCCAATTCCGAAACTTGTGCAATAGACCCTTGTACGGGCTAGAACAGGGGTGTCGAACTCCAGTCCTGGAGGGCCGTGGTCCTGCACGTTTTGGTGATTTCCCTGCTCAGAAACATCTGGTTCACCTCGCCAGGTAATTGTCAGGTTTAGTGAATGAGTTAGAGGAGGAGAACCATCAAGCTGTGCTGGACACCGGCCCTCCAGGACTAGAGTATGATACCCCTGGGCTAGAATCACGCTGGGATGGGCAGCAAAGGAGCACCCACCCACTCCTCAAGAGAACAAGCCCAGTTGTGTTCTTTAGAAATCCTGATCACAGATGGCTGTAGCATCGCCAGGCATCAAATTTGCGACAAACCAGTGTTGGGCCCAATGTTTAGATGGTTGCACTTTTCAGTACCATGAAAGTACTGAATTTCAATATTCAGGTCCAGCTACAATGGCCCAGTTCTATTCCATTTATTCCTGCAGACTTTTAGCTCCTGACCCTCATCACTGATTTTCTGGCATGTAATCAGAAGTAGTCATCATCAAATAGAAATCAAAACAAAAACAACGTGAAACCCTACGAGGTTAATGCACCTCAATCAAACCTCAAACCTCAATCAGAAAGCATTATGGTGTAAAATACTGCCATTATGATAAACTCTAAAGAGCATGGTGACCTTTAATACCGCTGAATGTTTATCTGGGAAACACACACACACACATACATACACCCACATACACAAACATACACAGTACAGCACATAAGATAATGCATAGTGACTCTCAATAGGGGTTATAACATAAAAAAGCTCTGGAGAAAATCTCAACAGGCTCTGATAAATGGTCATGATAAATGAGCTGCTCCCTCCACACACGCACACCCACATTTACACGGCCATATGGCCACAGCTCTGAACTACATTATATTCAACTCTCAATAGTGTCACAGACAGAACAGCGCTTGAAAGATTATCTGAAATCACGCCCCTACAGATCACACCTTTAGAAGTAATTTTTGCAAAATTCTCAACTTTGAGAATTTGGATTGCACTACTTTTTTTGTTTTTGAGAAGGTTTCCTTGTTACTTCTAACAAGTAGCTACAACACATCTAACCAGTTATGGCAGAGAAAAAAGGCCAGATATTTAGATAGAAAAAAGCTAGGTGGGAGTAACTGCTCCTTTTTTATTAAACCAAAAGAAGCACTTTAGATACAATAAATGCAAAACATACATCGGACATGGCCATTTAGTCTAGTGATGCAAAGATTCAACGTACTGACCTGATTAACGGTTTAATTCTTTAGTCATTGTAAAACTGTAATAGTTTTGGAACAAAAAGATGTTAGACGGAATTTTGCTTTGTGAACATTTCCTATAATACATTAGCCTCCACTGTATGTTTATGATTAAGTTTATTCGCACAGGGTTAAGGTGGGATTGAACATCTGGAACCATGATGGAGTTTGCTATCAAAACCATCCTGAGCAGGTCTGTATAGTGGAACGGTTTCAATCACATCAGAGAGAGAAACATCTGTCTACAAGTCATTGCATTACAATAAGAAACAAAGTGTCTAACTTACTGAATGTGATGTTATTTTACTACTATAAAACATGCATCAGACTGGTACTCTGTAGTGGTGGTTATCATGAGGTCAAATATCAGAACTGGCTATCATCATTTATTCTCCATGTAAATGACCTGATCAATAATCGTTTGGTCTCAGAAAGTTTTGACTGGAATCAGATCCTTTCCAGTCGAAAATCAGTTATAATTATATGTGTTGTGCTTGGTCTGGGATTGGTGTGTAATATGGGTACAGCAAGAGAGGAGAGAAGCACATTGTGGCTGATTCAGGGCTGTAACACAGTAAGAGAGAGATAGAGACAGAGTGAAAGAGAGGGAGAGAGTGAGAGAGAGAGACAGAGAGAAGGAAAGAGAGAGACAGAGAGCGAGAGAGAGACAGAGAGAGAGAGAGAGAGAGAGAGAGAGAGAGAGAGAGAGAGAGAGAGAGAGAGAGAGAGAGAGAG
>JBBPCX010000114.1:13634440-13649528 GCA_037974365.1 Hydrocynus forskahlii
GAGAGAGAGAGAGAGAGAGAGAGAGAGAGAGAGAGAGAGAGAGAGAGAGAGAGAGAGAGAGAGAGAGAGAGAGTATTCACCTCATTCTAAATACTTGAGTCTGCCCCCAGGATCAATTCTGAGGTTATTTGGGGGCTGGTTACTAGCTTCCACACATCAGAATTTTTTCTCAAAATGTGGATCAATATTGCAATTCTGTATGTTACAATTTTTGTGTGGATTTAAAAAGTGGTAAATAATAGATACATCCCAGAATGAAATTGCACTACTTTCCATCTCGTTTCTCATCAATACTTGAAACGGAGCACCATGACAATCACATCAGTTGAGGTGAAGGCGCCGGGACTGAACACATCCACAACAGTGAAGCGAACCTCTGACCTCCATTTTCAGGAGAACCAGGGATTGGTTCTCTGGACCAATCCCAGGCTCAAGGATAGCTTTCACATTTGGCCAAACTTACACTGAACTCTTGGAGCATGTGGCCCATGTCCGTGAAGAATGCTCTGGTGTGAAAAGTCTGGTGTCTAGCACAGAGCTGGAGTAGTTTCAAAGGAACAGAGGACAGTGGAAAAGAAACAGAAAAATACCCCTCGATTGATTATGTACTGCACATTCTCTCCTGTTGCTGCAATTGTTTGCACAATTATTATTTATTGCTACCTCTATTCTGCATTTTACAAACCTAATGACTACCACTGCTAGAATACAGTATCTGTCATTATATTGTATTCATTTAAACATTGACTGACTGAATGTTATTTTGTTTGTTGCTGTAGTGTTTTTCTTGCCTTCAACCTTTTGCTCTCTTGCACTCTGTGTATTTTGTCCTGTATTCACTTACGTAGTATTGTGTTGTTTCTGTTTCTTTTCTTGTGTTTCACCACAGTCCTGGAGGAACATAGTTTTGTTTCACTGTGTACTGAGTATATGGCTGAATTGACCATAAACCTATTTGATTTGAAGAAAGTAAAAGTGGGATAGTGGGGGTAAATAGGTGTATGAACAGTCTTTTCAGTATTGTAACTTTGGGCCCTCTGTTTAGCTCTGTTTGTCCAGCCACAGAACGCCATCCAAACCACTGATCTGATGACTGATAAACTCTAAAACTTCCTCCGTTGCCACTCCTCCACCCGTTCCAGTCAGTCTGAATCCCAGCTTATTCACTGGGTCCTTCATCTCAATGCTGACACTCACATAACCACAAGCGGGAGGGGGAGGAGAAGATAATGAGGAGAGAAGGGAGGATAATCAGGACAGGTGTGACAGGAAGAGAGTGTAGGGGCTTGTGATTTACAAATACAGGATTGAGAGACAAGACAAGAGGGACATTTAGCAGGCATTAATCAACCATGCTAAAAGTACCAAAGAGTCAACTTACAGTCCAGATGCTAATATAGATAGTCATTTTACGCTGTGTGGACAGATTTATCATTCCCTAATTCACCTGAGACTCTCTGAGCCTCGATGTAATGTTCTTCATTACAGGGACGTCATTACAGAGTTTCCAGTCCCAGGGTACAGAATTTTCCTCTTACATAGTCCATCAGCCAAGACATGTCAGATGCTTGCTGCCACAGATCTGCATAGGATATACCAATCTAAGGTACATTGTACAAACTCTACATGCGATATGCGATAATGTTGTTGAGTGTTGCGATGGCGATATCACATGCAATAAGTAAGTATAAACTTAGCCTTTATAGTGTTAATGCTTTTCTGCTTTGGATTTGCTGGTAACATAGACTCCAGACGCTGACTAGTATATGCAGAAAAAAATGAAATGCAATATTTCCATTCCAACATGTTTTTTTTTTAAGTATTTACTTAAACAGAGCATTTTAATGCCAATCTTTAATGTTTGAAGCTCAGAAAGTGGGGTTAAAACGCAGCAAATGCAGCCCGACCGGCCCGCCTCCCCCTAACCCGGCCGCCGTGACACTAGAGACCAAGGTCTCGAACCAGTTCTAGATTGGCCAAATATGTTGATATGAAGAGCTTTGGAAAAACACCATTTATCGCAGTTCAGTCAGTCTTTCGCGACGGTAAATTTACGATATATCGTGCAGCCCTACTCTACACCAAAACTGTACGACATGCTCTTATCTATAAGAATGGACAAAAGCATGTTCAAAAGTATACTGAATTCTGTCCCATGGGTGTACTCACTGGACAAACCATCAGTTTTAGCCTCATTTTGAAACAGCATCCTCATTTCAAAACTCCCAAACAGAACAAAGACTGAAGTCTCTTCTCTCAACACCCCTCACACCTCATGAGAGACTCATAAGAAAAAAAGGGCCACTACTCAGATATTACCCGTATTGCCTTACCCTCACATTTATACCTCTTAAGTATGCCACGCAGCATTAATGCATTTGTCTCATCTTCAAAGCAGGCTTGTCAGGGAACTGGCATTAGCAAAATTCTAGATGTCTCTAACGGACAGGGTGCAGTGGAAAGGCCTGCACACACACATGCTGCTCAAGCACACTACTAACACAATGATTTTGGTAAAAGACAAGACTTTAGCTTTGCAGTGTTTTCAATAAATGGACGTCTCCGTCTAAGTGGTAAAAGGCCTTTCCAAGAAATAAGACAAAAGACAATGCATATGATCCCCTTGTGGAGATGTAAGCACTCATCAGAACTCCACCTTTAAACTGCTTTTGGCCCAAAAGAGTTTCAGTATGTGTTTTTAACTATAGTTTGGAAAGCTGACAAATCTTTATTTAGACAAAACATGCTCTTCACACTCAGCAAATTCTCGAGTGTCATGAAATCCACCCAAAGTATTTGCAAACAGCTGTTTTATGTTAGAAAAACCTTTTTAAGGCCAGGTGTAAAAAAAAAGGACAGGTGACCTCAAACCTGTGACACGCAGTGTATGGAAATGCCTGTCATGTATGTGTGCTTTACTCCTATCTGTTCAGGCTGTCTTCCTAATTATCCATCTTCACACTATATATGGAAGTGTATGTAGGCTGTGCGTTTGAATGTGTGAAGTTTGTTAATGGCCTGACCGTGACCTCAGAGCTGGTGGTCTCATTAGCCCATAC
The DNA here is from genome assembly GCA_037974365.1 of Hydrocynus forskahlii. Classification (NCBI taxonomy): domain Eukaryota; kingdom Metazoa; phylum Chordata; class Actinopteri; order Characiformes; family Alestidae; genus Hydrocynus; species Hydrocynus forskahlii. The sequence goes on from JBBPCX010000114.1 coordinate 13,637,500, forward strand.
CTCCAGTGACCTGTGACAAAGACAGGGAGAGTGGGACAGGACCTAGGCTCTGACCCCACCAAACATGACAAAACCCCACCAACACAGAACCCTGGGCATCACAATGATGTCTGCTTTTTGTGTCTCATGATTTTTGTCTCTTTTGTTACTTAATGCGCTCTTAATATCCGAACTGTGTCACTGGTGTGGAACCGATTGGTGCAATTAAAGTTCAGTCAGAAGGGCGATTCTCTCTCTTCCACTTGAAAGAGTGGCCTGCTAAAACTGTCTTTTCCTCCCTCGTCCTCTTTCACCCCCACCCCTTTCCCCCAGTGAACTCACGGACCTCTTCATACAGATGCACAAAAACTCCCCATATAAAGAAAAAGGGGGGAAAATAATCTGTTCAAGCCTTATTGCTTGCATATGTCAATCATATATCAATACATTGAACATTCTACAATTTATAATTATATGCTAATATTATTTGTTACATTGGCCTATAATATGTAAATCAGACTGAATGCAAATGTTTTGTGTCACTGTTTTTCAACCTCAAGTCTTTTTAAAGATGTTTTGTACAAATAATTTAGATCCAAATGAAGTCAAACGTGTTACATCACTAATTCATAAACTTTTCCAGTGTAGTGGAAATAAAATATAAATCACAGCATATAGCATATTTATGAAAATGGGTTCTATCATGAAACCCATGATTTCATGTAATTGATGCTGTATGTTACTTTAAACTGCTTTCTTCTACAGCCAGACATGGAAAAATGTCCAGCATATGAAACCTGTTGCCTATGGCTCTCTCTCTCTCTCTCTCTCTCTCTCTCTCTCTCTCTCTCTCTTTCTCTCTCTCTCTCGTCATCTAAAACATTGAAACATTCTTTCAGCAGATACAGTACTTCCGCTCCTTACTCAACACACAGACACAATACTATGCTCCCTTTCTCTGCCCAATCTTGCTCGGCTGCTACAAAACAAAATACCATTTCAGGGCTCTCAGCACTAGTTAGTTTGATGGATGGACTGACGGTACGGTGGGAGACAAGAGAGAAGTGAATAGAGAGTCGGCTCCCAAGAAAAAAACAGTGTGGGTCGTTTGAGGAGGTCAGAAAGAGGCATGGTATGCATGATGAATCAAACAACCTAGCTGCACTGTTGCAGAGTGATGAGCCTGACAAATGCTCAATGTACTGCTGGGGGATGTGCTCCTCAGGGGCAGTGAGAGATGCACATCTGCAGCCCTAGACACACACACACACACACACAAACACACACACACACACGCACCTGGCGGAAAGTGTGTTTTTTATCTTAAGGACATATAAGTCTAAATGCCTGTACTTAAATGCTTAAAGTAAATTAGAATTAAAATGGCAAGAGAATCTTTGTAAAAGCTCCATAAGCCTTTACTAGTCTTCTTAACACACGTTTGGGTGGAGGGGTGATTGCCTCCTTTTTAGCGTTTTTGGTTGAACTTGAAAACCCTTAATCTATAATGTCCGTAACAAATTTATTTCTAAAATAAAAAACTTTACCTATTAAATAAAACATTTTTCTAAATGAGTCGTTATTGTTCATTTTGAACTGACAGGAATGTCTGAGCATGTGTGTCTCTTCTTCAAGCCTGTTGCAAAAGTATCCCAGATGGCTCATAAAGCTGTTTGAGAGAATGTCAAGAGTGAATAAAGCTGAATCAAGGAAAAGGAGGGAAGATAGTCACTGCATAACTCCAAATGTCCTCATTTCATATGCTTGAGTATTTGCTATTGTACTAAAATACATCAAAAGAAGCTAAACCCCTCTCAGGTAATAACTGCATTTACACTGTTGTAACATAACCCCACATCTCTGGAACAGAAACTTGAAAGAAGAGTCTGTAACTGAACGTACACTAATGAAACAAGTCAAACCATTTCTATTGGTCCCACATGGAATGGACAGCTGGTGTTCAAAATGTAAAATAGAAAAGACGAAACATACAATATGCCTTTGTACATTTAATAACTCTGTCCAATGACATTCCTTGATTTTTTAAGTGAAAATACACCTCCTTCATGGAGAACACACTTCCACTTTGCATCTCTGAATGCACATCGACATTTATTTGCTGAATTCAACATACTGGGAAAAAAAACAAAGGCTGTGGTCTGTGCAAATGCAGTTGCAAAAACAACATTGTAGCACATTTTTTGTTATTTTAAGTTTTATGTTTTTCCAACATGTTCCATTCAGCAAACCAATAGAAACTGTGCAGTACATTTTGCATAGGCTATATATAAGTTTTCTACCTGTAACGATTGTGTATTGTCACAAAACACAACATGACTGTAAAAAAAAAAACAAAAATCAAGGTTTGGACATGCCAGTGTGATGATATACAAGGACGCTAACACATTAACACACATACACTCACGCTGCATATGGCTAGCAGAGGTTTGAGTTTCAGCAGAGCACTTATCAGACCAACCCTCTTTTCAGCGCCTAGCTCCACTTGCTAACAAGATTCTGCGCTAGTCCAGTCTTCCAGCTGACAACTGCAATTTCTAAAACTAATTCTGGCTGCCACTCACAGCTGTGTTGCGTGTTTGCCTTCTGCTCTTCCCACAGCTACAGTAGCCCCCTCACTGCACACGGGGGTTAAAGGTTTGAATAAGCACTTTGTGGCCCTGGCACAAGTCTGTAATGACATGCAAATAGAGGGTTAAACCCACAATTGGCCATATAAACATTCTGGCTTCTGATTTGTTTGCTCAGGCTGCCACTCACCTAAGGTCCACCCACCACCACCTCCCCCTCAATAAATGGCTGTGCAAATTCAGAGAGAATGCCATACTTGTTACTTGCTGCTTTGCTTGTAGCACCAGGTCAACTCGAGTAAAATTTGACAAGAAAATGCTTCCAGTGACTTCACAGAAGGTGTAAAATCTAATAGGAACTGAGGCGTGTCACTGGAAAGTGGCAATTATTGCTTTTCGTTGACATGTCATGCCAACTGAGACAACCGATGACACAAAAACATTACAGACAATTAAAAGCAAGTTGTGGCGAAGTTCAAACAGCCTCAGAGCTTTATAGGGCAATCTGGTGATTGTGGCGGTTTTAGAAGCAGGCATAAATCGGGCAGTGGTGTACGTTCAGACTCCACTGGAATTCGCGGAGTTCCCGAACCTTGCCCGAAAGCTCAGAAGGGTGGAGCCCTAAATGACAGCCGTCGTCAACACCAGCTGTCACCAGGGCAACAACCACTGGACAACCTCCTCGTTGTTTCTAGGGAACACGAGGGACTTCCAGCAGTGATATGGAACCAATTAGGCCTGCTGCCATTGTTTTATTTTCCAATACTGAGTGAAAAATATTCCAAGGGTGATGTCTCCCTTTTATGATTCGGGGTAATTAAATCAGAAAAATCTGATGTGGAAATCAGTGCCACATGCTATCTTACTTAACCCCTGGAAAAGACGCAGCTATGCAGGGTGGGAGGATGGGTTAGAAGGGTAGTGGTGACTGCTAAATCCTTCTCTACGCCTGGGATTTCTGTAGACTTTTAGTGAGAGAAAGGCATCTAGTCCCCAAAGAAATCTGTAATCAACCACGAATACCAACACGTATACACACACACATAGACACCCACAGACAAATATACGTTTTTGGGGTTTTTTGCAAGCAAATAGGAGCCAGGGACCGTAATTGCTGGCAATAACGTGTCTTTTCTTCTCTGTCCCAGCTCATGTTTAAAGTCAGGAATCTGCTTCTTCTCAACTCCACGGCAACAATCTACTTGGCACTATGCATAGCTGGACCACACTTCAGTTGCTTCTAATAAATAACACAAGCAAGCAAAAAGCTTTGGAATTAACTGATAATTGCTGCTAGCCTTTAAAGGCAGACTGCAGATATTCCATGTGCTCTTTTCGCTGCTTCAGTGTTTTTATTCAGCCATGCTCCGAGGAGGGTTAAACCGCAAATACTTCCAGTCACCCACAGTAAAGGTAGTCTCAGATCCAAAGCAAAATTAAAAGGCTCTCGCTTTCAACTGGGTAAGCTTTAATAAATCCTTCGCTCCAAGGATAGGCAGCTCAGAGGCGGAAACAGAACACTGAATGGAGGAGGGGGTGGGGGCAGGGTGTATGTTTGAGAAGTGAGGATTTTGAACAGTTTGACTACACAGTTAAAAATTTGCACATTTTGTAAATGAAAACACTTATGAGATCTGTCTGTACAAAGATAAAGCCTGACTGAAGCAGGGCTCCTAGATAAATCTTTCATTAATGCCTGTAAATACTTCAGCTGCGAATTCCAAGTGAAAATCATAAATTTCCCCTTTCAGTTCTGTTCGCTGAGATGATAGAACAGCATAAATATAGACACGGATCATTAACTTCAATTACGTCTCACGCTGAAAAACAGCTCCAGACCAGAAAGACCAGAAAGAACCCTGCAGAAAACTCAGCCAATAATAACTTCATCTGACCTAATCAGGGATTCTAAAATTCTGATATCTGATATTTACCAGGCTATTTAAAAAAAAATATAGAAAACTTTTTATATACAGAGGTTAAATCGGAACTATGTGGGTCTCAGGTGCAGCATGTTGGTCTACGCTTCTCTGTAACATCAGGGGAGGACGCTCAGCCTCCCCTATCTTCAACAATATAATTTTATACCATCATTCAAACCACTGTCATTCAAACAATGACTGAAACAAGCTTTCTTCATTGCAGCTCGCAGATGCCCACAAATTGGAAATTGTTTTTTTTTGGAGAGACAGACAGAGAGGTTAAAGGTTAGATTAGGGAGAATTTCTGCTGTTATATTTTTCTACTATACTACACTGGTATGTTGGCTACTATACTGGCAGGCAACATACCAGTATATCAGAGGGAAAGGCCAGGGTAAACAGTACTGATTTAAAAGTTCCAGTCTGAGAGGACTGAGTTTGCCCAATGGTGACTGTATTCTTCAACATACTGAGTCGTCAGACACTGCTACAGGCCAGTATGAGAACAGACTACGCAAAATTTGAACCTGATCAGATAAGCGGCTACGGAGATGCAGTTATCTGCATGTGAAGCCTTTTCAAAAGCAGCCTGTAGATAGTTAGCTCTCCACAAGAATTCAGTACGTGTCGTAGCGTCCACCCAGTAATGTAGATCAAAGGTAAGACAGACCTTCCTCCTCTCATTACAATGCTATCAATCTATCTCAGCTACAGCCGCTACTCCTAAAACCTGTCATTTACAATTCCTACGTGTTTCTGCTTATACTTCAATATTGCTCCACCTCGTAGAGCCTAACCTTTACACTTTAATTCATTTGGCCAAGGAGAAGGCCATTTCTGGACCCATAAGGAGCATGAAAGTCATTCTTTTTCAAGTTGGACATGTTCTCCTAGTGATGAGAACGTATATCATTAAGTCACTTCACTAGGTAATATTGTCCTGTACCTACACTTGCGCACACACACACACACACACACACACACACACACACACACACACACACACACACATGACAGTGTCGCTGCTGTGCAAAGAATGATTCTCCCCCAAAATAATATCTGTTCACTGGTAGGGATCCTGATTAACAAGGTAAGCGGGCTAACAAAGGATGCAGTCTGTAATTGTAAACTGTAACATATGATAAGTGGAGCTGATAAAATGGATGGTGAGCTAGGTATACCTCATGAAGGGGCTCGTCAATATATATTTTTACGTGTAAAATTCACTTCAATATCAGCCTTTGCCAAAGAAACGACTATCAAACTATCTAGACTGCTCTTGTACATGCAAACAATAGGCTCATTCCTGTAGCTTGAGGTTTTGTTTTGGCCTGCAATTAATTACACCAAGATCCCAATATGGCTTGTTTTTAAAACAATTCGGAGCTATAAAAGATTAATAAAAAACTGAATGCTGCACGGTCACTTGTTAGGCTTAGATGTCTCAATTGCACAGAATCATCGCCTCGCTTCCTCATGTGCTACACACATGCATCCTTCTCCTCCCCACGTTCTAGCAGTCACATGTGCTAAGGCAGTGAAGAGACAACGCTTGAATCCGCGCCACAAACATTTGGGAGAACAAAAGAGAGCTCAAAAATGACTGGAGGGCTTACAGATGAAAATCTTTGCTTACATCACACAAAGCTTTTATTAACCAAAAACATATCCTCCTAACCTGCATAAATACATAATAAATTTGAATTCATACATTCCAAAAATGATGGACCTTTTCTTGTTCCAGAAATATATCAAAATACAAAATCTAATCTCTTTAGTCTATCCGCCTACAGTTACAGTGCAGTACTGGCATATATATATAGTACTTTGGGAACAGAGAAGCTATATTGCATTATGACAAATGTACGCAAGCATTCCAAAGCAAGACAATATAAAGCTGATGTTTCTGAAACAGCGCTGTACTAATTCACATTAACTCAAGCAGAGTCCTGGGAGGACAGGAATGAAGTGTGAATGGCAATCAATATTTTCCTTTTGGCCCTACTTTCAATGGTCCAAACACAAAAAAGCAAAGAGTGGCCCCTTGTGTTGCGAAGTGCTGTTTTGCTTTGCTGTTGTCATTGCATCATGTTACAGTGCCTGAAAGACATTAGAGTATGCACGGCCTTCTGCGATCGTCCTGGCAGCGAGCAGCTAGCTGGAAAATCTGGGACTGTTTCATGAAATTCAAGGGGATCATGTCGACATGGGAGGGTGGAGATGCATTTGATAAGCGAAACCATGGCACAGCATGCCACTGGCTGGGAATGAGCTTTTGGCAAAACTGTGCGAATTACAATGCGGCTATGAAAAGTTCAAGAACCATGAGTGGAATAGGTGGTTAAACAGTATTTCCAATCAGTCAGGAATGTCTTGAGCTTCTTGAGTGTTCTGACAAATGCCAGGGTACATCCAGAAAAGCATCAGTGTAAAAAAAACTGTAATCAGAGTTCCACAAACTATGACCTGTAGTGAAGAATTACAGATTCTAGATTTTGACTGAACAAACCCACCTTTTGAAAAAAGTATCAGCAGTGACACGGAAACGATAAAGATCTAAAGATGAATGGAAATGTTTTTGTCTTCTCTTCTGACTAAACACCATAGCTCAAGGATCCAGATATTTGCAGCCGGGCCTGCTCTGCATCCATGTAAACATATGTATTGACTTTCACACACCATAGACACCGTTCATGATTTTGCGTTGGTGTATGTACAAGGAAGTAAGTGATATAAAAAGTGATAGAAGGAAAGAAATTGAGCCATTTCCAATCATTAGACACTTCTGAACATGGCAAACTTTAGTTTATCCTCTTTATAACCTTTAAGTTTTATCCATCCTTTACACAGGTAGACAATAAATACAAAGAAGGAGAGAGTGACTTTTTCATTGTCTGATTACAATGGAACCTGTCAAGAGTGCGATATTTTAGGCAGCAAGTGAACAATCAGTTCTTGAAGTTGATGTGTTGGAAGCAGGAAAGGGCCAACTGGCTAGACAACTGGGTCAGAACATCTCCAAAAATTTCCAGGCATGTTTTCCAGGTATGTAGTGGAAACTGTCAAAACTGGTCCAAGAAATTACAACTAGTGAACCTGGGATGAGTCTGGCCCCACAGAAGAACTACTGTAGCACAAATAACCGAAAATGTTAATGCTGGCTATGATGGAAAGGTGTCAGAACACACAGCGCATCATAGCTTGCCATGTATACGGGGCACCACAGCTACAGACTGCTTGAAAGGCCAATGCTGACTTCTTTCCACCACTAAAAGTACCTACAATGGGCAAATCAGCTTCAGAACTGAACCATGAAGCGACTGAAGAAGGTGACCTGGTCTGATGAATGACATTTTCTTTTATATCATGTGGACGGGAAGATGTGTATGTATCACATACCTGAGGAAGAAGGCAAGCCGGTGGAGGCAGTTTGATGGTCTGGGTAGTGTTCTGCTGGGGAACCTTGGGTCCTGGCATTCACGTGAATATGACCTTGACACATGCCGCCCACCTAAACATTGTTGCGGGTCAAGTACACCACTTTAATGCCTAATGGCAGTGGCCTCTTTCAGCAGGATAATGCACTCTGGCAGACTGCAAAATATTTTCAGGCAAGGCATGTGTCTAGCATATTAGGTGTTGAATTGGCCTCCAAATTCCACAGATCTCAATCCAATTGAGCGTCTATGGGATGTTCTGGACAAACTAGTTCGATCAATGGAAGTCCCACCTAACATCTCACTGGACTTAAAGGATCTGCAGCTAATGTCTTGATGTCAGATATCACAGCACACCTTCAGAGTTCATAAAGAGTTCATGTCTCGGCAGTTTAGAGCTGTTTTTTACCAGCTACACCATATTAGACAGATCAGTATATATTATGAATATTATAATATTAAAACTCAGTCACCTCACCATCTTAACTGAAACTATCTGAAGAACAAAAATGTTTGCACTTTTAGAAAAAGTGTTTCTTGCTTCCTCTCTATGATTTATAGACTCCTTCAGTGTTTGAATGTTGTTATAAGCCAAAAACAAATCAGGAGAGAAGACTGTTAATCTCATTTCTAACAACAGAGGAGATCTTGCCAAGACGAATTCTCCGTTCAGTGCTCAATCATTGCCTCTGGGAAGACCATACCACTGTAAGACAAACCCCGTGTTGAAACACAGGGGTGTAGTCAAGCTTAACCTCTAATCCTGGTTCATGAGAGGAACCTGACTTTGCTGTTTACCCCGTCCAGCAAAGTCAATCAGTACCTGAAACAGGAATATTAGTCTATTATCATTTATTATTAGTCCAATATTGAAATTGCAGACAATAATTGCCCCCCAACTCACACTCCATTTGTGCTGCAGTCAGTACTGGTGAGTATTTTAGTGCTTTTCTAAGATTTGCTCACAAACAAATCAGCCACCAAAATGGACAGCCACAATGGGAAACATTCGGTGATGAACGTGACTATTAGAGCCAGCCCTTCAGTTTGGGCCATAAATATCAAAGCCCTGGCATAGAACATTTACCATCCAGTTGAAACGTAATGGTTAGACTACCACTGTACTTAGAGTCAGTGGAATAGGAAAAACTTCCAAGAAAGCCTGGACTGGCGTTGGTTCTCTTGAAATTGGTCCCAACCATGGTCATGACCATTGTAAATCAAAATGTGATTGGCTGATTCCACGGTCACTTCTTAATTAGGTTATCATAATTGCATAATTTTCTGTTGGAAAGTTAAATAATTTAACCTTATAACTTCCAAACAAAAAATAAAGACGTATTAGAGTAGTACCACATTATTTGTTGACTTTATTTGCAAGCATTTACAAACAGAAATGGATTTTTAGTTTCCAGAAATCATTAGGCCTTTTCTGAAAGCATTCCCAATTCACAACACAGGCACCTCACGCATGTAAGACTGGAGGTTTGCTGGCTCCATTAGATAAAATAAGATGGGCAAGATTTTTTTTCATGTTGTTCTGGAAAAGAGCAATCTGCTCATGACTAGTTTAACTATGTCTAGTGCGGAAAAACATGGGGAAAATATCAAATAAATAGCTCGTCTGATTTTCCTGACAAACATCGTGACTGTGAGTTAAATTGCGTTTATTTAAGCTCCAGGCCTGTTAAGCTCCAGTGTTGTTTTTTTGGCTATGAAAAGAAAACATATCCACTTTTCCTGACTTAAGCCTTAAATGCTGAATATCATGCTCCAGACATTCAGTTAGATGAAGTCAGCTTCTGATTGGTCTAACTTATCTGCAGGCAGTTCACAAGCTCTGTGTTATTGAAAGGAATTTTCCCACTAACAACTGAAGACAGTGCTGTGGATAATGTAGGCTATACTGAAAAATTGCAGTCATTTAAAAATAGAAGTGATTAATCTTTCAGGCCTAGCTATGCACATGCACATTGTTATACAAAATGAGTGTTCCACATTTAGGGTTTTAACTATTGCTAAGCTAAATGGCCTTCATATATGTGCAGTATATAAAGAAAGCAAACATATTTAAAAAGTCCATGCTTTCAGCACAAGTGCGATTTGTTGGTTATTGTTATATTTCAATATTTCGGGTTGAATTGCAAAAGTTCAACCCAAAATATCGATGTATTCCTAGTCTGAAATGAAAAGTCCTAACACTGGAAACACATGAAACCCCCCCCCCACAAACTATACAGCCATAAGCTAATTACAAGAAGAAAAAACAATAACGGAAAACTAAAGGCAAGGGAAAAAAATGTCCAAAAATGATATGCGAAGATTCCTGAAAGAAGATCATATGTGACAAAAGGAGATAAGTTTGATAAAGTACAGTAGAGAGGGCAGAAACAGAAGAGAAAACCAAACAAAGCAAAGGAATGTTCCCTGCCTCAGAACTCTAGCAGACTGCTCTGACCTATATAAGCTAAGCTCTCTCCACCTGCTGCTGTGGACCTCTGTAAACACAGCCGGTCTACTGAAGATCATATAGAAGGCCCAGATGAGAGTCAGTGATAAAGAACCTGTAGCCCAGCTCCCTTTCAGGCTTCTTATCTGTGAACCATCACCCACCACCTGCATTCAGCACACTCGCCTTTGACAGACAGCTGGCACCACCCCCAGCCTGCCCACCAGTCGGCCTACCAAAGGCCTCTTTTGTCCCCTTTGAGCTCCGGATGGACGTCTACAGAAGGGGGCTGTCTAACAAGCCTGACCCTGAGAGAGTGCCATGGAGCAGGGCAGAATGTCAACGACAAAAAGCCCTCCTGTGGAGGCCAAAGAGCTAGAGAGCAGAATGCTGTAGATGAACAACCCCAGCCTGCGAAACTAAACAAAAGGGCTAAGAGTTACAAATACAAATGTATTTTGCACAATAAAATCAATACAAATTTGATTTTTGCTCTTTATCATAAAAAATATCTCTAAACACAAATTTGATATTCATTTTATGTTTAGAATTCAAAATATTCTCCACTTTTTTCAACAAACTTGGAGTAATTAAAAAAAAAAAAACATATGAAATTGCAATATGCTCCAGCAATAGCTGTGACCTCTAAGGCTTTAACAAATCATTTTCAGTCCACATAGTTTCCAAACTGTTTCCTTTCAGACGCATTTGTTTCCAATCATGGCATCCCATGGTAAGGCAGCAGAAGACAATGGTGTTTTTTTCAGCCTTAGAGGAGTTTGGATGAGGGCTATGCAGACAAATCCAGACAACACAAACAGAGTTTCTCCTTAAATCTGCCACACGCCTGACAGGACCAACCGCTAAGTATGATCCTGCTCCAGCAGGCCCCTCTAAAGCTGACTGTTTACAGTGAACCTAATTGTTTTTCTTTTTATTTCCAAAAGAACAAAGAATAAAGCATGGACGATGAACAATGACAGCTGATTATTTTTGTTACTATGAAGTGCCAACAGTGACTACCACTGGAGGACAAGGACAAAAGAAGGACACAAGATGATTCTAGCAGAAAGAAAGGGCATTCAGTACTGAATTTCACACTGTAGATTACTAAAAGGCCTGGGATGTACATATAGATGAACCTGGCAACAGATTAGATTGGCAACAGACCTTAGGTGACCTATGACGAACATGACTGCAGTATGTAATTTTACCAAGCCCAGAGATAGTGTTATAGATGCTTCATTTGGTTGAAGAATGTCTGTTGTTTCTCAGACTTTCCTTAATCTTGATTCATCAGTTGGTACGATGCAACTCTAGAGTAACAGTAACTCCGCAGACTGTAGCAGGGCTTCAAGGGTCACTGTTGCATTGTACTGGTAGCACAGCTAAGTAACATGAATTTTGAGATCAGACAATTGGCAAGTGGTGAGGGCACTGGACCTCCCACTTTGCATCATTTGATGTTCACAGGGCTGCAGCTGTCTATTATGTAAAACCTTTGGTGCCCAGGTGAAATTATATGTTTTGTTGATTTTACAGAAAGCCCATAATTGAACATATCCTCCTGAGACCCAGCCCATTCATTTATGTCCTTTATAATGGACATTTTGTTCACCTGTATCTTCCTTAAGTATTTGGAGTTACCCCATCA
>JBBPCX010000114.1:13655556-13692096 GCA_037974365.1 Hydrocynus forskahlii
GGTGTGTGTGTGTGTGTGTGTACTGTGTGTACACTTGATCACCTGTGTCTACGATTGGAACACCTTAAAGCAGCTAAATTCACAAATTAGAAGAGGTGTGTGGATACTTTTGGGAATATAGTCTCAAACTGGCAGTATTTCCACATAGTTGGTCTTTCTCAAAGCAGAGGGTACAAGAAGGAATCAAACTTCACCAATACACACATCTGATTTATGTATTTTTTCTGTGTGTATTTAATCATTCAAGGCAGGGACTCAGATTCAAACCCCCAACCCAGAGGTGTGAGGCAATAGTGGTTCCCACTGCAGCCCTGTTTGGCCCGTGTGTATTTGTTTATGTACTTATTTAATCACTTTTACTAAATAAATATTAGGTCAGCTTTAATCAATTTACTCCTGAGCTATTAAACATTCTCATACTCCAGTGTTCAACATTAGGTTATTTTGTATATAGTACAAAATATTAAACAGATGTCTTGGATATGTAATAAGTGAAAGAATCTGATAAAAATGTGACTTAGAATTGAAAGTAGAGCCTGTTTAAAATATGCAGTTCTTGCAAAATGAAATTTTAAATGTTAACTGAATGATGTATGAAGTATGACACTCTGTTGTACTGTGTCTAAAAAATATCAAAACCTCATCCATCATAACTAAACCATGCCAACTAACCAATGTCATGTCCAGCTATGTTCCGTTACTGTAAATATCACAACATTAAGTCAGAAATATATGAAAAGTAGATAAAATATTAAACGCTGTCCCTGATTAGACTGTGGTCTGGTGGCCATTTGATGTGTTCTGAAAGTGTGTGTGTGTGTGTGTGTGTGTGTCTGTATGTGTGTGTGGCTTGTTTTCTAGCCACCGAGTTCCCGGTATGCAGTGATTAATACCTAGTCCATCTGGTCCGATCCCACAGTGGAGTTATTGTAGCACAAACTTTAACTGCTGAAAAAGTTAAAAGTTATGATAGAAAAGTGTCAGGCCACACAATGCATCTCAAGAGCTATGTAGCCGTAGACTGTCAGAGTGGCCATGCTGATTCCTGTCCATGACTTGAAAGTGCCTACATTGTGCACGTAAGTACCAGAGCTGAACCATGGAGCAGTTGGAGAAGGTGGCCTGGTCTGATGAATCACATCATGTGGACAGCCAGGTGTGTGTATAACTAGTTCAATCCATGGAGGTCCCACTTACTGGACTTAAAGAGTCTACTTCCTATGTCTTGGTTCCAGATACCACAGCACACCTTCAGAGTTTATGTAGAGTCCATACAGCGATGGATCAGAGCTGATTTAGTGGCATGAGTGGAACCTATACAATATTAAAGAGGTGGCTGACTGGTGTATGCATGTGTAACTGAAAATATCACAAATAAATAAGCAAAATCTAGAGACATAGTTAGACACCAAGGTGCTCCTTGAAGACGTGGGTCTTCAGACGACGCTTGAAGACAGCGAGGGACTCCGCAGATCTGATTGGAAGAGGGAGTTCATTCCACCACTGAGAGGCCAAGACAGAGAAGAGTCTTGACGCATGCCTTCCTCTTCCTTTGAGCAACGGAGGTTCAAGACGAGCAGTGCTTGAAGCCCTGAGAGGACAAGAAGTGACACACTGCTTGAACAATGCAGATACGTATGGGGGTGCAAGTCCATTTTGAAACATTGAACACTAACCTCGTAGCTGCATTTTGAATCAGCTGAAGTGGTTTTGTTACCTTCAGTGGGAGTCCAGCCAGTAGAGACTTGCAGCAGTCCAGTTTGGAGATGACCAGAGACTGGACGAGTAACTGTGAAGCTTTCATGGTGAGGAAGGGTCGGATTCTTCTGATGTTGTAGAGAAGGTATCTGCATGTCCTGGAGATCTGCGGTGAGAAAGACAGATCTTCATCTAGCATAACACCACGATTTCTGATGATAACCAAGTTCCCAACAGAGACGATGAGGTCCTGATTTGGTGAAGGACTCCCTTTGATGAAGAGGAGCTCAGTCTTGCTGGGGTTCAGCTTGAGGTGGCGGGCTGCCATCCAAGAGGAGATGTCGGTCAGACAGTCTGAGATGCAGGTTGAGACTTGGTAGAGACTGGAAGGGAAAGAGAGAAGAAGTTGCGTGTCATCAGCACAAAAGTGGAAGAAAAACCATGTGATCTACAATGTATACAAAGTACTACTGCTATCAAGTTTTGGCATGTTTATACTCAGGTGCGGGATTACTGTCCAGCCAGTATGAAGGACATAGACATCAGAGTCAGCTTTGGATATTTACATGCTATTATATTTACCACAGACACCGGGTGTGTCCGAAATCACGCACTTGCACACTTTGAACACTATGTTTTGAACACTATGACAACCAAACCAAAAAACGCAGTGTGGAACGATGGACACTACTTGCACTAAACGGACACCATTTTGACTACGTACCGGAAGGGGAGGAGTTTGTTGTAGTTTGTATATGTTTACTTACTCATTGTTGTAATCAAATGTTAGTCCGTCACTTCCGCTAAGTGCAAAACGTCAGTGTTCCATTTAGGACAATACTTACCCACAGCAGTGTGCACTACAGAAGGAAGTGCTCAGTGCGCACTATGCTCTACATTTCAGACACATCCACTGTAACCAAAGCTATACGTTAGGTTATATCGTTACCTGCTGCCTTGGCATGCTTTTGACAGCAATTTTTTTGTGATTGTGTGTGGATGGAGATATTTTTGAAAACGTGCTTGCGTGGACGCGATTTTTTTAAAGGAAATGTTCAGTTTTCAGAAATACCCGTGTGTGTGTGGACATGGCCAAAATCCCTTTCTCAGTTTATTTCTAGTTCTAACAATGCTAATTCCTCTTTACACTAATGTTTGTTTTTTTTAAAGCAAGGTATAAGATTTGTGAATATTAACCTTCCATGTTTTTTCTTTTTTTGGTTTTAGATTTGAAACATCCCATGGACCTGGCTAGAAGTTCAGGTCATAGAAATGACAACAGTGAAAAAAGATTGCATCACTAATGATTTTTTTGGGTGAAAATTTTTTCACACTGCTCTAAAAATGATCCAGTATTGGGAATTCAAAGGTCCTCTCAGTGTGCAGGAAAGATGATCAATGACCTTCAGGAACTTTGACTCATGTAGCCAGTATTTCATTTACCACTGGTGTACTGGTGGAAAAATTTGATCATACAAAAGGGGCAGTTTGAATTTTCACACCTGCATGTCTTTACATCACACATCAAGATTTTCGCCAACACCTGATATGACATCAGTCCTTAATCCATCAGTTTATGCACTTAGCTAAAATAAGATCCATAGAGGATTTATGAGTATTCAAAGCAGAGATGTCTTCACTTTTCTGAACGCCAGCATGCTCCCCTGTTTCCACTTTAAACCAGTGCAGGGCCATAGGGCCTGGACAGAGAATGGTAGCAATTTACAAGCTCAGGGTCTTGCATGCTGACCTGTTTCTGTTCATTTGTGTCATGTCGACAGCAGAGGAGAGGGCTCTGAGCGTGTGCCTTTTGAAGTGATGGACTGTGCTGGCTCTGTGAACCCAAAGTTCATCTCTCATTTCCTTTCCCCCCTGTCAGCTCCTTGACACATGCTAGCGTTAGCCTGCGATCAAAGCCCAGCCTTATGACGCACCCCAGCAGCCTCTAACACGATATTACAAGAAGGAAGGCAGGAAGGGTGCAGCTGGATGCTTTTGCTCGGTGAGTGGAGTTCCATACATATGTTCTGTCACTAGGGCCATTGCTGAGTTTTTAAAAAAAGGTGGGAACTAAGCATGTTAAAGCGATAGTTTAGCAAAACATCTAATTTACACAGTTTTTGCCCTATCTTAATTGTGCTCAATCAGTCATGATGTGTCTTGTGTCCTTGCTCGTGCTATAAGGTTAAGGTAATAAAGCTGACCGTTAATTAAAGTTTAGTGGCACTTCTTAGCATCATGCAAACGGTATCCCTAAACATTTACACATTTGCCTCAAACCATGTTGAGCTGTTACATGTGTAAAATAACTTGTTAAGTATATTTGCCTTTTGGCACCAGTGCAGGACAACAATTGACACCACAGATGCCAAACATGTCTCTAATGGTGTGGAGTGGTTAAGTAATCTCAGAAAGACTTACTTATGTGGTTTCTGATGCTGTAAGACATACTGTCACCTATAAAAATATAAAATACAATAAAAGTGTCACATATCTCAAAACAGTTGTGGCAGCTTAAATTTTGTCCACATGTACTTATGCCTATGTTTACTGTATATGGTTGAACAATTGAATGTTTTACAGCTGAAGCAAAACAAGAAAGGATGGGTACAACCAGGAGGGGGTAGATAATGGTAGAATTTGAACGAGTTTCCAGAGGGAATGATCACAAAGCGTGGCTTGGCTGAGAGGCTACATTTCCTTTTGACACATTTTTTATTCTCCACTTGTTTGTGAAATGGCTGGATATTATTAAAGAACAGCTACTATGTAACAGTATAAAAACAGTAAATGCATAATCTAAGACAAAAGACACCCTCAAAAGACTCCTGGAGGGCAGAGAAAGGTTTTATAAAACACGATACTTTGCTTAACTTTGCATGCATTATGATTCACGCAGTTTCCCTCATTCCAGCCTAGCCTTAAAAAAAAGGAAAAAAAAGCACAGAGCCTTTTCTTCAGCCTGATTGCATCTAATATTAAACATTTGGAAGCTATTATCTGCCGGGCAGCAAAGGAGGTGAAGTATTTATGACATGGGGCTATTTTTTTCTTTATTTTTCTTTCTGATGTCTATCTGTTTTATTTTCCCAGAGTAAAATAAGATTATTGAAATTGCAACCATGCACAGCGAAACGCATCTAATTGTAATGAGCATGTCGATTGAGGCCCATGCGCTGAGGCCTCTTTTGAAGGGCCGTCCTCTCCACCCCAGCACAGCAGGGCTTTGGAGAATAGACCTTCTGTTCTGGACCACTGATGTTAGTCTTAAGAGCTACCGATCTTTCCAGTTATATGGACATAGCTTCTGCAGGGATGACTAACAAGAAACTGATTGTTATGAACTTAAGAATTGCTAATAAAATTGCTGAAAATCTAATTACATTTTGACTTCATTTTTGGTGAAGGACTCAATGACTAATTTGTCATTACATCTGGCCATCAATACCAAAAAGCATGTTGTAATTTTATATAATTAAAAGCAAGAAGAAGTTGTGTTTGTAAGAAGAATACAGATTTCATTATGATCGACTGATGAAGTTATTCCTCTTCATTTTTTGCAGTGCTTTGTCAGCCATTAAAACATGAAAGAAGTCCAACTCAAGAAAATATACAGAATGTAAATGTAATGTGGTTAATTAAAGATGTAATCACATTTGTTGATTTTTGTTAATTTCTTACATAAACAAAATCATGTT
Source organism: Hydrocynus forskahlii (assembly GCA_037974365.1). Taxonomy (NCBI): domain Eukaryota; kingdom Metazoa; phylum Chordata; class Actinopteri; order Characiformes; family Alestidae; genus Hydrocynus; species Hydrocynus forskahlii. The sequence continues at coordinate 13,660,953 of JBBPCX010000114.1, forward strand.
TATAATTAAAGTTGGCAAATACTGCTGTTCTAATGATTCCATTAAAAAATGTTGTCAGAAACATTAGTGTTCAATTATTTAAATGCAAAACAGAACATTATCTATTATTATTATCAGTTTTCTTTCTCTGTGAGCCCTGTACCAGGGCTCTTTCAGAAGCATAAAAAAAAAATTATATATATATGTATATATATATATGTTTGTAAGGCTTGTGGCACTCAACATGGCTTCTGTTTATGAGTAATGTCACTCCAGTAAAGAGAGCTAATCAACTTCTTGGTGAAGCCAAATGTTTTCTTTCATTGTAGAATTATACACATGTACAGTAGCCAGAACATTGTGATCAAAAACACATTTTTGTGTGTTTCTTGAGCCAAACACTGCAAACCATTTGTGGGATTATTGTTTGTTTTTACCTTTACCAGTGATTTCAAATATATTTTTAAAATGGAGTTTCAGATTCATAAATTCAAAGAGATAGGAGCCTGGTCCAGAGTGTCTGGAAATATATTTGCCCTGGACTTTTTACTAAATGAGTCACTCTGAAAGTGCATCAAAGTATGATATACACAATATGGACAAAAGTATTGGGACACACTTATGTTTCAGGGTTTGGACTAGGCCACTTACTTCCAGGGAAGGGCTTAATCTTAATGCTTCAACATACCAAGACATTTTGGACAACGCCATGCTTCCATATTTGTAGACACAGTTTGGGGAAGAACCATTTCTGTTCCAGCATGACTGTTCCCCAGCGCACAAAGCAAGGTCCATAAAGACATGGTTGGATGGGATCACTGGCCCACACAGAGCCCTGACTTCAACCCCATCCAACACCTTTGGGATGAACTGGAACATAGATTGTGGAAAGCCTTCCAAAAAGAGTGGAAGCTGTTATAGCTGCAATGGAGACCAACTCCATTTTAAAGTCTGTATTTGAATGAAATGTCGTTAAAATCCCTGTTGGTGTGATGGTCAGGCGTTCCATTACATATTGACATATAGTGTATGTTAATATGCCTGCTACAAGCTTCAATTAAAACTTGCCTTTTTAAACATGGACAAGTTTCCGATATCCATGTTTAATCTTGAACATTCTAAAGTGTTCATGTGTTCACATCATTAGCTCAGTGCTACCATACTTCTAGAATTCTGCAAGGACACTGTTTTAATATCGATGGCCCCAGATGAAGACCTAGCTCCAATGGTCTCGGCAAATAGTACAGCAACACAACAATCACAACCGCATTTGAACATTTTGGGGCTCTAAGTGACCTGCAATTCAAGCCTAATCTATTAATTTTGTTCAGGTAAATAAATACACCATAAACACAATATAAAATAATAAACACAATATAAAAATAAGTATTTTAAGACTTCTGAGAGCTACTGCCATGCATTCTGACTATATTTCATTGCACTATATTTCATATTTCACTGAGGCTGATTTCTTGAACATGGATTAAACATAGTCTTGGACTACATTGCAGTGCTAATGGTGATTCAGTCTAGGTTTATGCTTAATCTGGGGCTAGAAAACTGGCCCTTGATTGTTCTTGTCTAAAACTGTCTTCAGTCAACACAGGCCAGTAAACATGAGAGCTTATATACAACACAATAATAATCTTCTCTAGTTTATCAACAGGATCTCTACACTATTGACACAAAGACCGAGTGAACTCCTACTGAGGTGGTACCTAATGCACATTAATGTGATCATGAGTGTGGGCTTTGGGATGAGGGGGTGCATTATTTGTAATCTTGGGTGGTCCTTTTCGTACGTGATCCAGCCTGTACGCTTCTAATAGCAATAGTGTTTGAAATGGGCAGTGGGGACATGCTTGATGGTGCAAAAGTGCTTGTCAGAATTACACCATAAGTGAAGCTAAGGCCATTAAGAAAATGGGCTATGCTGTCATGTCTGATAAGCATGAGCATGTTTGTGTGAGGGATGGAGTCACAGTGAAAACAAAAGAAGGAAAGCATAGAATGAAGGGCAGCCAGTATACTTATATTGCCCAATGTGAATAGCCAGATATGTTAGCCAGGTCTTGATAAAACTGACCTTTGTCCAAGTGACCTATTGTTAGAAATGTAGTCTCAGCATATTCTATACAGAGTAACATTTAAAGTTTTGCCATATGTGTGTTTTTGTAATTGCAAAAACAATATACTATCAGTAAAAAACAAGGTACTGGCCAGCTAAAATGTAGTCCCCCATGGTGCATAAAACTTATGGTCCATTATGTTACAGGTTGGTTCTTAAACGTCCAAAAAGTCAAATGAGGAAAATAAAAGAAAAGGAAAATGAAACCCTATGGTCAAGAGTATGGAGTCAATGTTCCTTAGGTAAAAGAACTGTCATGGAAAATTGAACAATCATGTTCAATGTTCAAAAGTTACAGTGTTTAGACCATTAAAGGTGTATACAGTGTAAATACACAAAATAAGTAGGAAGTTTAGTAGGAAGACAAGTAAGCATTGCTTCATCAAAAAGAAGCAAGAAGTGTCTTGTTTACTTTAATGTGCTTGATATCTTGAGCTAGTTTTAATGTATTCATTCTGGCATTAGTGTTTTCTCAAGCAAATAAGATTTCTACATAGTGGATTTTCACATAGATTTGCATAGATTTTTGCATAGCTTCATGACTTCTGACTTTCTACCGTGCGTATCAGGACGAAACCAAGCCAAAAAGAAAAGGATCTGGTACTAGCCTGAATAAAACAGACCCAGAACATTTAACTGGTGCATGAACTCTGCAGAGGACTGCTCTCACTGTAAAGTAATGCCATGCTGAAATACACATGAGAGTTATCATTATGGAAATAGACGTTTCCCTGAATTTGGGCTGCCTTATGCAGTAAATAAACTTAAATCAAACAACAATCGATTTGGTATATTTTCATTAGCTGACCTTTTGCAAAGAGAACCGTGTGGGTTTGCAGTAACAAAAACAGTCACGGGTCCTTTTCTCAGCTGTTCGCCCCCTGGCCGAGGCGGTATTAGCTATTTATTTACATTACTCTCAAACCCTCTGTTGAAACAGAGTGTCCAGTGGATATGTGCTATTTCACTCTGAAGCAGCCTGGGTTGGCTGCAGCTTGCTAGATTTCCACCTGAAACTACACACTGATGCACACAAGGAATACAGAAGGTATAATGATCTAGTGTAATTTCTTTGGGACCTCTAAAAATTGCAGGACAATGTTATTACCATTGTTTAATGGATGGATTCAGATTTAGTCAACATGCTAGATTTAATCAGTGAGCTTCCCCCCTTCTTCTCTTTCTTCTTGCTCTTCCTCTACCTGCACCTCCAAAGTTTCTAGCTGACATTTAATTCCACTGGAACATAAACTCAACATGATTAATCATTTTCTATTAACAATGTCGTATTTTACTGTCACCCAACACGATACGATCATGTTCTAGGCTCCACCATAATTGAACTACATCATTGTTATATAAAACATATGAACTTATCTAATAATATTAGCAGGTATTCTTTTGTACAGTTAAGAGGTTTCTTTGCATTTCAATTCAGTTCAATTACTTATTCACTGAGCATTCAGACAAGTATGGCTTAGAAGTAAGAAAGCATATAAATATCTACCGGAGAAACAGTTTTTCATCCTGCAGGGTCTTAGTTTTTTAAAATATTGAATTATTTTCCAGGGGACTGCATAATCTGATAGTTTTTGAGGTTGAAATATTAATAAGTTAATTTATAACAGATTTTTACCAGATGCACAGACAGCTAGACCCAGTTCCAGATGTCCTGTTCAATCAACCATTTCGCCATTCCTTTAGAACTTAAGCAAAATCGCTCTGTGTTAAATAAGGATATCTAACTTCAGACGTGGTGGCAAATGGTGTAAATGTGAGAAAAAATGTAAGCTCTCTGATCTCCTCTGATCGGTCCAGTCCAATGGACAGACTACAAAGAACCGTACATACGAACCATAACCGAAAGCAAGGAGAAATGAATGAGCTCCAAAATTGGGCCTGTGACTAAAAGCACCACCGTTATTGCCATTACCTGACGTAATGACGGCCAATCAAAATAAGGCCTGCAAGCCATTAGTGTCTGAGCAGTGGAGCACTTTATGTGTCTCACTATATGTCACACCGTGTTGAAGTGGAGAGCCTAGACAACACAGAGCCTTATGAGGAAGAAAATTCCCACTTTATTTTACCCAAAACATGAAAAGGAACTGGAGCATCCTAGTGCCAAAACCTGTCCCTTTTGTCCAGAGCCAGGTAACCATTTACAGACACAAGGCAGAGAGTATAAAAAAGAGAAAATAGAGATATTTCATTAAGAAAATAGAAAGTTTTGCAATGAAAAGTATAATTTATAGTTCTTAATGAGTATCAGGGCCATAGCTTGACCTGTTGAGGGCATATCGCTATTGATACTTTTCTGATTTAGCCCTATCATAAATTCATATTGAGACAACCTTGATTTAGTATGCAAGTAGACCACACATTTCAGCATTTTTCTTTAGTCTAAATCAGATTCCAAAGTCCCTCTCTTTTCCCTCTAGGAGTGTTTTCAGAACTATTAAAGTCAGTCTGCAATATAGTTATAGGTTATAGTTAAATCAGTCTTTAAAGACTGACCGTTTTTGAAAGCTATTGTGGTGTGGATATTTTAAAAAGCTGCATACATTTTATTATGCAGGTTTCCCGTTGGCGTCTCAGTCCACCACCATAACCACATCCTCGTGATCCTCTGATCTGAGAGCTGATCGGCTGAATTTTGCATTCCATGGATGATTACTATCACAGTCACTCACTTACACAGAGGAGTGTTTCTCCATCAAAGACGCACACAATTGGCTCAGTATGAATTTAGTGTTTTTATAGTCACAGATTAGCATTAAATGTCAAGGCTGCAGTGTTTTTTTCTTATTTTCATTGATGAAATACAGCTTCAGAGGAGCAACAATACTAGTCATGTTTCACCGTCATTTCCAGACCAATGCTGCTAGAAATGACTAACCACACTAACTCGCAGTGGCCTTAACAGGCCTTAACTTTCTTCAATATACACTTTTTATTTCTTCATAGGATACACTATACAGCTCCAGAAAAGAAAACAAGATACCAATGCAAAAATGTTCAGTTTCCCAGGTTTTAACGTTTATAGGTGCAGGTATTGAACTGAACAGCTTTGCCTTCGTTTTTAAGAACTGCTGACAATATTCCTAATTTCCAAATAAAAATGTTTTTTTGAAGTGTAATTTAAAAGAAAATGACAATACATGAAAATAAGAGAAATGATGCAGTGTTTACAGAACTTGAATAATTCAAAGAACACAAATCTCTTGTGCATTATTCAACAAAATGGTAATAATTACCTTTGACGTACTTCTAGGAGTGTTTTTGCATCCAACTGGTCACACTGCGAGAGGAGAGTGTTGATTACAGCAGTGTTTTTTATACTTTTTCTCATTAAATAAGATTTGATTCAAGTGATCACCTAATCAGTACCTCATTAAGCAGAATGAGGTGTTTGTGTATGAGTTCAACAGACACTGGCATGGAATGGTTGTCATACAAGTATCAGGGAAACTCAGCTCCATTAGTCAATTCAGCTCCTTTTTTTTTTTAAATAAAAACCTGAACCTACGATCACCAAACTCAACAGCATGAGTCTGCTAAAGAAGTATAAAGCTCCCAGTTCTGCATCCAAGAAGTTTAGGACTGGTGCATTCATCATCCGACATCAGAAGCTGACCAGACCAAGTTTATGAATGCAGTTAAATCTTCACAGCAATGGTCCAAATGTTTAACAATTCCACTGCCCCACAGTCTATTTGGAGCTTTATGCCTCTTTGGTTGAAGATGCTATGCAGTTGCAGATGTATAGTTAAGTGCTTTAAATGAAAGAAACAAACACCAGAATCAAAAAATGGATAGAAGTCTACTTTAATGAGAACCTTTTATACACATCGACACATCAATATAAGTGCCTATTTAAGTCCACAATATATGACTCTGGTGTAATATTGTGGACTTTCTTTATATACTTTTATATCCATCTTTTATCCATTTATTCACAGTGATACTATCTATTGCACCTATAAACACACAAAATGTGAGATGTGTTGTAGACACACAGAATAAATGGAACACGGCGATGGTGGCTGTAGGTAGGACATGGTTGATGTGGAGCAAGGCAATGCTGGCCCGAGTGAATTCAGATTTGAGCTAGATCTGGGTATTGAATGAGGCCTCAAAGATCATTATGTGATCACAGTAGGGCCAGTACGGCCAGTCTTCTCCTGGAGCTGAGAGATCCTCAAGGCAATGTCCACCAAAGGGGCCAACATGACCTAACAGATTGTAAAAAAAAAAATAAAATAAACAGCACATCACACTGAAATCCAGTATAAAGGAATATAGAACAGATCCCACTATTCAGCCTCCCCAATTCTAAAAAGTGACTATAAAAGTGAGTTCTTTACAGCTCTGCTCTTTTACATCTCGTGTTTAGCTCCCCTCTACATTGGCCCAGACCCTGCAAACAGTAACTCAAGCCCAGACTTTAACTGAGAAAGGGAGACAGCTGCTGGACCCAAAAAATAAAGCATGACCCAGTTTTGCAGTCTCTATTTAGGCTGGCTGCATTTGAGGGTGATTCTTTAAGACAAGTTGATAGCCCTCTGATCAGCCTGATCAGAACTAATTCTACTCAAAAGAAGATTTTCCACGTAGTGCACGGCCACACCTGCTGTGCATGTTATCGGGATTCTGCTCCAGCCAATCACCACGCAGCTGTGTGTGGGCAGTCACTTAGAGGGCAGACTGATCTACGTTTCACTTTTTTAAACTCAGTGTGTCTTTTCCAAAGTGATTGATGGTGTGGTAGTAAACTGACTTCCAGGGAATGTTTCCTGAGCTTAAATATCTGATCATAAAAGAGCTTTACTGTGCTGAGATTCAGCCAAAAACTTGACCTCATAGGCTTTTATAGTAATTCTACAGATGTCATCATTTTTGAAACATAACATTGAACCACAGCTATTAATTAACAAACCATTCATAGTAGATATGAAAACACTGTCTGGCAAACACTCCAGTCAGGAATCTGACAGTACAAGGTTTTGTACGGCAGCAACGGGTATTTTTTAAAAACACAATAAAATATACAATAGGTTGGTTTATTAGTAAACTAAAATTGGGACAGTTCTGATCATTCCTAACCAGAGCCTGAAGGCATATTTCCAGAGTCAATTCACAATAAAACTGGCCTACCTGTGGATCTTGATAGATCTTCTGAGGGTCCTTCTCATAACTGTCTATGTAAAGTCTGATAGTTGCACCAGCACTGCCTGTCCCGCTGAGACGGAAGATGATACGAGAACCATCACTAAAGATGATCCGCAGGCCCTGGAAAAAAAAAAAGACATGGCTAGCATGAATAATGGACAAAGAACTGGACAGTTTTGGAAACCACAAACAGCAGATTCATTTCACCTAAATATTTTCAGGTAAAGACATTCTCGTCCTGTTCTCACATTTCTCAAACACAATGAGAGTGATGATGAGAATTTTCTCTGGAAGACCATGACAAACTATAACAATTTCCAGATGGAAAATGAAACTTCTATTTCCTTGATGGTTTCACAGAAAGAAAAAAAAAAACCTAAATGAGAACCTACAGAACAGTCATTTGGAGGGCAGGGTTAATGGTTGACCATTTAATCTATATGTTAAGATGAATTCAACATTAATTTTCATTTAGTGACTTCCTTGATACAGCTCTCACAAATTCTATTATGACCACTGATGCTGTGGCTCCAGCTCACCTGTCCCTTTGAGACACTTCCATCCACTGGGTCTTTATATTCAAAGTTATCAGCTTTTTCCACCTGATATGTTTTATCACCTGAGGAGAACTTCTGTCCAATGAAGGATTTATCAAACATGGTGTTTTGCAGGTCTGCAATCATCTTATTAGCTGCGTCTGAGTCAACCTCTTCATAGTCGTACCTGTAGCAAAAGTCAGAATAAAAAAACAACATGAGAAAGGCTGAACTGAATTCCACTTACAAGTTGAGCTGGAGGAAGAAACCTCAGGAGGAACCCATCATCCTCTGTTTTGATCCGGAAAGAAGAGGAAGAGAGTCTCTACCGAGAAAACTAACAAGAGAAGGCCTTCGTGTACAGCTTAATGACAGACTGGCCATCTGTGGCTAACAGAGTTGGTACAGTTAAGAGTCAGCAGAGGTACATTTTGTTGGAAGAGTGGCTTGAGAATCTCTAGCTCCCAACAACAGGATCAACAATCTCTGTCAGAGCTTTGAACAGCAGTTGCCCTTGGATGGGGGAGGAGCATGATGGAGTCGAAAGCAGAACCAGTCGAGTACATTTTAGCACAGGGCCCCAGCGATTGCAGACCCATATTGTTCAATAGTAGTACAATACTTTCACGGCTGCAGTCACAGTTACTGCTAGTGATATTAAAAGCATGGTGCTTTTATGCTCCATATTCATATCTCAGTAACACTCTTGTTTCATAGAAATGAAGAGAAATTCTTGTTTTGTGCAAAGTAACCACTTACAGTTTCTCACACCTTTCTGTCCAGAAAGTAAATTGACCAAATGTATGGAATTATATAACTGTGTGCTTTATTATGTAGTTACACTTTTAAGAAGAAGAAGAAGATTCTTTATTTATCACATGCATAGTCATACAAGTACAACACACAGTGAAATGATTTCTCTGCATTTAACCCATTCACCAAGTGAAGCAGGGGGCTGCCGCCAGTGAGGCGCCCGGGGAGCAGTGTGGGGGGACGGTACCTTGCTCAAGGGTACCTCAGCGGTGACACTAGCAGTTGGGATTTGAACACCAATCGTCTGATTGTAGGGCCAACGCCCTCACCACTAGGCCATCCAGCTGCCACATTTATATTTAAACAGTATATTAATACAAAGATAATAACTAATAATTATTTAATTCACCATTTAACCTTTTATCCTATTTATTAGTATATTGATGCTGAATGTTTCTGGTTTTTATTATATATTTTATTTTTTTAAAACCCTGTTTAATTATTATCAGTAGGCAAATTGGCAGAACCGGCAAGGCCTATTTACAACCACTAGATGGCAGACAAACTGCAGGACTGAATTTTCAAATGCTGATTTTGGAAGACAGATTTGAACTGACAAACATACACGAATATTAATGACCTATTGACTGTGGATTATTCACCTGGTGAAGAAGTTTCTGCCAAACTTCTGCCAGTGCTCTTTCATGATGTCCTCCACACTCTGTTTACGAGTGGCCAGAATCGAAAGCCAGGCGAGCACAGCCCACAGGCCATCTTTCTCTCGGATATGATCAGAACCTAGCGGACACATTGTAAGCAAGAGAGAGAAAAGACCACAATTCACTGCCTCCCAGTCTTTGATTCACACCAGCTGCCCTGAAAGAAATGTCTAACCATTGGAAAACTTAACCTGCCATTTCAGTGTTAAGCTTAATGATACCTATCCAGTACACTGTATATATACTATAAAATATATACACTATATGGACAAAAGTATTGGGACACACCTCTTAATTCAGGGTTTGGGCTAGGCCCCTTACTTCCAGTGAAGGGCAATCTTAATGCTTCAGCACACCAAGACATTTTAGACGTCATGCTTCCAACTTCGTGGACACAATTTGGGGAAGAACCTTTTCTATTCCATGAATGTGCCCCAGTGCACAAAGCAAGCTCCTTAAAAACATGGTTGGATGAGTTCAGTGTGGAAGAACTTGACTGGCCCACACAGAGCCCTGATCTTAACCCCTTTCAACAACTTTGGGATGAACTGAAATGTAGATTCTGCGCCAGACCTTCTCATCCAACATCAGTACCTGACCTCTTCTGCTCTGCAGAAAGACTGGGCACAAATTCCCACAGAAACACTCCAAAAGTCTTGAGGAAAGTTTTCCAAGAAGAGTTGATGTTATAGCTGCAAATGGGGACCAACTCCATGTTAAAGTTTATGTACTTGAATGCAATGTCATTAAAGTCCCTGTTGGTGTAATGGTCAGGTGTCCTAATACGTTTGTCCATAAAGTGCTCATCCACTATATAAATACCACATACATTTGCTTAAAAAATAACATTGTAAAAGTAGTATTATATCTTGATGTATGGATTTGTCTATACCTGCAGCTAATCCACTCACCTGTTCCAAAGCTTTCCTCTCCACACAGAGAAAGTTTTCCAGCATCCATCAGGTTACCAAAGAATTTCCAGCCTGTGGGTGTTTCATACAGCTCCATTTTCAGAGCTTTGGCCACACTGTAAAACACAAAAAACAATCCATATGTCTACAACTTTAGGTACATGCCAATGAGTACCAGTGCAAAGCTGATATACAAATTCACACCCTGTAGTGTCTGTTTAATCATGTGCTATTGTGAGGTGACTACAATCACTACGAAACCAAACGCCTTAATTTTACCCCTTAAAATTACTTTAGTTTTTTCCCATACAGGAAAATTAAGGGAGAAAGTGCAGATTAAGGCTGATTAGGGGGTACAACTACTGAATTTTCCCCATACTTTTTCAAATTTGCCCCATAAATAATAGAACCTCCTAAATTAACGCCTTAAATGAAAGATTAAGAGTTTCACACTCATGCCTTAAATCTACTTTTAAGGTTGGTGTATTTTCGGGGGTAAGTTAAGGTAGGGTTAAGCATATTTTAAGCACATTTTGCTTTGTAGTGATACGACACATGGATGTTTCGTACTTGTCTAGAGCACCACTGGTGGGCATACTGCGTGCCAGTCCTTTAACACCAGTCTTCTTGAAGTATGGGATGCAGGTGATGTTAGCACCAATCACTGCTACAGAGTCTGAAGGGTTAACAAAGAATCCATGCTTACCCAGAACCATGTTACGATCCTACAGCAAAACAAAGAGGAAAACATGCGTCAGATACTAGAATGAACACATACTAAAAAGTTCAGAACTAAATGTGTAGAACATCTAGGACTACTGCATGTCTGCCAATATTTAGGAGGTAATTTTTGATACAGCGATGGCCAGGAAACAGAAATAGTTGCATGAGTCGTTAGAAAATATGATCATGCGAAAGATAGTATTCATGACAACCAATGCTGTTACATTCCAACAGGATTGTATTCCAACTCAGGTCAACATTAAATAATTACTAACTAAAAATGAAAATTGTGTCTAATACATCCCTGCATCCAAAATACTTTCCACCAGAACACACCAATTTGCATATGAATAATGAAGGAATTGCTGATGTTTGGAGACTGAAAAGCATGAACACGTACACCATCACCATCAAAAGCTGCTCCAAAGTCATATTCACCTCCCTTCATAGTTTTGACCAGGTCAGCAGCATAGGTGAGATTAGGGTCAGGGTGGTGACCTCCAAAGTCCTCAGAAGGCACACAGTTAACAGCCGAGTTTGCTGGGGAGCCCAACTCCTCGCACACAATCTTCTTCACATAGGGGCCCACCACTATTAGACAGAACGTATAAAAGGAAATGCTGTAAATGTCAAAATATCATGCAAGCATCCAAGGCTTTTGTCGGATTCTCCCCTTATCAAACATGACAATCACATCTTGTTTGATATACTAAATTCTCTGCAATGAGACAGGATTATTCTCATAACATGGTCAAAATACAACAGATCTTTCAAAAACAGATGGCATGACATCCAAGTAGTTTGAACAAAGTTATGGAACACTGCTTGTGAAGGGAAAGCTGTGGAAATGTGTTTTTTCATCATACTGTAAAGAAGAAGACAGGGAAGGAGAGAGAGAAAGTGAAAGAGAGCGACTGAGAACGAGAGAGAGAGAGAGAGAAGAGAAAGAAAAAGAGAAAAAGAGTGAGACAGAGAAAGAAAAAGAGAGAGAGAGAGAGAGAGAGAGAGAGAAACACACACAAACAAGACAAATATCTATATCTTTCCTATGAAATCGTGCCAGAAGAAGGAAGGATCAGCATAGACGGTTTACGGAAAACTTGTTTTTGATATAGCCAAAAATGACTGTACAGCAGCATCCAATTAGTTTTTTATTTCCACAGAGTAGAACCGTGAAGGCACTGGATAACCATTGCTAAACCATGCAGAAAACCACAATACAGTTAAGCAGCATACTTTGATTTAATGTCTCACCTCCATGCATTGCGTCTAACCGGACATTGATGTGATGTGGTCCAGACAGTAACTCCTTCAGGGCAGGAAAGTCAAAGATGTCTCGTAGCATCTCTGCGTATGACTCCACAGAATCCACTATCTCCACTACAGCAAAAACAAAGGTATATCAATAACACATTGACATAAAATAGTTATGGTGAACATCCCTGATAAATGAAATGTAACTGAGAAAGACAAGATCCAAGCCTGCACCTGTGAAGGGCTTGAAAGTGTCCACCTCAAAGGTCTGTTTGCCGATGGTGGACAAATCCACCTTGAGCTCTGGGCAAATGTGGTACTCTTGAAGCCCTTTGCTGATCTGGAAGATTTTATCAGTGATTCCCTCTGGAGCAGGTCCTGAAGAACAGAATTTGTAGTCACATAAATCTTTCAAGCCATGTGAAGGGGTAAGAAAAGTATGGAGTGTAAGAAATAGTTTATGTCAGAAACTAGCTTACGACAGCTTACACCAACAACATGGTCTCTCATGATTGTATGTTCCAGTAACATATTAACTCGTAAATTATCTCTCTGGGTCCACACAAGCTTCACAGTAATGAATACCCAGATCTGAGCCACTGGCTGTTTATTGCTGGGCGCTGAACAGACTCTAAAGATGTTCTAATTGGGTGGGAAGTCTGTTAATGTTCTTTTCACTCTTGATAAACAGGGCATCATTTTCAAACCTTTGAAGTTTGTCAGGCACCATAACAACATGTAGGATGCACTTACACCTACTGGTCATTTTATCACATACACCCATCATAAAGATGTCCTTTGTAGGTTTACAATTACACATACTGACTATATTACCACGTTTATTCGTGAGCAAGGTAATATTAGCATGCATATTGGTGTTTTTCCCATATTTTTACAAAAACATAAGCACTGATTGACTACACATAAATCTGTGCAACTGTAAACACATGAATATGTGCACACTCACTGCAGGGCAGTGTGTCATTTTCCATAAAGTAAAAGCAAGATTCAGGATAAGTCAATTTACATTCATAGCATAAAATGAACAAAAAAGATTTTACATTAATCATGAATATTCACAAGACAATCAACAAAAATTTTACGATAGTGTCAGGCGTTGCCACAATGCGAACCAACTAAGTCCACATATCTAATAAAATGGCCAGTAAGTGTACACAGGGCATGAAAAACACAGTACAATGTCCGTTAAACTCAAAATAACATGTCACTGCCATAGTCATGTCACTACAGTCTCAGTACAGAGTAGAGGAATGGGCCACTACTCAAATAGTTTATGGTCTACTATCTCTTAAGCGATGGTCCTATGGTGATTCTTTGCCATCAATGGATGAGGCAGAGGGTGTTTATAAATTTGGCAAAAGATGAGCTACAGCCAGTAACTGCAAACCTACAAAGGTCCGGTGTTTCAGATCAATTGGTCCATGAGTAAAGGACTGAAAAAGTGTTAAACAGACGTTAGTTATGACCACACAATCTGGTTAAAAGTATTCTGTATAGCTACTGTGGAAATAACGTCCGGTTTTAGATACAACAGCGTTTATTCCATTACTGTGTCCAAATTGCAGGTGCTTTGTGAGGGCACACTCTCACATTCACTGCTTAAGCAGCTCCATGCATAACAGTAAAAAACAGTTATTATTGCTTTTTGATTGAGCTTTGGTTTTGGAAATACTTAAGATAGAACTGGGCATTTGGAGTTCTTCAAGCATGCTAGGCTACTCAGTGATGCTGAATGGCTGTAGCTTGTGCAGGTATTTTCCAATTCAGAGGACATTCATGAACCTGAGTCCTACCAAACTCTTGTTTTTTTTAACCCCAGATTAGGCTAATGAAAAAAACTGGAAGAAATCTGTATGAAAGCTTGTAAAACAATTGCTTTTTACATGTGAATGCTACTGAAAATGTGCAGCATTCTTTTTGGACATGATTCCATACTTGTGGTTTTAATTAGAACACGTAATGTCTGCTAAGTAACTTCATATTTCAACGTTTAGACTCTCATACCTCCACTGGAGATGTTATACTTGATGCCAAAGTCTCCATTAGGACCACCAGGGTTGTGGCTGGCTGTCAGAATGATCCCGCCGATGGCTTTTAGTTTGCGGATCACACAGGACACTGCAGGCGTGGACATGATCCCATTCTGACCAATGACAAGCCGGCCAATCTGAGGAAAGTTTGAAGATGTCAGTGAATTCATCCAAGCTCATCAGGATAGCATACACTACAAAACCAAACCCATTAATTTTACCCCTTACAATTACCTTCATTTTGACCATAATTTCCAGGAAATTAAGGAGAAAAGTGCACAGATTAAGACTGATTAAGGGGTAAAACTACTGAATTTTCCCATTTTTCCAATTTGCCCTGTAAATTAAAGAACCTCTTGAATTAATGCCTTATGTTTAAGATTAAGGGGTTTCACACTCATGCCTTAAATCCACTTTTAAGATCAAAATCAAGGGATCGGTTCACAAATTAATGGCCACTTAATTCAAATTAAGGGGTTTGGTGCATTTTCACGGGTAAATTAAAGCAGGGTTAAGCACACTTTAAGTACATTGCGTTTCGTAGTGATACATGGCATTAGGAAGCTAAAAATGTCTGTCTTTGAGATATAAACACTGAAAATTTTCAGTGAGTCAGATTATTTACATTTACCATGACTTACTGATGGACAGCAAACTCTTAAAGAGGTTAAACCTAGAGCAGACAAACTGTCTGAAATGTTGCATTCGGGATATAGTAACTCGATGTTTAGTGTTCCTGTTGTGTAGATTTACAGTTGATTTTCCAAGACAGTTTTGCACAAGCCAGTTAATCAATCATCATCTACACCACAGCTCTTCAGCTCTAATCACACACCTACTTAATCTAAACACTGAATGCTTGAGTTGAAACAGGTATGTTGAGCAGGAGAATCACCAAATGAGACTGGACACCAGCCTTCCAGGGCCAAAGCTATGACTCTTGTAGCTTTGCCACATAAAGGACCTGGTTTTAATACTGTGTGGTCTTGCACTAAACTGCAACAATAGTGGGGTTTCATAATTTAAAATGAAATGCTTAAGGCTTAACTAAGTTAAATATCTATTGTATTTGTACCCAGCATCTGTGTATATAACGCTGTATTTCATATTGAGCTTTTTTTCTACTGATTTTTATTGGGTGTATTTAGACTTTTTTATTTTATATTGTTCCTGTTTCTATGCAATCATATAAGCAGTTTTCATTTTTTATTCTAACATAGAACTGGGGTGTTTGGCTCAAAGACCTATGAGAGACAAAACACACATAAAGCAACGTGGTAAAACATTAATAATTAGACAGAGAAAAGGTCACAAGTGCTACACGCACACTATATGGACAGAAGTATTGGGACGCCTGAACATTACACCAACAGGGAATTTAATGGCATTGCATTCAAATACAGACTTTTCAGTGTTTCTGTGGGAATGTATGCCCATTCATTCTGTAGAGCATTTGGTTGGACGATGTAGACCTGACTCGCAGTCTCCGCTCCAGTTCATCCCATCTATGCGGGCCAGTCAAGTTCTTCCACACCGAACTCACACAGCCATGTCTTTATGGACCTTGCTTTGTGCATTTAGGCACAGTCATGCTGGAATAGAAAATGTTCTTCCCCAAACTGTGTCAACAAAGTTGGAAGCATGGCGTTGCCAGAAATGTCTTGTTATGCTGCCTTTACTAGTAGTAAGAGACCAAGCCTGAAGTACTGGAAAAACAGGGCTGTCCCAATACTTTTGTGCATATAGTGCATATGTCTGCGCTACGTAGTATCAATGGGGACTCTGTAGTGCTGCGTGCCATCACGCACGCTCCTCCTCCACGCAGTCTCAATTAGAGCAGAGAAGCGAGAGCGCCTCCATGCTGCGTCTGTGCAGAGATGATGGGGCTCAACACTCATACGGGGGTTGTTTCTCACATAGCCAGCCGCGAAATGTCAAAGGTGTCCCTCGCCTTTGGGGCGACCTCCACAGAAAAGATCACGGAGGTCATCTGACACAGCTGAGGGTAGTAACACACACAGCTTGCCCACAAGGTCGACCTCTCTTTTAAGGACTGAAGAGACTGAGCCACGCTTGGGTGCGGCATGCACGACGATACGTTGCACAAATTAATGTTTTACAATACTAAGTGTTGCAAAAACGTAGCAGTGCAGCCTGTACTCTTACAAAATACAGGAAGTATGACAGCTTCACTGCAGAAACACTCAGATCTAAAACTGACACACACACTCACCCCATTTGCTGCAGCAATCTGGACGATCAGCTGAATAGCATCCTTCATGAAGAAGCGACCATCTCCTCCCACTACCAGGGTGCCCTGCTGCCTCTGAGGAGGCTCGACGGTGGAGATAATGCTCTGGATGAAGTTCTCAGCATAGTGCTGGTTCTGCTGGAACACGGTCACCCTCTTTCTCAAGCCGCTGGTTCCAGGCTTTTGGTCAGTGTAAGGTTTGGTCTTGACCACGGTGATCTTCACCATTTTGCCCAAACAGCTCGCAAGAGTGATCTGTGTTCCTAATGGGACGTGGGCCGTGTCAACTCCCCACGTACACACACACTCTCCTCTGTCAGGCATCAGGTCACGCCCACTGCAACGCTTAAAGGCACCGTACACCACTCTTCTAGGGCATGATTAGCTCCAAGTTAAGTCTTTCTTTACTCCAGTCAAGTAGTTTTTTTGTCATTTCAACCATATAAACACAGTACGCAGTGATACGAAGCAGCGTGCTTCCAGGACCACGTTGCAACAGAACATAACCACAGGACCACAAGTTCAGGACAAAAGAGCGCAAGAAAAGACAACTGGACAAGATCAAATTTAGTGCAATCGACAACAGCTACAGTCTGGATGAATTTTGACAAAAATGCAGGACAGAAGTTAACATGTGCACAAATGCAGGACAGAGGCCGACAGCAATAAATGTGACTGGGCAAATAAACTGTACAATTTATTGTTGTGCCTGCTCTCAGCACACGTGATCCAACTTGTCAACTCATGAACATTTTTTTTTTAAATGAAAAACAAAAGTGGAAAACATAAAAAATGGGTGG
This sequence comes from Hydrocynus forskahlii, assembly GCA_037974365.1. Classification (NCBI taxonomy): domain Eukaryota; kingdom Metazoa; phylum Chordata; class Actinopteri; order Characiformes; family Alestidae; genus Hydrocynus; species Hydrocynus forskahlii. The sequence goes on from JBBPCX010000114.1 coordinate 13,678,230, forward strand.
GCACTGGGAAAACACTGACATGGACTATGCATTCTGGAGCACATGAGATAAACTGTGTGAAGACTGAGACCTGATCAAGCAAGAATCAAATGTGCTCTCTCTTGCTTGGAATGAAAACCAGCCCCCACACTGGCCCTTAGAGAATAACATTAGACACCTTTGCTTTACAGCTCTCTAATTGTTAAAAATGATATAACAACAAAGTGTAACCTATCATAAACTGTTTGTGATTTAATGACCTGTTTAAAGAGTACAGTTTTGTGGTTTATACCCAGTTCATTCTGGTGGCCCACAATAAATCAGTCTTGGGAAAGACAGGGTTCAAATGTTTTGTTTGATTATTGCACCCGGTTTGGCCTGGACTTTATTTAAACCAGGACATAGTTCATGATGCAATGTTTGCACACTCATTTCTTTCACAAATATAGGCTTAAAGGCAAGCAGCTGCAGTTAGCACACACTCTTTAAATATTGATGAATGCTGGCTTGAAAATAAACAATGTTTTTTTCAGTGGCTCATTAAGTGATTCCTTAATATCAGTTTTTTCTCCAAAACAATGTGATATTATACACAATTTTGAAAAATGGGGGGGCGGGGTGGGGGGGTGTATCTGTGTGCAGTATGTGGGAGACCACCTCTTCTTTAGGTAGTCTAATAATGCGCCATGTGACATTTATAGTTCTGGTCTACAGTTACAGTAGAGAAAGTCAAAGGGCAATAGAATTGGCCCAGGGGTATAAATAGAAGGTCAAGTCTGCGTGTGGCATTAAAGGCTAAGGGCGAATAGACATTAGACCTGAGTGCTGGCGTGTGTGGATATATATACACCGATCAGCCACAACATTAAAACCACTGATAGGGGAAGTGAATAACAATAATAATCTTGCAATGGCGCCTGTAGTTGAAGCTATATGTATTAGACAAAAGCAGTCTAATGTGCAGCATGAGAATCTAAGTGACTCTGACGGGAGCCAAATCATGAAGGCTAGATGGCAGGTCTTGTGGGCTGTTCCCAACATACAGTGAAGGGCACTAAGGCCATGTGATGCTCTATGCAATGTTCTGCTAGGAAACCTTGGCTCCTGGCATTCATGTGGATGATACTGTGACATGTACCTCATAAGCACTGTCGCAGACCATCTTCATGGCAACAGTATTCCATGATGGCAGTGGCCTTCACATTGCAAAAATCTGTGGGATGTGCAGGGCAAACTAGTCCACCTCGCAGCTTACAGGACTTAAAAGATCTGCTGCTTCTTGAAAATGTCAGGCAAAGAGCATGTTTTTGTATTTTTAACAGAACCATTGATTTAGGGCTGAAGCACATCAGAATGCGGTGGATTAAAATAAACAAATACACCGTATGGACAAAAGTATCGGGACCATTACACCAACAGGAACTTTAATGACATGCAGTCAAAATACATAGACTTTAATATGGAGTTTTGCAGCTATAACAGCTTCCACTGTTCTTGGAGGACTCTCCATAAGATTTTGGAGTGTTTCTGATGGGAAATTGAGCCCATTAATTCTGTAGAGAATTTATGAGGTCAATATTGGACAAGAAGGCCTGGCTTGCAATCTCCAGTCCAGTTCATTCCAAAGGTGTTGGAAGGGGTTGAGGTTATGGCTCTGTGCGGGTCAGTCAAGTTCTTCCTCACCAGATTTATCCAACCATGTCTTTATGGATCTTTGTTTTGTGCACAGTCACGCTGGAATAGAAAAGGTTCTTCCTCAAACTGTGTCCACAAAGTTGGAAGCATGGTGTTGTCCAAAATGTCTTGGTCTGCGGAAGCATTAAGATTAGGCCTTTCACTGGAAGTAAGGGCCCTCACCCAAACCCCCCAAAAATGTGTGTGTCCAAATATCTTTGTCCATTTAGTGTATGAGGCTATCATGAAGTAAGTATGGGAACATACTAACATGGCTATAAAGGCAAGAGTGAAAAGTAAGTGTGTAAAACCATTGTATAAGTCCAAGTCGGGACCTCCTTCAACTGATGATGCAAACTGTATTCTTTATCAGACTTTATGGTTTGACTGAAATGCTAGTGAATGTGGTGAAATGACTTTTTCTGAGTGTGTGAAAAGTGTGAAGAAGTCCTGTATGGTTTTAAAAAGGCAGGATGTATTAAAGAATATTCTTATGTCGTGTAAAGCTCAATGTGCTGCAGCTCCTGTTGACTTTAAGCTCATTGATATTCATCCCCTGTGCTCGCTTAAACAAAAACACAAAAGGCAAAGAAAGACACTACTGTGGCTGCATTCACACCAAGTGCGAATAAGTGCTTTTGAAAGACTAGCTTTCCTACTTTTAACTGGTAATAAAACAACATTTTTATTAAAAACCCATTTTAAATCTTATTTAATTTCACTAAGAAACTGATTTCATTAAGTAACTGTGGTGAGAGTCAGTCACTGAAGTAAATATACTAAAATAACAAGGCAGTCCCTCTATTCAAAAAACCTTCTGAAAACTCATCTATTAAGAGAGCATGTCCTCTCCTGATGCATGTTCTTGCACTACTAACTACAAGATTTTTGCACTTAGATCTCTCCTCTGGTTCTCAAAAAACTGGAGTGTTTCCTCAAACTGTAGGTCACTTTGGATGAAAGTGTTTGAACTGCACCGTAGCAAGTTCATTAATTTCACACATTAGTAAATGAATGGGTGCTCATGTAACTTTCAGTGCCGCACCAGGATTTTGTGTTTTATTTTGTCACCACAAAGGTGTCTGACAGTGCGAGCCTGTGGCAAGACAGACTATATCAGCACTTTTTTTGCAGCAGACACATTTACATTTATGGGTTTTAGCAGACGCTTTTATCCAAAGCGACTTCCATTCTCTAACTATAGGGGACAGTCTCCCTGGAGCAACCTCGGGTTAAGGGTCTTGCTCAGGAAGCCAGTGGTGGTTTACTGAAGGTAGGATTCAAACCCATGACCTCTTGGTCCAGAGGCAAGTACCTTACCCACCAGGCCAACACCACCCATGTGGCAGGCTCATTCTGGCTTTTTTCATACGATGTTATCAGATTCCAAAAATGTCCACTTTTGTTTAATGTATTCCTCTTGACAGCCCGTTGACGTGAATGTGTTCCTGGTTAACTGTAGTTTTAGCATAGGTGCATCAAAAAAAGCATTTAAGAGCTGCTCTAGCACGGGTCCTCAAACCTTTTCAGCTAGGGACCCCTTCCAGTGTGACAAGTGAAATATTCAGGGACCCCTGCACTCATTTGTATGCTAGTGTTTAGCTGCTCAAGTACATCTATGGTTGTGATATATGTGCAGGGTTGGGCTATTAGGAGTAAAATGATATTTTTGGTTGTTGTGATAAATTTTGTTATGACTAACCAAGTTATTGTAAGTACTAACCAACACTGCCCAGTTGAAAGTTTCATTATACAAATTTTAATAAAAATATAATGTCATGCTTTATTGGATTTAGCACAGCACAGGTTGTAACAGCTCAGACTGTAAAATATGAGATAAAATGAACTGAATCCTTAAAAATAATATAAAAATGTACAGTACTTTAGGGTGCAAATACTACCTTTTTTGTTTCTGTCAACTATTCAAATCTCAGAAAAAATATATATTGAGGTACTGTTTTGTGATATCTTTGGCATGCTGTCCACCCCAATTTAAGATATTGGCTCAAATTTCAGTCTTTTTTCAAAGTTTTTTTTGTAAAGTCCCATCCGTATCATTTGAAACTAATTAAATCAGGGACCACCTTGCTATATATCACAGACTTATGGAACCACATTGGAAACCTGCTTTTGAGAATTCTGTTTAGAACACAGAATGCCTGTCCACTGAAACTATGAGAGCATTCAGGAGAATGTCTTTGAACAACGCTGTGGAGAAAACAACAATTCTATCTTTATTTAGCCTGAAATCCTTTTTTTTCTTTTCTTTGCTTTTACCCCTTCCATCAAAAAAAAGGGCCAAACTTTGGTATGGTATCTCTATAGCCAGGTGGTTACATTGTTAACACTGACTTTTAGCTCATTGTGCTCCTCATCTTGTGTCATCATCATTTCTGTGATTTGAGTAATCCATTCTTTCCACTGCAATGATATGAAGGACAGTATGAGGCTTCAAGATCAAAGTCAAAGTGAACTTTATTGTCATCTCAACCAAATACACGTATACCAAGAGACAAAATGGCGAAGCTCAGGTTCCACATAGTGCAATTGACATAAGATGCTGTGCGAGATACAGAACAGTGGAAGTAAAGAAGCATAAAATAAGAGTAAGGTTTAACCAAACCTGTCCTGAGTGTGTGGACAGCTCTGTATAATATATATCAATGTAAGTAGAATGTGCAATGATTAAAAAAATGTGCAGTCTAGTAGAGAACATTGTCGTACAGATATTCTGCTTCTTAATAGAGCTATCTGCCTTTCTCCCACATTTACTAGCAAATGGAAAAAAATCAAAACAGCCCACCTCCAAAAATCTACCCCAGAGTCCTCCTGTCTTCATGATACGTCAGATGGGAATTTCGCAGTCTTAAAACTAGAAAGTATCACTCTGCAGCAGCACCACTGCAAGATGGGAGCAGGCATGTGTTTATTTTTATTTATTTATTTACTTTTTGTGGCCAGTGTGTATCTAAAATCTGTGTCTAGGAATCTGACCAAAAAATATCCAGTTTCTACTGGGTGAATCACCATTCATGAGGTGATTGAAGGGTGAGAATAATCAAATGCAACCACAAGATGGTGCTACCGTTACATTGCAGCTAGAATGAAGGGACCTGCTGCAGCCCTGACACTCCAATAGAAGGAAGGCCCTGTAATTCAAAGACCTCTAAAATGTAATTAAAAGGGGTTCATGGCATGGAAACAGAGCACAGTGCCAGCAGTAAATATATAATTCATCAAAGATATAAATTCCATAAATGTCTCTTTAAATTATAGAGTATTTTTCTTTTGATAGCTGTTGTTTAAAAGTCCAGCCGAATGGCACAGTAAATAAACTGTAAATCACAGAGAAGTCATCAAGAACTCAGAACAACAGCCTCCTTTTGGACACGTCTGAGGGTCATTTGAAAGAAAATGAATAGTCCTCAGACACCATAGAGAGTTTTTAATGTTTGAAATAGTTTAGCACATCTTTTAGATAGGGCTACGAATGGGCGGCCGCAATGACACTTTTTTAGCAAAAGCAATTTCCCCTCAGTATTTATGTTGAGCCGTGAAACATGTGAAGTATCAAACCATAACACTTTGGTGGTTTGTCCACCCCGAATCAAAATGAAGAAAAGCGCCTGGGGCCTGTGTCCACTTGAAAAGGCCCTGATGTAATGTCCCAAGGAGATGGGTCACTCTGCTGAACTAATACACTGCCCTGTCACTGGAGCAGAACCCCTTTAATTTACAGGCACCCACACACACCCCATAAACACACGCACAGCCCAACCCTGCTAACTCTCCAATCTCTTCCCCCAATTATCAGGCCTTAGGCTGAGGCAATATGGCTGGCTGGAAGCTCTAGAAGTCTCTGTGGTAATCTCAAAGCCCCCATTCTTCATCCCACTGCATCTCGCTTTTTCCAATCTCTTTGCTTTGACGAGTCTGGCCATTATTTTTCTGAGGTAAAGCAAACTAGCTGAGGTTAAAGTCAAAATGAGTGCAAACAAAGAGAAGGAGATCGATACCAAAGCTCTACTCATATCGACCAGGTGTAAATGTGCCTCCAAAAAAGGCCAGAATAAAAAAAACAATAATGACAGAAGTATAGCCTGTAGGATATTATATTAAAGCAAAGTTGAACAACTGCTCTGTGTATTATGAGCACTACTGGTGAGGTTTTAATACATGTTTACATTCCTTCATTAATCGGTTATAATGTCCGGCAGTATGTTTAGGACAATGGACTCAAGGGAGTCAGCACTAAGTAAACAAAATGCTGCTCCGTATCATTCATTAAAATGGTTTGGACTACAATTACTTGATTTTACACTGACATGCATATTTTAAATAAAAACAAGAAATTGGATGAACTGAGTATAACCATATTCAGATACTCAGAGTCAGGACAGAACCCCCATTGAGACCTCTTACCATATCACCATATTAGGCCTGCTTTAACCTGACAAGTGATGGGTATACTGATGTATATATTATTATGTTATAAATAATGCTGGTGCTAAAAACTAGTCCATGCTTTTAAACTTGATTACTGCAGTTCTACCAACCAGGAAAAAAGAACGTACTCAAAACTCAGTTTCAGCAAGAGCTCTCACTCATACTAAACATACACAGCGTATTGCTACCTCTATGGCTACCCTTTAGTTAACACATACAATAAAAGCCACTTCTCATTACCTTTAAAAAGCTGAATGATCCCCCGCAGGGCTGTTGGTTGTTCCTCATACTAGACTCTCTTCCTGGGGTCCAAGGGCCCTTTAAATTTACCCTTTTAAAAGGGAAAACATATCTCTGCACCCAGTACCACTCTCTGTCTTAACTGCTTACCACCTTTCATTGAATGTTGGTGTCCTGTTCATGTTCTGTTTGTTGTTTTCAGTTTATACTGTCTTTTTATACAGTACAATTATTATTATTATTATTATTAGTAGTAGTAGTAGTAGTAGTATTATTATCGTTAGTATTATTAAAGGTAAAAATCCTTAATGATTGTAAATCTGAAAAGTTTCCGTTTCGTTGTGACAAAAAAAAAAAAAGTACATTTATATTTATTAGTTAAGCACAGAAGAAGTGAGTACCTCTGGATTAGTCATGAGGGAATGGAAAACGAGGCCATGCATTAAAACTCAGAGCAAGAAGGGGACTCAGAGGGCAGCCACAGACAGTGGTTTTGAAGGAGCCATGGGGTTCAGTAGCTGAATGGTGTTCAAAGAAATAAGGAGCTCAGCTGACCTGTGAAAAGAATACATCAAAGCAAGTTAATTTTTTAAAGAAAAAAATAAGGAAAATCCAAAGCGCTATGAGTGCCGCACACCAAACACGGCAAAATCCTCAACAAATACTATCCAAGCAGTGAAGTACTGGAGTGGCAGTATCATGTTATGGGGATGCTTATCCTTAATGGGGACCAGGGAATTTGTGAAAAGGATTGATAGATGATGCACAATGAAAAAGATAGGCACTCATATGAAGAAGCTGAATATTTATGCAAGCAGCATTTTTCAGTTATGATTACTTTTTTAAGAACTGCTGACAAATACTGAATTTCAACTCATTTACTTTGAGTGTATTGGTTTGCATTAAAATAATGAATGGAATAATCTACAAAGCTGAATGCTTTTGCTAGGCACTGTGTATGTACCTGTTCAGCCTGTAGCAGTTTGACCAGCCCATTGATGTTGAAGTTTTAAGGAATGTTTTAAGCCCCCAATTCAAACAAAACTAATTTACATATGACAGCCTTAAAGGCACAGTGACAAAATGTTCAATAATGTTCAATAATAAAGGATTAAGAGAAGCTAGAATGGTACTGTAAAATGAATTACAAATATTTTTGGTTTTTGAAAACACAAAATATCAGAAGTGGATCTATATGCAGAAGATATCAGAGTGCTCAGAGTGCATTAATTGGACAAACACAAACAAACATGAACGTCTGTTTTTTAATGCACTTTTTTCCATTCCCTTAATTCAGTTTGGTTATTTTTCTATATATATATATAACTCGGTAGCACATGTTCAAGGTACTATAAGGCTTGAAACTAACCAAGATAGTCAGTCTCTAGGAATGAGAATCACTACTCATCCCGTAACATTGGATGAAAGTAAAATGGCCCTCTATAGTCACACGTGACCACACCACAACACATAACAACACTCTCTGCAACACCACAACACTCTCTGCATTTGATCCATTCACTAAGTGAAGCAGTGGGCTGTGACCAACGAAGGTGCCCAGAAAGCAGTGTGTGGGGACGATACCTTGCTCAGGGGTACCTCAGTGGTGCCACTGGCAGTCCTACGATTTGAACCTACAACTTTCTGATCACAGGGGCAACTCCCTAATCACCAGGCCACCAGCAACCAGACGGTAAACATGATAGCATTTAATACAAACAATGGCCTTACACAGAATTTGAGATTACAAGAAAGTTCCTCAGTTCAGGTAAGGAGCGATGTTTCCCAAATCTGGTCTTGGAGGTGCCCTGCGCATTTTAGTGCTTTTACTGCTTTAACAATACAGACTGGAATCAGAGAAAATACAAATCAGGTAAATTTAGTAGCTTGAGATCAAACAGGTACATTGGGATCTGTACTAAAAGACACATATGTCAGAATGCTGTTCATAGACTTTAGCTCAGCCTTCAACACAATCATCCCTCAAAAGCTGATTGTGAAACTGACTGGGTTGGGGCTGAACACCACTCTCTGCAACTGGAGCTTGTATTTCCTGACAGAGAGGCCCAAGTCAGTATGGATAGGCTGTAACACCTCCAACACCATCACACTGAGCACTGGTGCGCCGCAGGGCTGTGTTCAGTCCCTTTCTTCACCCTGTTGACCCACGACTGCACAGCCACACACAACACCAACCACATCGTCAAATTCGATGACGACACGACTGTGCTGGGGTTGATAAGCAGCAATACTGAGTCAGCCTACAGAGAGGACGTGAAACAGTTGTCAGTGTGGTGCAGGGACAATAATCTCTCTTAATGTCGACAAGACTAAAGAGATGATTGTTGGCTTCAAAAAATCAAGTCCAACCCACACCACACTGAACATCAATGGCTCTGCTGTGGAGACTGTTAAAAGCACCAAGTTCCTCAGTGTGCACATGACTGAAGACCTCACATGGACAAGCAATACCATCTCCCTAACAAACAAATCCCAGCAGAGACTTCACTTAGTGAGACGGCTGAAACGAGCAAGCCTTCCACCTCCCATCGTCACCACATTCTTCATAGGGACCAGGCTGTCAGGCTCTTCAACACTATGCTGCCCCCCAGGGACCCCACTCACTCCCCCACCCCCTACAAACTGTTCACACTGACCTTACACTCATGCACAGCCACTTTAAAAGTTGCACGTAAGCCTTAATACCCAAACCTGCAATGTATACTTGGTGATACTGTTGTACTGAGTATGCTGGTTATACTGTCAATACTAGGCTGACCAGACGTCCTCTTTTCCGCGGACATGTCCTCTTTTTGGGACCTGGAAATTTTGAGCTGCCTAAACATTTGTCACGTCATGGCATATCTCATGAACTAGTTACTTTCCTACACGCCTATTCACTGCCGCTCACGGGAGGACCTCCAATCTGTGCGTTCTGGAAAAGTCCAGAACGGCCGTCCTGTGCACGACCGTCGGCCCGAGATGCGCATACCGCATATCACATATCACCGCCCCGCCCCCCTGTGTATACTGTCATACTGTGTATTAAGGCATTAACACAAAAGTCGACTTCAGAGGCACGAGTCGACGCCCCCTGAAAGAAGTCGACAAGTGGCGTGTTTTTTTCCCCCTCTCGCTGCCCTCGCTTGTGTACGCAATGCAGTCTCTGCCTCTGATTGGCTGACGCTGACATGCGTTCATTGGTTTAACCAATTATTATAATCCCTTCATAAAAAGGGCGGTACCATTGGCGCGAGAGGAATCTAAACACAAGAGGAGAGACATACAGCAGAGAACATAGACACACATCACATGTGTCGAGATACTTCACTCTAGACACACAAACAGCACGGTGACCTGCACAACCTGCAAGTCGATGTTAAAGTACAGGAAGAGTACCGGCGTTCTGCACGGCATCCGCTAGCTAACATGGCTAACGCTAGCACTGCAGGGCGTCCTCCTGCCGCGGCTTAAACTCTTCCCACTCTCAATTGGACACTTAAATTTACCAGAAAATTCAAGATATTTGTTTTGTTTTATATAATTTGTCGTGTTGACTATTAATGTTACAGAAAACTTTTAATAAAAGTTGCTCAATGTTGCACACCAGTGTTCCTCGCTGCGTGTGTGATGACGTAATCAAACGACTAGTCGACTCGAATTCGACTTTGCTGACGACTAGTCGACTTGAAAAAATCTGGAGTCGTTAATGCCCTACTGTGTATACTAGCTATACTGTCTATATACTGGTCATATTGTCTATATAGTTTGCACAACTCTTTAAGAATACATAAACCTTTAAGAATGTATACACAGGCTGCTATGTTCACTTGTCTCACCGTTTTATACGGTTATATTGTTTTGTTTGTTTCACAACGTTCTATGTATGTTACACTATATGTACACAATGGAACCTGACTTTCGCCATTTCGTCTCTCTGTATACTTGTATTTGGTTGAGATGACAATAAAGTTCACTTTGACTTAGTGTTGCTCTCATCAACGAAAATTATGACTAAATATCGTCGTCAACGAACATTTATCACGTGACAAAAACGAGACGAGACGCAACATAAATGCTGGTCATGTGACGCTAACTATAATGACATATAATGTAATATTGTTGACGAATAAGTACGAGACTAAATGTGGTTTACAAAATAAAAACTATGCTAAAATGTCTTCATTTTCGTTGACTAAAACGAAACGAGACGTTATTTCCTGTACGATAGGGAGGGGAGAGACAAAAATATTGGGACGGACGACTTTAGAGTTGAACGGCGTTACGTCTCAATACTTCTGTCCATTGAGAGGCACTGTGAATCTATCTAGAGTGCCCAAAAGTATTGAGACGCATGGCCATTAAAGTGCCAGGGAGAGAGAAATGACACACACACACACACACACAGTTTAGGATCAGATTTGGGAAACATCGCTCCTTCCCTGAGCTGAGGAACTTTCTTGTAATCTCAAACTCTGTGTAAGCATAAAAGCTGATCCTAAATTGTTCTGATTTGTTTGTGTAGACTGTATTTGTTGAGGAATAAAAAAAAATAGGTAAGTTCAAGCCAACACACTGAAGGTGAAGACTTTTGCCAGTTTTACAAATGTGGGTTTTATGGCAATAGACACACACGTTTTCATTTTATTTTCACTTTTTAGTGATGTGATGTTATTTTATTAATTTATTTTATTTAAATGTATGTGTGTAATTCTAAGTTCTAACATGTTTGGTTGGCAAAATAAAATGTCGTAAATTCAAATCAGAGTGCCTTCCGTGTTTGGAATGGGTGTACAGTATTCTTGAGTCTATAAGGTAACAATAATATAAAAATAAGATAACCTTGTTTGAATTGTGAAATATGTTTGACTAAAAGAAAAATTAGATTTTGTCTATTCTACTAGGTACTTATAATATATTGACTGGGTTAAATAGAATTGCATTACTTAAAAAAGAGACTAAAATACAACTTTCATTGCCTAACACTAATGTCATCAGTTTCCATAGACTAAAACTAGACGAAAATAGCCGTGGATAATCCTGACTATAATGAAACTAAAATGCTCAGACTTTTAGTTGACTGAAACATGACTAGACGAAAAAGAGTATGGACATGACTAAGACTAATAAAAACTAAAATGACAGCTTGACGCAAAGACTAGACTAAAACTAGAATTAAAACAGGCCGCCAAAAACAACACTACTTTGTCTTAACTTTGACTAATACATTAAGGAAACTCTTCTAAGGACTACAGGCATGGCACTCACTCATCAGGACTACAACACCCATAAACGTTCTGACTGGTGCGCACTTAAAATCTAGTCGAATGAAACTAACGCTAAGTATTCCTTAAACATTAGTACTTTAACTATTTGTATAATTCATATATTATAGAAAAATACACTCAATGTTTAATCAACATCAAATAACATTATAATGTTAACACACAGCGTATTAAATAAACAAACAATATTTTACAATTTCACACACCGTTTTGTCGTTTCCCGGGGAGGTATATTGTTGCTGTACGGCGCCAAATTATAAACAGGGTTTGATCTCAGTTTTAGCGGTTTGTAATTTTACATCTATTTTCAGACGTTTTCTCGTCATTGTTTATCGTATTTACTGTAGAATAACACTCCAAACTGCAGAACGATGCCGTGAGTTTATCTGTTTGTGTTAGCTGTTTTATTAACACTGTTAACACTGTTTTTGTCTTTTTTTTTTTTTACCTTATTATTGCTAGTTTTATAAGTAGCAGTGAATCTTTTTACACTATTCCAGATTTCTCTGCCAGGATCTCTCTCTCTCTCTCTCTCTCTATATATATATATAAATATAGATATAGATATAGATATAGATATATAGATAGAGAGAGAGAGAGAGAGATGTTTACTAGCTTCAGCTGTTAGTATTACTGTTATTGTTGGTGTTTACTAGCTTCAGCTGTTAGTATTACTGTTATTGTTGGTAAAGTGAAGTAACAAAACATTTTCCTTTGCAGTGTGAAACGAACCCTTAAGTTAGATGACAAGGAAAATGTAAGAGATGCACTGACAGCTGTTTTTACTCTTATTTTTTTTCACACAAATCAAAGGCATATCGCCTGCTTTTACTTAAGATTTTACTTAATGAGTAAGTGGAGCCCGTTTTAAGCTTCAGGATAGAATTCAACATTTGTTTACATGTTTTTAAAGCTCTGAATACCTTAACGTGTATATCACTGCATGTCTATATTCCTGAATGTGCTGTTGATGTTTTTTTTTTTTTTACCGTTGTGTAGATCTGTCTCTTTTTGTTGAATGATTAGATTGTTCATCACTATGTTATCTAGACTCCTTTAAAGAGGCAGGCTTTGGACAGGATCTTTTCCCCAATGACTGGCACCATGCCTATAAGCCCAGCAGCCAAAACTCAAGGTACTGAAACCAATTTAAATATTTCATGATGATGACTGTCACAGTATAATTTAAATGTACGCCCAGTAGGCTGAAATTCTTCAAAACCAGTGTAACTACAAAGCTGCTGCATATGGCCAAAGTATGTGGATGACTCACAATCAGAATCAGAATCCAAAATTTTATTGATCCTGGAGGAAATTGCTTATGTAATGACTGCAAGACACAGAGACAAGAACAATATAAAATATAAGTCTAAATAAAATCTAAATACAAAATCTGTAGAAAAGGAAACTCAAAATGAAAATACAGGGTGGGTCATTTATATGGATACACCTTAATAAAATGGGAATGGTTGGTGATATTAACTTCCTGTTTGTGGCACATTAGTATATGGGAGGGGGAAAACTTTTCAAGATGGGTGGTGACCATGGCGGCCATTTTGAAGTCAGCCATTTTGGATCCAACTTTTTTTTTTTCAATGGGAAGAGGGTCATGTGACACATCAAACTTATTTGCGAATTTCACAAGAAAAACAGTGGTGTGCTTGGTTTTAACGTAACTTTATTCTTTCACGAGTTATTTACAAGTTTCTCTTTGTTTACAGCCATTGACATGGCGCAGAGGTTAACACGTGAGGAGCGGATAGAAATTGTGTTGATGTCTGGTGAACGCAGTAACCAGTTAATTGCAGCAGATTTCAATGCAAGACACCCTACGAGACCACCCATCTCCCATGCTACAGTTAGCAAATTGCTTGCCAAGTTTCGTGAAACTGGTTCAGTGTTGGATTTGCCAAAATGTGGACGCATGGAAACTGTCACTAATGAAGAAACATCAGTGGCTGTCCTAGCTTCATTCAGGAAGAGCCCACAGCGTAGCACTCGCCGCATGTCACTGGAGAGTGGCATCAGTCGAACATCCCTTCGTCGGATATTAGCTACTCACAAAAGGCACCCTTACAAACTCCAGCTACTGCAGCATCTCAACGAGGATGACCCAGATCGGCGCACTGAATTTGCAGAATGGGCAAAACAAAAATTGGAACTACACAGAAGATTTTGTTCAGTGATGAGGCAAACTTTTATGTGAATGGTGAAGTTAACAAACAAAACCACCGCTATTGGTC
>JBBPCX010000114.1:13692529-13718736 GCA_037974365.1 Hydrocynus forskahlii
TGAAATTCCCAATAAGTTTGATGTGTCACATGACCCTCTTCCCATTGAAAAAACAAAAGTTGGATCCAAAATGGCCAGAATCTAGTAGCACAGAAATGTTAAAGTAAGTGAGCTTTGCAGTGTGATCCATTCTGCCTGTGGTTTTCAGATTGTATGCCTGTGTGCTTGATTTTATTCACCTACTGAAACAAATATATACGGGTGTGTGTGTGTGCACGCATTATAGAACCACTGTAGGTATACAGTTACAGACTGCTGTGGCCAGTCAGTTACCAAGCACAATTTGACAATCTTCGACCCTGTTCATCACTTTCTGATCACCAGGGCGAAGTCTCCTGATATAATTTGGTTAGTGGATTGGGCTGGGTGATTGTCTAAATTAGTATTACATAACAATGACATACTGTGATATTAGTTTTTTAGTTTTTACTTTTAGTGCTGTTGTCCTGTTGCAGAGCAGTCCCACTAGATAATTGACACCAGTATGAATCATTTACTGGGTGCTTTTAAACTGAGTGATTAAAACGGTCTCAAGTGTATATAAAAATGTTTATAATGCTGTGTTAAGTTCAGCACAGTGCAATAAAGAGAAAACAAATAAACAAAAAAGAGAATTAAACAATCAAAATAATTTGTCAGATTTAAATTATTTTTAGCATAGAGTAGTAGAAATTCAAACTCTTTTAGCACAGAGTAGTAGAAATTCAAACCTGCGACTTCGTGGTCATCAGGTTCGCAGGCAAGTATTTTACCCACTAGGATACTACCAAATTTCAGTGTATTTCTATTCTTACAATTGGCAAATAATCAACTGAACTAAACCATTGATGATGTACAGTGTATATTTTCAAGCTAGATGTTTCTGATAAAGTGGCCAGAGAGTGTACATCACCCAACTCTACATTTGAACTCTAAGACTGTAAGGAGCCACTTTTCTTTACTTTACAAAATAAACTTCACAAAATTTATTGATTACTCTTCTAAATTCCTAAAGAGTTAAGAGCTAGTAGGGTGCTGTATTTTCTATTCATGTTTATTCACTGCTGGAATCATTAACGACCCTTCTCATACGTTCAGTTGCCTTAGTATTTATAGTGACCTAAAAGAAACTGGAGGTTTGCTATCAAAGCAGTGATACTGTGCCTCTTGCTAGACATTATTTTTATTTCTAATATCTTTGTTAATGTTTGCTTAATAGATTCCTGACATTTAATGCTTCACCCCCAGGTAATTCCAAAAGCAAAGGGAAAACTGTCAGTACCTTAAGAACAAAAGAGCCAGATACCGAAGAAGAGAAGTAAGTGTATTTATGACATCTCATGCTTAAAACATCAGAGTTTTGGGTTTTACATTTCCTGACTTTCTTAGTTTGAAAAACTAAGTTATTGCAAAAAGTAGTGCTTGCAAAACTTGAAATGGGTGCATTTAGAGCTTTTTAAAAAATAAAGTAATCTATTGGAAATCTTGTTCAAATTGTATGCAAAATCATTTTTAAAGTGAATTTTATGTGGTAACTTTTATAACTGATCAGTAATAGTGGCATTATCAGACCACTGGAACAAAAAGATATCTCTCATCATTAGGGGATATTTCCTTTGTCCCACTTGGCTGATGGTCATTATGACTGATCAGAATTTAATGACAGGACATGGAGGGAGCTTCATCACCAGCCAAAAGCCTTTGTGATTTAGACAGCACTAAAAATAGTTGGATAAGGAGTGTTTAAGAAAAGACCTATTTCCTTTCCAGCGCTTACTAACACAGGGCCCCACTCGATCCATCAAGACAAGCATTAGTTTTGAATTTTATAGTGAAGTCATTTAAAAGGAAGCTTGTTAAATATATATAAAAACATCAATAAAGACAATGAGCTTATGATTCATTTAAGAAAGTATTCATTTGGAAAGTCATACTAGAGAGCCATGGTGATCCTTACTGGATCTGGACCACAGACAAAGCTGTGAAAAAGTATCAAATATTTCTGTAGCCTTATTGCAAACCTTTTGTTGATTAAAAAAAAAAGAATTTATAAAATGGTTCTCATTGCCTTAAATACACATACATTTCTGTTTTTTGCTCTAGACTGCTTTTTTTCAGATCTAAAGTGGAAGGATCTTTAGAGACATTAATAAAAACCAGGCATCAGCTGGAGAGATTAGTGGTATGTATGGCAGATTCTTCTTCCTTGTTTTCATTCATATTTCCCTAGCATGGAACCTCAAAAGACACCAATGAGTCACTTTATTATGAACATTTATCTTGCATCTACATACACTGTCCATCTATCAGCTCCAATTATCATTTAGGTTCTCTTTGTAGTTCACAAATACACACTATGGTCCATCTGTTTCTTTAGCCTGCTTTACCCCATTCATCACTGATCAGCAGGACTAGTATTGTTTGAGTGGTGGATTATTCTTAGCCCAGTGGTGACACTGACATGGACGTGTATCACACAGCAGTGCTGCTGCAGTTTTTAACACCTCAATGCTGATCATAGACTGACAAGTAAGTACATTTTATTTATATAGCAAATAACCACACGGTTCTCCACAAACTCTTTTAAACAAAATACTCAATCCTTGTCCAGCACAAACCATTCAATAGTTACTAAAAGCCAGTCAATAAAAATGCATTTTGAACATGGATTAAAAAACAGTTACTGATGACGCCTGTCTGATGTTAACTGTTAGGCTGTTGCAGGTTCTTGGCACAGCAACAGAAATAGCACATCATTTTAGTTTAACACAACATCTGCTTTTGACCACGGCATTAATTTGTTTGTCAAGTGGTAGATCAGAGGCAAAAATAACTCCAAGATTTGTTATTTGTTTTTTTAACAAATATGCTAGAGGACACCAATTTTCCAGCAAGCTGTTGGAGGTTCACCAACCAAAAATATCCAGTCTGTCCTGTGGCCATTTATGATGGATGACTAGCACAAACTGTGCAGTATCAGAAGAATTATCGATAAGTTTACGTTTGGAAGGTGGACCAACAAGTTAGATGCGTCTGATAAAGTAGACCGATAGTGGACTGTGTATTAAAAAAAAAAAGCTGATTTACTCTGTTCAGCACATGCAAACACTACCATGCTGTGTCATTGTTGTGCTGACAATGGTAGTAACTGCTTGCTGGGGGTCCTGTGGGTGTCCTGAACAGAGCAAAGGGGGCTTACAAATTATGCAGAAAAACAGGTAGGCTACAGCATGTAATTGTAAACTACAAAGTGCTCCCATATGATAAGTGGAGCTGATAATTGGACAGTGAGTGTAGATACAAGGTAGTTGAAACTATACAAGGTGGCTTGTATGTACATTTAAGCAGGGATGAAAAATGTATTGAAATATGTGTTTTAACAAACAAATGGAAATTTTTCTGTTTTCTTGATTGTGGGCAGTGTCGTTTTACACTAGTATGAATTTGGTTGGATGTTTTAATTATAAGAATAAATGCAAATCTATGTAAAAGGACATTTACACAGAGAGAAAAGAGATATATTTCCTTTGTAAGTATTTCAAATGTTTGAATAAAAATGCAGGATTAATTAAGTCTATTCTTGGACTACATTGCAGTGGTAAAGATAAATTACCACTGAAAATCCTTTTTTAGTGTAGACTTAACCTTGGCCTGGAAATCATTAAGTAATGTACTACATAGTGGACAGCTCTTCACCGTCTTTGAATAATTTGTTTGTGTGCAGCCAACAGAGGGCAACAGTGAGCTGCAGAGTTTCTTACTGATGAGTTCTGCTGACTTGCAGGCTGAGCTCAAGAGACACAAAGAGCTGAGTGAGTCCTCATCATGTCATGTGTGTCCACCATTTACTTAATCACAGTTCTTATATGCCCAGCTATTCGTATACATATGTACTCCTTCCTCTGAGTACCCAAATCTAGATGAGGAGAGGGCTATATCTAGAGCTTTGTTTGTTTTTCACATTTGTGTTTTGGGCTGAATTGAACTATAAGGTTTTTTTTGTGTGTCAGCATCTAGGGTTGCAGGTTGCAAAAATACAGCAAAAAGTCACGAGGGTTGTCTCCAAGGTAAGTGAATGAAAGCTGAATTAATTAGAATTAGCTGCATTAATGCAATAATACCAGCTTTGTTCCATGAATAATACCAGCTTTGTGTCATTAAGGTACAATACTAGAATTTTGACTGATTCTCATAAGAAGTCTTGTGTCCGTGTGCTTGACATCAAAATGATATGGTAACAAACTAAAAACTTTTGTCATGTTTTGAACACTGGGGTCCAGATGTATTGAGCCAAACTTAACAAAAGGCCACATGTGTTCATAAACTCGAAATAAACTCTTCACTTGTATGTTTTGGATATGATAATGAACTCGTCTCTGCCCATTGCTGTCGCGTTAGCCAAATACAGTATCAATGCAGTATTAGCCTTTTTAAGTGAAGAGTTTAAAGTATCAACAGTCAGAGCATTGAGCAGTTTTCAGTGTATGGTGCAGGATTAATCCTTGAGAGTTCCTTTAATGCTTAAACACTCCTTAACACTTAAACACTCTGTCTTGCAGTTCCTTTCAGATGAATACTGTTTTACTGTTTCACAGAACAATCCTTGTTTGGCCCTGACAAGACGATAAGTTGTATTGAATTGATTCAAATTACAGTATTATGATTGTGACCTTTTTGATTTGCTTAAACGCAGCGAAGAAAGAAAACATTTGGAGTTCCACTCATTTATGGGCCATGATTGATTTCAAGCTCTGAAGATTTTGGTTTTGTTCACATGGGGTTTGGGAAGGCTGTGGCATTTTCTAGGCTTCGTCTCATCAGTGGTAGATGACCATAAAAATGTTTTGCTGCCATCACTGCTGGAATAAAAGAAATCACTCCTTCTTTTTTTAGGCCCAAGAACAACATTTAGTTTTCATAACACAAACAACTGAATACTTCTCTTCATGAAACAGAATAATGTAATTATTTCAAGCACGCATTCCGCCTTCAGCGAAGCTGCACTTGTGATCCAGTCACATAATGGTGACTTGTAGCAAGTGAATGGGAAGGATTGTAGTGAAGTTCAGCCTGTTTTTAAGATAAGGTCCTTCACACTCAAGGACCTTGGCGTATACAGTGCTTGTAGTTCGTCGCCGCAGGAATGTCACATTTTTGATCACATGGTGGAGCTTGAAATTTATCAGTGTGGAGAGTCCATCTTACAACGACGAAGTACACAATGTTTTCACATTGATCACCCGCGACTGAAAACGGGGTGTTTGTTGCTGTGGGACAGGCATTTGCTTAACACATTTTTATTCAAGGCTGCGTGGGGGCATGGCTACAAATGTGTCTGATCTTCAGATCAGGGAAGATGATCTTGATGTGTTAAGGTTTGTGTGGGCTTAAATATGTGCTTAGCGAGAGAGAGAGAGAGATCAGTATCTGTCATTCATGCAGAACAATTGCAATACCTGGTTGGTTTGTGAAGTTTTTTTTTTTCACATAAATTTTAAAATGTTTGAATATTTAAAAAAATGGTTGAATATTTTGGCTTGTCCTAAAACATTTTCTAAAATTGGTAATTATATGTAATTTTAAATTAAATTAAATATTTTTGATCGTGTGAGATATAGCTTAAGACACAGAACAACATGCTCTAACTGTTAAAGAGAGCTAAAAGTAGAGATTAATTTCTGAAGGGTCTGTGTTTTTCTTGCGTTTTTTTTTTCCCCTTAAATTATTTTGACGAAATACATGAACAAAAAGAGTGGATTCATGACCATGAACAAAGATTTAAAAGGAAAACAAAAATATGTTTGATAGGAAGAAAAGTATTCAGACACCACAAATCAATAACATTAGTACTTTGTGAAACCATTGTTACAGCTTTTCGATGTCTACAGTAAGAAGTAATTTCTGTTTTGCGGCATTGTGGTTATAATTTGGCCCGTTCCTTTTGGCAAACTGTCTTGAATTCTCCAAGGTTACAAGGGTGCTTCTGATGGATGTGCAATTGTAAAATACTTCATAAATATTCAAATGGATTCAAGTCAGTAGATTGGCTAGGCCATATAAGCACTTTCATCTTTTTTAGAAACCAGTCTTGACTTGAAATGTCTAACATCTGCCTAGATTCAGTTACTTGGTTTGTGAGGTTGAATTCTCCAGTATGTCTTGGTACATTCATGTGTCCTTCAGTAACCTGTTTGTAACCCCATGTCAAGTTGCTCCCACCTCCTTACTTCACTGTGAGTGTGGTGCTTAGTGCTTGCTGAAATCTTCCCAAACAAGGGCAACAACATGCATGTGAACATTTTTGCAGCATCACTATCTTTGGTCTTATTTTAATTTATGTAACTTGTTTTATAAACATCTTTCTTCATGCTTATAGATGCATACTTTTAGTTCATAATTATTAATACACAGTCTTCACTTTAACATCCAGACTGCCCATTCAGTATACAGTGTATATATAGATTCAACATGTTATGTATCCCACACTCTGCACCTAAGCAGATGGTCACCCGAGCTGACTTGATGGTAAGGATATGACACTAGTTTGTGTCATAGCCAACTTGAGCGGCCGGCAGTGTGATACCACCAAGACAGCTGCGAAAATCCACAAGGATATTTTGACATTGACTGACAAATCTCTGAATCCATGTCTTTAATGCTGCACTTCTTCAGTTCCTAAACTTTCATGATGGCTTCTGCAAACATCCTTTGTGGTTATATGAAGTCATAATCAGAGTTGAGAGGGGTCAGGAGCACATAACCTCTCAAACTGCTAAAGAATAACTGGGAAGGTCTAAAGAAACGCTTGGAGCAAACTTTTCAGGACTGTTAAGTTTGTAGTAAGTGTTCTTGAAGCCACAGCTCCCAACAGTTGGACTGGCTGTAAATTTCCCAGCTCGTTCAGGCATTACCAAGTGGCTAGCCCCGCACAGTATGTGCTGATGAGCACAAAATGGAAAAAGAGAGCACAATAATTCTGAGGCAAGTTTGCTGCTTGGACCGAGAGGTATTGATTATTTGTGTGTTGCGGGAGATTTGGAAAATTCAATTAAAGGAGTTGAGCAAAGGATTCATAAATCGGCCCTCGCCTCCGCCCACTGTATGCCCCCTACAGAGACATTGTTATGTTCTAAATCAATGTTGCACTTCACAATATATTTTCTTTGGAGCATGAAAATAAATAACATTTAAACAGTTCTGCTTACTGCTGAAACAAGTTTTATCTTCACCAAAGCTCTGTCACTGCGAGGGCGGCTGCCTGCACACGCCACAGCGGTAGTAACGGATTTTTATGGCAAATGTTCCATAAGAAAATCCTATATAATGTGAATTTTGCGATGGAAAAATGAGGAGGAAGGGGACGGATCAGCAGTATAAAAATTGATCAGGCCGTAGATGGGGTCGAGTCAGGGGAGATTTGTAAGACAGCCTTAATAGACTGTATTAAAGAAAGATTCCTTAAAAATGTAATAAAACAAATAGGTTTTCAGCTGTTGGCTGGGGAAAGGGTCACAGACCCTGTTCTCACCACATCAATCTGGTGCTGTTGATGGATAAATGGGGTCTGTTTGGGGTGAATTTTATGCTTTTTTATGCTTTTTCTTTGGAAAACAGAGACGCAATTAAAGGCAAGCTGTATATTAGAAGGCTTTTGGGAGGACAGGTGACTAGCTTTTTTCACAAGGCTTTGATACAGACTCTGTCACATGCTTTTATGTCCACATACATCTGAGGTGGAAATTTAATACGTCACCTTGATTTGAGCAGTGTTTCAGTTCTCTTATTTGAATACAGATTACTGATGTGGCATTGACATTTTGAAGCACTACTGTTGTATTTTTCCCTACATGCTAGAGCTTTCATAAACCTGACTGCATGCGTTATGTCAAAGATGATTATTTGAAGTCCATTTGTGTGGATCTCACAGGGACGGTGCAGGCTGGCAGCTCATATGAGTTTCTGAAGAAAATCCTCAGGTAAGTCTTTTTCCTCATGCAAATGGAATAGCTCTGCTTGTCTTGGGAGAGGCTGCAGTGTGGATGCAGCACTGGACTGCCTGTCAAGCTGGAGGCAGTGAGACGTCTGGGTAGCCGCCAGTCAATTCTGCATGTGTCAAAAGCAGATGGAGCAGCAGACACCTTCCCATCCGGCCTGAGACACATTTACTCTGAACCTGCTCTCCTCAAGGGCTCCTGCCTTTCCTTTTCACCCACAAACTGCCAAAATGTTGATTCTACGATGCACGCTGAGCTGGGCTGCTGCAAAAATGTTTGTACCTCTGGCATGCTGTCGCATTAGAGCTTATTCAAAATGAGATCTATACAAACACAAAAGGATGGAAAAAAGATGTACATACATACAGTTGTTTGTAGAAGCGTGCAAACCTTTTTCATGTTTATCTCATCTCTTTATTTGGCAGTGGCTGAGAGGGCCAATCTGAACAACAGCTGGTGCCTACACAAACCATTTCCTATTTCTGCTCAAGGTGGATCATATAACTCTCACTTTATCACCCCTAAAGGCCACGTGAAGGACAAAAGCGCAAGGTGGCCCATTAACAGAACTTGTGTTTTCCCCGTATATTTTGTTGGAAGAAAATATCTCGGGATGTGGTTTGAGGTAGCTGGTCTTGAACGTAGCACTATTCGCCATGGCTGTGCACTCACATTCCTGCACTGTGTCCATGTGTGCTGTGGACCTCCAGCTGTCTACCGTCTCTACAACTGACCCATCAGCACTCACTTGATCGGATTTCTTCAACTCCTGTTCAGATGACTACGGCCAACTTAAACTAACACCCAGACCTACAGTTAGCCAAGGTAAAGGTTCCTAAGTAAACAACAACAAATGCTTCCTATAATTTTGTTCTTTGTCCCAGTGTGCCTCTTTCTGTCCTTCATTTCTCAATGTTGTTTTGCATTTATTGTTTCTGAACCAACAGTCCATTGTCCTCCTATGTGTGTATATGCGGCTGCAGGGCTTGTGCGAGCTGGAACACTATAGCCCCTTTGTGACCTGATAACATTTACAGTTGTAATAGATTTTTTTAATGTCAGTCATTAAGTCCTGTGACGGAAGTGGGGGTGTTGTGTGCACCTTTGTTCCTCTGGTATTTCAGCTTTATGACATTGTGTTCGGATATGTCCCTTCCCATCATTTTTGTTTAATGGCCCATGAAGTCGATATATTTAATTTTAAACATGTAGCCTTTGTGTGGGCACAGTATTTAGTCACTGTGGGGATTTTTTTTGTTGTTGTTCAATTAAACAGGAGTTTCATTGATTTTTCAAAATTTCTGCACATTTCAATTGCTGAGATGTAAACTTTTTTTTTTTTAAGATTTCTTTATTGCCTTACACACACCCTGCACGAATGCATTTTAGGCACAAAAAAACCCTAATCACAGATTTCAGACATAATGCATTTCTTTTCTTTTGAAGTTTTCAGATACATGAAAAGCTTCAGACATGGGGTTATTATCACCAACACTGAACAATTCTTATTGTAAATTTCTCTTAAATGATTATTAAGCAGATTTTTTCAGTTCATGGAACTCCCATATAAAGTGTAAAATGCTAAATTATTCTTGTATTAAACTACACTTATTTTCTAATGTTTCAGCTGCATGTTCAGAACAAGAGGCCGAAGCACAACAGTATTTTGTACAAAAGCATTTATTCATGTGTAGAAAATCTGGTAATAAATGATGTCAGCAAGAGGTCCTTGTTGTTTAGTCCTTTTCAAGATTCAATTTCATATTTGCAGTTCATGATTACGAGCTCTGTATTTCTCCATAATCATATTTATATCGTTTAACAAAATGTTCTCGCCATTCTTAATTCTTTACCATTTTAAACTGTGCGGAAGGGACTTCCCCAAAACATCTATTCAGAGGAAATTGAATTTCCTAAATTGGGCCCATTTCATTTTAACTTAAGGGATTCTCCTTTTCTTTTGTCATCTTTCTCCATGATTATCCCCTTTTTATAAGGCCCTTAGTGAAGACTGACTGATGATTCGTGTCTGGAGACCCTCTCTCAGTTTGTTTTCTTTTGGCCTTTTCTGCTGGGCGACTCGGCCAGTTGGATGAGGTTGAAATATAGTAGCAGGGCCAGGAAATGGAGGAAAGAGAGAACGGAGACCAGCACTGGAAACAAATCAGGCAGCCTTGCCGGAGGCTCCAGCACCACGCTCGTAAAGCTCAACCCAGCCATAGCCACCAACGAGACTCCGAACTGTAAAAAGACAAGATGAAGAGCACCTTTTCTGTTACCACTGAAAAAGACATCATAAAGACTTAGAGAACTGATGCCTTTCAGGAAAGTGAGACAGCACCACAGACTCCATCTGCTGTAGTAAAGGCCCTCATAGGCTCATAAGTATCTGTTTATTTTTGACCGAGTGAAAGAAGAAGAGTGCACTTCTAGGAGGTATAAGCATTAACATGTCTATTTAGGATGCTAGAGTGAGGGATCAGTAAGCAGGATTGGTAACAAGAACCGTAGCCCCATCACAAGCTCCCATTATTTATGTTGCTTCTGTAAATAAGCGTCCAGGCCTGCGTTAATGTCACACACTATATAAAGTGTCTCAGACATTCAGATTTGTCTGAAATCTATAAATTGTTTTATGAGTAAAGGCAATTTATATATCTGAAAACATGAATTACAGAAAAATTAATCTTTTATTTGCATGCATTAAACAGACTGAGGTGGCAGGACACGAGCAGTGCTATAAACTTTGAGGTAATATCATTATGTTATACTTACCATGAACTTGACCAGCAGGCTGAGGTTGTGTTTGGACAAGCAGAGTTTGTGACAAGAGCCCAGTCCAAGCTCATCCGCTGAGCTTCTGTCTAAAGCAGAGAGAAGGTACACACCAAAGTAGAGGAAAGCCAGTGAAGTGACCACGTAAGGCAGAAGCAGACCGTCCTTAAGTAACAGAGGGAGCATGCTATGGGAGAAACAGAGCAGAAAATAAAGAGACATCGGACACAAGCCAAGCAAAATATTCACCAATAAAAAACTGATAAATACTACCATATTTTTAGGCTATGGTCATTTTTGGGGCACAGGATTAATATTACACACTACAGCGCTAAAGTAGCCATGGAATTGGGTTGGTCAGGATAGCTGAAGAACAACAGTTTGTCAGTAAACTGACTGCCAACAGAACATCTATTTGTTAAGTTTTGCAGAAATAAGAAAACACTGACCATTTGAAACAATACAAAAGGTCAATTTTAACAGCACAACATTCTACAGCAATTTGTAAATAATCATTACATTTAAATGCATGTGTGTTTGGAGCATTCAAATGTGCGGGAGTTGGTTGTCCCTGTGTATCTCCTAAGGGTGTCCACTCCAATAGCTCCTTCATGGAAGCAAACCTAATTATACACTAACAAAAAGAAGTATGTATTTAACAAAGGACAAAAACTGCTATTGCTAATGAAACTATATTTGAGGAAGCTGTCTGTATGAATCCACAGCACAGTGTTTGTACAAAAGGCTCTTAGTGAAATGGCATGTGAACTATGTCGTGATATCCATATACCAAACCATGCGCACAATAATTAGTTGATCGGGAAGAGCTGAACAGTGCAGACAGTGACTTTATCTATTCTTATAAGTAGGGATAATTGGGATTTTTTTATGGTCGATTCTAATGCAAGTTTCTGTACAGCTTTTTTTTTTTTGACTAAGTTTATTAGTCTCTTCTTTTTTATTTAACCTTAAGCTGTGTATGCTAAATTAATTCAAAAAACACACCAGAATATATTGGCCAAAGCAAAGATGAAGTATTATTAGTTAACGGTCCTAAGCCATATAATACGCTACTAATAAGAATTAACTAACTTTTTGAGTTCTGCATAATATTGCTACAATACTTTGGTATAGATAAAGCATGTAGCATTTACAACACAGAACTAAAGAATAAACTGGCCAATTATAAAAGGGAAATTGGCCAAGAGCAAGATTTTTCTGATTCTGATAATAAATTCCTATTTTGTTTTGTTATTGGCGAGATATAATCCAAGTAATCACTTGCAAAAATATTGGTTGAAATGAATCTTGCAACTATTTGTCATTAACCTGAGCCTTTACGAAATACTGGATCCATCCTTCACTGGTGATCATTAATGTAATAATTCAACATTCACAAAATGAATTCACTGAATGGCAAAAGATTCACATAAAACAAACTTTGTGGAAGAAATTAATTTAAACCATCTACTTGTTTTATACTACACTGCACAACTGAATATATGGTCACTGCCAAACTAAAATGTATCTCCATCTTTTTACACTATTTAAAAACACTAACAGCCCTTTGTTTGTCTGACAATTTTGTAATTAACACAGAGCTAACCATGGCTTGTTGTGTCTGTCCACGTCAACCCACTTTCCTCTCAAATCCAAACCAAATGCTTACCTGAAAGTGGAAGCCAGTAGAAACCAGATGGCCATTAGAGGAAGTTCATTCAACAGAAGGCACACTGGCCTATAAACATATTAAGAAATTAAATGCATCATACAGTGTAGTAAACCTGAGCCAGTGACTCACTATTTTGCTGCTTTTTTTTAAAGAGGGAAAGTATTTAGAGCCCCCTTCTATTTGTCAGTGAGCTGATTAGTGATGTTTTGGGTTGATCCATGATCCTGCATAACACTCTTAGTCATACAACTGACTACTTAGATAAACTCACAAAATGTAACTTTCAAAAACAAGAAACAACTGTTTAACATAAATAGAGAAGCAAAACCAATTAGAACCAATTCACACATCGTGTGTGAAACCTTACACGAAAACACATTCACCTGACGTCAAAGCTATTGTTATCTGGAGGGGGGCTTGTAGGTATGACCTCCCCGAGCCCTCCTCTCTAAGCCAATAATTACAGGACCTACTTTTCTGATCCTGTTATACTCATTCCATTGGCCTCAGAGCTGATCCTACACGCACACACACTACTGTGGTCCAGAATTGTCTCCTAATCCAGTGACATGCATTACTGATTGATTTGAACAACAGGTGCAAGGTATAACTCAGCAGTTAATAAAGCAATAATCTGGATAATCTAGCTTAATAGATCAAGGAAATCTGTAACCAAATCCACACAGGTGCACAGCGTACTTTTATATACACATATGGAGACAATTTACTGAATTTATCAGAATTAGTCAGATTAGAAATTGGTTCATTTTTAACACTGAAAGAACACCACATCAGTTAGTCATTGTTATGAATTACTAGACTGATGTTCTTTTTTTAACCCCCTAGTCAGGCCTCTGTAGGTCTATTCTGCCAAAAACTGCAGAATAGACCTACTTATTTTCATAGCAAAGCTGAACATGTTTAAGGTGATCTCATCAGACATTTTTTTCATTAATATTAACAAATCTTAAACATGCCTCCTGACATTGCCAGACATAAAACATTTTTATAAAATTCTGATGGCGTCACCAGCCTGGAAGATTCATATCAGTGCATCCCATATTATTTTCACAGCAACAGTCAGTCAGTGGACGAATGCTGACTTACTGTGGGTTACTCAATCTTTATCAAATGTTTCAAATGCTTGGGGACACTTCATCATTAAGGTGGAGGCTCCAGGCTATAAAAGGCCCAGGGCTCTCCTGATACAATGTTATAGACATATTAAGAGGTCACACACACTATTGAGTGCTGTACTGTGATACAATAAAAATTAATAGAATGGCCAGACTTACAAGGCTGGCAGCAGGATGGACTTCTCATGGACTTGAAAGGAGAAAAGGAAAAAGGTCAGCGACGAGTTCACCTGTAGTACAAGGCCAGTTAGATGAAAAAGAGTCAAAAATTCCTGAGCAGTTTATAATAATTAGAAACACTTGGGCACCACTTACCAAGGCTAGCTTGATCTGCCATAAAGTGGGTTTGGTCAACAATTTAACTGATGAAGGCAAGATGAATAGGACAGTGAGAACAAAACTGAAAATAAAGAGGAAAAAACAAAATCATATATGTGATATGGCTGGATTTTTGTAAACATAAACAGAGTTAGAATAATACGATCTGTTGCCTCTGATGCCACTCCTGGTAATCAAAGCCATGTTGTGAAACGGCATGATGTGACTACTTTTTTTAATAAATGCTCACTGCCAATGGATAACATATGCATGTTAAAAATGCATTAAAACTGACACAACCTACCAAAACCCCAAAATGATTGCTCTTGCTCTAGTATAAGCTTAAAATGTGTTTAACATATAAAATCCATGTGTAGGCCATCTGAAGACCACATATTTATTTGAGCACAATGTCTACATGCAGTGTGAACTGGAAATGAACATAATGACTGACAGATACATTAGGTCAGTGCTCTCTATCGCTGTCCTGAAAGAAACCTTCACTGAACATTGCAGGAGTTTCTTGCTTCAAACACTTACCAGCTAACTGGCAATCCCTTAGTTTAAAATATGTGTGATACAGAAAACGCACAAAAATGTGTATTGTTGAGCATCAGAATAAAAAAAAAATTGTTCATGAGGTGCAAACTGAGCTAACGCCCTCTCATAAGGTCTTATCCAAATAGGGTCACCTTTGGTCTGGACCTTACAAAACCTTATGGGAGAGCGCACAGCAAAAAACACAAATAATGCCAAGCAATCCCAATTACCAGTTTTAAAGAAACACCACTATTGTTCCTAAACAGATTTACAGACTCACACACACTGAAAACATATAGGGTATTCACTACAGGCCCTGCTCACTCTAACAAAGGGAGTGTGTATAAAATCCCTCAGCGAGGCTATTTTTGGGGTCAGAGATAAAGTAATAAAGGCTCTTTGTTTAGCAAGAAATCTCAGCCAAACCCATCTGCAGATTACTGACCAGATATCATTTGTTTACCAAAGCTCACAGATATCCTTAAGGTTTGATAATCTTCAGTGCACTCAGTCGTAATGAGTACTCCATAAGGTGTGCTGAAGGCCGGGTGGTAAACGGATGGAGTGTGATAGTAAATGGATGGACACAGGATTACCTGAAGAGCAGCTGAGTGTCTCTGGACAGCAGGGTCTTGATCTTTATCAGCACATTCAAGCTGCACCATGTGTTAGCCACTTTATCCTGCCAACCCACAAACATACAGAAACATGACATAGACAATATCGCTCTCAAATAATAAATAAATAAACACAAATAATTTTAATCAATACTGCAAAGGCAGCATTTCTCTTCATATTTGTTCAGAAATAAAGCTAACTAGTAGGTTAAACATCAGATGTTAATAGAACTAGCATGTTAAACTGGCGTGTTTAAATGTTAAGCATAATGGAACTGGCTACCAGAATGGCTTTTCTCGTTAAGTGGAAATAGAAATGGAAACTTTATAGATAAGGAAAATAACTGTAGTGCATGTAATCTGATTTTATTTCAGCTAAATCTGGACCTAATATTGAGAGTAGCTGAGGTGTCCGACTAAGGTGGAAAAAATAAAATAGTAATAATAATTTTAAAAAAAACAAGCTACAAAACTTATGTTAATGAATTGTGTAATAAGTTTGAGTACGTTGCATGTCTTTCATTTGTATGTGCTAGGCTGAAACAATTGAATTCCATAGTAAAACTGCATTAGAGATATGACACACTAGTTGTTGATGGCTGGAACTGAGAGTACCAAGCTACAAAATTAGACCTCACAAACATGGTGGCCTTCTTTAAATACCTTGCAGCTTTTGAAGAGAAAGCAAATAAGTGGCATTACTCTATGTAATCATTTCCCAACTGAAAGTGTAATAAACATTCCAGGGAGTTTTTGTGACATCTGTGGATGGGGCAAAGGTGAAGAACTACTCCTGTCATGAATCTCCATTTCAAAGATCTGGGAAAAAGCTATGCACTTATTTGTAAACTTAGAGACGTGGGGGTTAAATGTGTACGAGTCAGCGTGCAACTCGTCTTTCTGCATACCAAGCACATTCTCACCAAT
Organism: Hydrocynus forskahlii; assembly: GCA_037974365.1. NCBI lineage: Eukaryota > Metazoa > Chordata > Actinopteri > Characiformes > Alestidae > Hydrocynus > Hydrocynus forskahlii. Next base: position 13,708,488 of record JBBPCX010000114.1, read on the forward strand.
CTGCACCTAGCAAAGCCTGCAAGTTTTACCACCCTGGAGCAGCCAGAGTCACACCCTTTAGAAAGCAGGTCCAGTGTCCACTAGTTTAGCCGGTATTTGTATTTACATTTACCTCTCTACTGGGGCACGGTCATGGGATTCCTCAGAGACTGCAGGCCTTTAGCAGTTGTGCAACAGTGTGATTAGAAACGGACACTTCTACGGACTGCTTCTATTATTGTCCATATATTGGATAGTCCTATATATTGTCCACTATTCACAAACACAGCTGCTGCAACACACAGCTGTGTGTGTGTGTGTGTGTGTGTGTGTGTGTGTGTATGTGAGTGTCTATGTATATGTGTGTGCGTGCACATATACCAGCTTTAGTACAGTCTGAGGACTCGCTAATGCCCTTTCAACTATAAAAAAACCCCCACTCTAATAATGTTACTTCTGTTCTCTCTACTCTGGCCTAAATCTCACAGGATGGCCTCTTGTTCTGCTGGTAAAATGGATGAGTCGGCGCAGGCCAGTCCAGAGAACCCATCACTGTCACTGACCACAGCATTTGTTGCCTTTTTTGTGTGAGCAACTTGAGATGGCTTAACGCAGAGCTGGAGTGAAAACTAACGCCCACAGTTTGTGCTGGCTGCCTTGCTTACATGTACTTTTTCACAATTAGTAAAAGCAGGTGCAGCCTTCCTTCTCTTGCATAAACCTAGCCCTTGTTTGACACACACTGACACACACATTTCTTAAGACCTTGTCATGGTAGGGTACAAATGTTCATCATGTACTGTACATCTGTATGTACCAATAATAATAACAGTAATAATAATAAGATGACTCATATGTACTATACAAATGTCACTGCCAGAACAAAATCTTGCATGTGTGAAAAAATACATTTACAGGACAAAGAAAACACTTAAAAAAAACCAAAAAAAACAAAACAAATGGAAACAACAGTAAAGTTATTTTGTCAATATTTTTGTCACTTCATCGTAAATGTTGACACAATGTAAAGTCCAGTATTTTCAAATTATGTATTAAAAACAAAAATTGAGGTATAAGGTGTAGATCTGACAATGATGACAAGTATCTACATGCAAAATGTCTCACTATGTATGTACTATATATAACAACCTAAATGTAAAATAGCTACTTTGTGCATATAAGTACTTATACATAAATGACATCAATATGTAAGAACTTATGTTTAATAACATGTACTTTATATTAGAGTTAGACCAATATGGGTTTTTCTACGCCCGATTATTTTTTTGTTTTATTTTTTGGGGGGGGCATGTTTGGTCATTTCCCCACCAGCTCATTAAGTATGAAAATTCTACTAAAATTCTCAACTTCAAAAAAACATTTACTGAACACTTTTTCATTTATTAAGTATAAAAGAATAAACAATAATAATAACAATAATAACACTGGTCTACAGTCCAAATGCTTCTTAAATAAATTTACCCAGACTGTACTAACTTTGGGCTGCTAATAACGAAAATGATACCTAATAATGTTGATTGCCTATAATTTGTAAGATATGTTCCTGGATCAGTAAGTCTCGCTATTGAGACTTCAGAGTTACCATTTTAAGTGCTGTTTGGAAGCAGGGGCTATCACTTTTCAGATAAAAAATGACTAATAGAAGTGTCACAAGTATTACATTTATTTAATCCTGTTGTACTGTTGAAATATATGTGTTTGTTTTGTTTTTAAGGTAAACTGCGTGAGCAGTTTATGCGTGAACAATGCCGATCGGTTTGATTTTTGAATCATAACAGATGCTAATAATAAGCCAATGTTATAAAAAAAGTTAAAGGGTCTGTGTTTAAATTAATATGAGCCACTATACGATATACGTATAGTGTATTAATATGTATGATCGCATAACTGAAAAGATTAAATATCTTTTGAACGGTAGCCAATCAGCCTGTTTTTTTGTCATATTTGAAATCAGCACACCAAAATGCATCAGAATTGGCAGATTTTATTCCTGAAGCAAACAACTCACAAAATTTGTAGACCAGTGTATTCTAGTGATCACAAAAAAATAACTTCACACCGCCTTCTTTACAAGGCTTATACAAGCCACTAGCGATTACGTTGTGAAAGCCTGACCCAGGCACGTTTAATGAGGAGAGCTAACAGCACTAAATCGTGGGTATATTTTTCAAGATATGGCGACAAACTGTTCTATTTTCCACTTTCACTTGCAAAAGACTTTCATTTATAAACGGCATTGACAGCATCAGTCGTTAAGTGTAATCACGCATTTAAGAGTTTAGTTTTCTTCAACACTGTCTGTATCTAATCAATACGGTCGCTAATAATTTTACCCTGTGGGTGATGGTTTCGGGATTTAATGCTTGCTAACTGTAGACTACTGTGTTAGCGGTGAGCTAACTATAGGCTACGGTGTTAGCGACAAGCTAACTATAAACTGGTAGAGGGGGTGTGTCATGCGTGTTCCATAGCAGCAACATGGGGCTGCCCATAAATGCACATGTCTATTAATCGGTCTTCATAAGGGCTGCCGTCGGCCAATGCAGATTATGTAAAAATGGCCAAATATCGGCCCGATTAATCAGCCAGACTAATAATCCGTCGACCTCTACTTTATATATATGTATATATCGACGCTGTCCAGCGGAAACCTTGTAACTCCACTTTTGGTCTTTATTGTTTTTTTTCATAAATCGATGCTATTGGTTAGTCTCCATGTGGGTCTGTACAATTTAGAAACTATTAACCAATGAAAAGTGTTGAAAATAGTTATACCAATTTTGACGACACTGTATTAATTTATTTAGAATATACATCGTTTTTTGAGTTTCCTGAAAAATAGCCATTTTGGACATATAAGGTTTCGGCCCGACAGCAACAATATATGTAAACACATGAAGTATTATGTTTGTATAAAAACAAGCACTCTTATACACACTTCAGTTTATCAGCTAGGACTTGGCAAACACGCCCTCTTTCTCCTGGTTAGAGTTGCTCACACCCTGTGTATTATGATAGCATCATGTCACATGCAAATGTGAGATGTATACTAACTCCTGAGCCCTCTTTAGAATTTTCAATTACTTCTCACATCACAGCACCTCCTGTGGCACCTCCGTGGAGGCCTAAGGGTATATTTCAAAAGCAAGCCGCGAAACTTGGCCCTCGAGCCACCAAAAGTAACTTCTGACAATGCACAGAATGGAATCTAGATTTCAAACAAAGCTTGCCAAACAGATCCTTTGTTTTCTAAAGGTGAATGTAGGAACTGACTTATAATGTCATTGGACCCACAATGTCATTATACATTGTGATACACATTGTACAAATTGTATACTCAAAGCTGCAACTTACATGTCATGATTATGAAAACTGGTTCAAGTAACACACTGGTATTTAAAGTCCTATTTATAGCAAGCTGTCTCTATTGTATGTATCTATGATACATGGGGAAAACAGTAACACTATGTATATTTATGCAAGCTAACATGCACACATACATAGATTCAAAGATGTATACAATGCATTTGGATTAGGATCTCAAGGGCATTTCCATGCCAACCCTTCATTTGAAAGTTATGCGACACGCATGGTGAGGAGTAAAGCCTCAGGCCAGACCGATGTGCTGTAAATTCACTTTCTCCTGTGGTAAATACAGTGTAAATTCCTTCTTATAGGCAAACCCAAAACTTGAAAACGATGTGTACACTACCATGACCTTTGGCATTATATTATTCCATTTGCTTTCATCCTAGCACCATTTTTTTTCAGTTGGATCAGCAATAGCAGAATGCTGTCAGCATATGTTTTCAGTTGTCACTGTATGAAAGGGAGGGTGTAACAGTGGCAAAGACACTGGAATCAAAATTACTCCTGAAAGACCAGAATGAAAGACAGAAAGAAGAACTACAGTAAGACTAGAATTTGCAACACTCAACGTCTGACTAGATGAATGGTTTTCTCTGGTCAAACCTGACCGAGCCACAGTCAGGTCTAAATCACTATGAGTTTGAGGACTTACCTCAAACAAGCCACGGTCAACAGGGAACAAGCGATGCAGAACCTGCAGGATCTGCTGCGGGTCTGACAGGAAAGGCCACCAGCAGAGGGCAAAGGTACCCAGCACAGTCAGTGAGATCTTTACCAGCAGAAGCAGCCTGCAGGGAATAAAAACACCAAAAAAACACTTCAGCAAAGACTTACGTTGTAGTTTCTCAGTCATTTCTTTTTTTGCACTGGCATCTGAGTACTCAGGACTAAAGGTCTGTAACTCCAGGTTAGCTAATCTCATTCTATAATAATTTATATACTCTTTCATTAACTATACTATTAACATTGCTAAATGGTTCCTCTTTTTAAAAATGTAGGCATTACATTTAAATTTAAATTATACTATTAGCAGAGCTAAATGATTCTTCTTCTTAAAATGTACACATTAATTTTAAATTCAAAGTGTAGTTAGTTGCTTCCATCATCTTTTTAACCACAACTGTTCTTTGGCAATGTCAGCAATGCCTTGTGTCTTTAAAATGTTTGCGTTTCCTCCAAGTGTGACTGTTCAAGTTGCTGATCCAACTCAGCTGTAGTGGGAAAGTTGCACACACAGACATAGCAGAGAGGGTCAGGCATGGTCAAAGAGTCATCTGGACATATTTTCCCAGGCCATCTAATCCAACAATGCAATTGCTACCAAATGCCCTTGGTGCACTGTTATTATATTAACAGATGTAAGGTGGCAAGAGCAAAATGTGTACCAGCACCAGTACCCTTAAACTCCAATGCCCCCGTCCCTTTCTATATAAAACCTGATGCAATACCACTAGATATTCCCTCTTTAAAAACGCTCATCTTAATATTAGCTATTTTAACACTTTTAGGTTACAATCTAAAAGCAGTTTGTAATGCTTAAAGTGCTCGAACACTCTACTGTGCCACAGTAACACATACACAGCATACAAAGCAAATAAAACAGCACATCAAACCATGTGACCGTGTACTATTTAAAACTAGATTTGTTACTGGATTGGATTAAATTAATTACATCTATGCTACTCCGAATAGTCCAAATTGGAGTGCCCCTTAAACGGCAGTAGATAATATTTTACCTTCATGTTGCACTAGAGATTCTCCAATATCTCCAACATTAACACAATTATTTCTATTACAATAGTACAATAATACTTTCCACTGTAGTAACACGTCCGCCAAAACACTCCATCGGACACTTGAATGTGCAGCAATTTCTACTAGGATGTTTGAATATAAAGACACTTGAATATAAAGCACATTATATTTTTGGAGAGGATTCTGAACTGAAATCAGTCTATTGCAATTCAATTATACAATACGATTTTTTCCTTTTATATATTAAGAAAAATGAGGAAAATAACACACATCTCGACTCATGTGCCAACATGTTCCCATTTAATCCTTTTCCAATTTTTGCTGGGATGCAAGACAAGAACGAGGTCTTACAGCCCCTTGTGTACTTCAGTAGGAATGGTATTAGAGTACATGTATGTAGCAAAGTAAAGATATCTCAAACACGTTCATAAAATTATAAATTAATATTACATATGTATCATTTAGAAACTGAAAGTTTCAGCATTTTTAATAACACTAGCTAGAACTATGGGAGGAGTAGTGTGTGACTGGATTTTAAAAGACCACGGACATTGAACAGGACATGTTACAGGTGTACTGGCACTGTACTAACAAGCCGTTTTTTGTCATTTCTGTGACTCTTTATACACTTAGCTTCATTATTGCTGTACCCAATATGCTACTATACCCAGCTGTCTGGTATGATGTCTGCCTTTATTGGCCTTATTAACAGAGGAGATATTTATAATTGTTAAGAAACAATTATAATTGTTAAGTACATTTATAATTATTAAGCGCTACAGATAATGCCATACAAACATGTGCAGGCTTCTGTGTATGAGTAGCTAAGATTTACATGTTGGGAAGTGATGAGGTTTTAATACATGTGACAAATTACTCAGACTTACCCTCTACCCATGAGGCCTTGTTTGATACACTTGCCCAGAAGATAGCAGAAGAAAGGCAATGAGTGGTACAGCTCCATCTGCTTGTAATTAAGAGCCAAGGTGAAAGCCAGAGACCCAAGCAGGTCCCAGCCCAAACCAAGACCCACGACACCCCACAGTGCCAAACCCAGGCTTACATTGTTATATCTGACAAATAGTTGAGGCCTAGCGCAGATTGGTGAAATCACGACTATCCAAAATCAGATAGCACAACACAGAATGACCAGAGTAAAGGATACTGAAAATGGCCATAGTCGATTAAGATGAGTCCCGGATAAAGCAGGATGCACAGGAGGGTGGCAGCCTTTGGGCATGAATAGAAGCAAAACATTATTTCACTGCACTACAATGATTAGTGCAAATACACAAAATAATTCCAGTTACCTTTTTTTTGGAGGACCCATCAGTGAGGTAGAAGCAGTAAAAAATGACTGCTGGAATATAGATCAATATATCTGCAAAAAGAACTAAAGGGGGAGAGGGAAACATAGATCAGATTACATAGATTACACGGGAAATACAAAACATTACAATGTTACTGTTAATTATTTAATAACGATTCTTAAACAAAGTTATAAGCTTATCTGTCGACAATATATGTAAGTCAGATATGACTACACCTAGCAGGGTTCTTGCAGGTTTCAGTAAGTTAAGACCTTTTTAAGACCTTTTAAGACTATTATGAGTAAAATATAAGACCAACGCTAGAAACATTACTAGAAACATTTGAATGATACCATAAATTCTCAAAACATTCTATTTTTATTGATTCAGTATTAAAACAGATAATCACAATACTTAAAATGACAGAACATGACATACATATTCCCAACATAACACTAGCCTAGCACATACAACCTAACCCTGCATATGCCAGAGTTCATCCCCTTTAGCACCGATTTCAGTTTCAAGGACTTTTAGTTCGGCAAGTTTTTTCTTTGTACGCATGCAATGGGATCCGAGTTTTATCACCACGCAGACACCAGTGCAGACCAGAAAACACAACCAATGGATTCGTTCTGCAGCGTTTTACTATTTTATTTTCTGTGGACAATGCTTCTTGGGAAGAATTTTAAGACTTGGTTAAATTAAATTTAAGACCTGGGATGAAAATCTGGGCGTTTTTAAGACATTTTAAGGCCTTGAATTTAAGTTTCTTAATTTTAGACTTTTAAGACCCTGCAAGAACCCTGACCAAGTAATTACAAATTGCTATGATTTTTATTTTAAAATAGAGTTACAACATCCCATATTTACCTGTGGCACGCATGAACAACTTATGTGGTGCACTTTCATAACCTCTAGATTGATGCAACTCCACCCAGGCAGGATTAATCAATTTTGCACTACACATACACACACACACACAAAATCATTTTTCATCAATAATTTAATTATAAAATAAAATTAGAGCTACATGGTCATCATAAATGTTTACCACACATACACATGAGCACATGCAAGACTGTGGTAGGCCGTGAGAGGGGGATAATCCAGACCCCAGTAGCCCAAGTCATTGTCTGTAGTGTTGAAGTACCTTAGCACAAAAAAATATATTATTGCAGCAGCATGGCAGGTACTGATGCAGTTGTCATTATATGAGAGAGAGAGAGAGAGAGAGAGAGAGAGAGAGAGATGGAGAGACATAGAAAAAGAGACAGAGAGACAGACGGACAGAAACAGAGAGAGAGAGAAAGACAGTCAGAGATAGACAGACAGAGAGAGATAGAAAGAGAGAGAGTCAGAGATAGACAGAGAGAGAGAGACAGAGAGACAGTCAGAGATAGACACAGAGAGAGAGAGACAGAGAGACAGTCAGAGATAGACAGAGAGAGAGATAGTTAGAGAGACAGTCAGAGATAGACAGAGAGCGATAGAGACAGAGATGGACAGAGAGAGATTGATAGAGAGACAGTCAGAGATAGACAGAGAGAGAGACTATGACACACCACTCATGAACAGGAAGACTGTAGGTCACTTCTTGCCAGTGTCTCTGTGCCTCATAGTCTCCAAACATGGGTGGTTTTCCGGCACCTACAGTTTATACCACATAAAACACATTAGACACGTGAAGATACAATTTGCCCTTCAGCTCAATATAGCTTGCACTAATGTGTTTCAATCTACAGATAATAAAGAAAGCCCAGTATTATAATTGTGCTTTAAAACTACTTTCTGCACCGACCCCACATCAGTGCAACTAGTGTATCAGTAAAGGTTCTCCCGTAGAACCCAGCTGCTCTTTACCATCGTGCCTACACACTGACCTGAATAGGAGCTGAAAGATACAGCCCACCTCGCTGTTAGTCCCAGCAAAACACACACAGAAACAAGGCTCCAGCTTTCCATGACTGGCAGCCCTTAAAACGTTCAAATTAATCACCATTAAGCGCTAATCTTTCCTAAAATCCTAAAATGCTCCTCAAGTTGTAGCTGCTGCTTCCTGAAACCTCACGTCAGCACGCAAAGCGTTAGAGTAACCCGGATGTCATGATCTACAAATCAAACTCACAAACAGTACGTGTGGTACATGGTTTGGAAATCAGCGAAATCACTTGCCCTTAGCGCCTCTTAACTATGCCTGTAGCGCCTCTAAGCACTTATGAATTACATGTGAGTGTTGTGTTTTTTGGGACTAGTTCTCATGTATGTAGTAACCTAAAAGGATTCAGCCTTCAGTGCCTCAAATCAATCTTTTATGTGATTAGTAAAAGTTGTCAGATATACTGGAAAATGGATAAGTCCAAATTCAGCAAAACATTTACTAATTAATTTTAGTGCCTATGTGCTACATTTTGGGTGAATGAGTTAAATGCACTGTTCACACTGCGTGCTGTGCTGTGGTGTGACAAATTGACACTTTACATTATATTCTCTATCTAAAGTACTGAGGAAAGGCTGCACACCATAACAGTTCACCTGTTGTAAGAAATACAACACTCAGCTATGACCTGCTCTTGTTGGACTCATAGGAAATATTAGGAGTGATGAGTTTATGTGCTAGGTGCTAAGTCAGTTTAAGATTCAAGGACTTTAGGTATGATGCACAGTAATATTGTTTCTTCGTGATATTCCTACATCCTGACATTCTATGCATACAGACTTAGAAAGAGTTTCAAGAGTATTTTAGAGCCAATTTGACAAAACTAAATGTAAACATCATTTTACCCTCATACAATGTCCTGTTAGCACAGAATGGGAACTAGTCATAGAATGGGAACTAGTCATTTCCAGTCAATTCGTTTCTCAAAGATAGGCATTCTTAAAAATGGAATTTCCTGAATCGTTCTTAGTTTGGACTTCTGATTCTAGGAAAAGTCTTTAACTGGCACAGAATCTTCACAATTTGTGAAGATTATGTGAACTTAAAGTTTTTTTTACACTCACACATCTCACTTTCAAAAATTACTCATCAAAGAGTCATTCATTGATAGATTCTTCAGGGAGCCAAATCATATTTACAGGCTGGTTTTGTTACTTTAACTTTATGCTGAGAGCATGTAAATGGTAAATGACCCCTGATTGCTTTGTATTGCGTTTCAGTGTTTGCTTTTCTTCACCTATTTTTCAGCTTATGTCTACATTTGCATGGTATGGATGCAGAGTGAGTTGTACACTTTAAAACGTTTATAATGTTAATATAAAAAGTAAGATACATTTGATTTTCTATAATACAGACCCCTTAGGGACTAGTGATTAACAATGAATGATGGAGTTACTGAAATGTTCGAAAATTCTTCAAGCAGAAAATTGTTTGTCTAGTTTAGCCTTCATGTATTTATAACTTGTCCAAATGCCAAATACAGCAGGGAAAATAACAAAGGAGCTGATCAAATTGTGCCTTTTTTTAAAATCACTTTACCAGCAAGCCCATACACTCTGCATTAATGGTCTTAAAGGGTCCATATCACGGAAAGCCAAAATTTGCTTGCTTGTTTTAAATCAAATAGTTTAATGCAACATCTAAACAATGTACAGATTCAACACAAACCATTCCCTCCCCAGTACATTTGGTCCATATTAGGTTATTAACCTGCTAGAATTGCTTATTTTAAACATACTGTTCTTGTAATGTCACAGAAACATGTATTTACATATATACTGCTACACTGTTTTTCAATGATACTGTGACGGCCACCTCGTCCCCGTCACGTAGAACCCGTTCCCCGTCTCCTGAATATTAGTTTTCCCTTCGTCCC
>JBBPCX010000114.1:13727296-13729796 GCA_037974365.1 Hydrocynus forskahlii
CACACACACACACACACACACACATATATATATGTATATATATATATATGTGTGTGTGTGTGTGTGTGTGTGTGTGTGTGTTTGTGTGAATGGAAAAATGGAAAACGAAAACGAAAGAACTCTAAACTGCAATCTGACCAAGTTTAAACAAAACAAAATAGTTGAACAAAACAAAAAAAAATAGTTGAACAAGTACATTTAATTTTTTAATACAAGTATTTACAGATTTTACCTGTGCTGAACTCATCATTCCTCCATTCTGCATATTATTTTCAGTCTTTTTTGTCTACAGGCCCACAGTGCGGTGCGGCTCCAGTGCTATAGTCTCTCCCCGCCCTCCTTTAAATATTACAAGTATATAAAAAAGAGAGTTTGTGTTTTTTACGAGTCTTTTCACTGCGAAGCCCATTTGGAGGGCACCCCCGTGCCGGCTGCGGTCAGAAATTGTCCCGGGACGAGGGTGGTGGGCGCGCCGAGCACGGGGGAGGTCCGAGCTAACGCAAGTGAGGGCGCGCTGAGAACCGGCGAGCGCAGGAAGGGCGAGCCCGCGCTCGCGCTGCTGTTGTTGCTGCTGCTGTTGCTCCCTGCGATGATGTTCTCAATGGTGAAGGAGGGTCGCGGGCACGAGGGCTCGCGCTTGATGGCGGGTGTGAGGGGCACGGTGGTCGCGGCCGCTCCGGTTACTCCTCCGGCGCCCCCCAGGCTCCCCAGCTGCAGTTGCAGCCCCGGTGCCAGCTGCGCCAGCTGCGCTCCGAACGCCTTCCTGCTGAGCTCGGCCGCAGTGGGCAGCAGCGGCACGGCGGGCGGCAGCACGTGGCCCACAGCGGGCGCCACGTACGGGTACTGGAGTGCGGCTGCGTGCGCGTGCGCCTGGGCCTGCGCGTGCGCGTATGCCACCGCGGCCGCCGGGTGCACGCCGCCGTAAGGGCGCGCGTACGGACCGTAGGCCGCCCCGAAACCATGCATGACCAGAGCCGCCTGTTCGCGAAGGATGTCTGGCTGCCGCTTGAAGCGCTTGCGGCGGCGCAGGAAGCTGCCGTTGTCGAACATGTCCTCAGACTGGGGGTCCAGGGTCCAGTAGTTGCCCTTGCCCGGGTTGCCCGGCTCGCGCGGGATCTTCACAAAGCAGTCATTGAGCGACAGGTTGTGTCGTATGGAGTTCTGCCACGCGGGGAACTTCTCGCGGTAGTAAGGGAAGCGGTTGCTGATGAACTCGCAGATGCCGCTGAGGGTCAGCTTCTTCTGGGGGCTCTGTAGGATGGCCATAGTGATGAGCGCGATGTACGAGTACGGGGGCTTCACCAGCGCGCTCTTCGGTTTGGAAGCAGGCGCCGGAGCGCACGAGCCGCCACCGCTGCCGCCTCCTCCTCCGCTCTCCTCCTCTTCTCCACCGCTCCTGCGCTCCTTCCCGTCCGCGTCATCCTCCGCGAGCGCGTCCTCCATCTCGTCCTCGTCCTCTCCGCACACGCCCCGCGCCGCCCGCGCGCCCTCGCAGTCGCTGTCCTCGCGCTCCAGCCCGCTTCCCATCCCGACGCTGTCGTCGCAGTCGCAGTCGTCGCCCTCTCCGACCACGTCGATGTCCACGTCGTCAGGCGCGAGCGTCGTCGTGTGCCCGGACATGTCTCCGCCGCCTGCGCCGGACAGGGTCATCGCAACTCCGCCTGAGGAACCGTCAGGACACGCTGCGTGTGTGTGCGTGTGTGTGTGAGAGAGACAGAGTGAGTGTTAGTGTGTAAATGCGTGTGTGTGTGTGCGCGAGCGCTCGACCCGTTTCGGGTGGCACCGGCAAGCAACTCAAACCGCAACTTTACACACACACACAGAAAAGAGAGAAAATGAGAGAAAGAGAATATAAATATATAGAGAAAAGTTTTCCTCGCGCTCTCTGCTCTCTCTTCCACCCCGGTTCTTCCTCCTGAGCGAGGTTTTGCCACGTGCTTGTCCAAAACAAGTGAGCGTGTGCGTGTGTGTGAGTGTTTTGAAAGAAGCCCGTCTCTCTGTGTGTGCTGATAGATTACACTTTGCACTACTTTTCAACTTAAAGATATACCGGCGGCTCGGTCACGTGACAGAGACCCCCCCAGGCCACCCCCTGCGTGACGTCAGACGCCCCGCTGTCCGGTTTAAAGCAAAGCAAAGCTGAAGTTTGTGGCAAGAAGGATTTTTTGTCAGCAAATGGGACAACAGAGAGAGGGGGGGCACGACTCAGATGAGAAGAGCAAAAATAATCTATTTGCTCCAAAAAGCTGTGGAAGGTGGTCCAGTCCTGACACTCACACTGAGGCAGAGCTCAATGTAAGTGCTTTTCAAATATATTGTGGGTCTAATAAACCAGATTTAGAAGCAGCATGTGGTGTTTGTGTGTGTGTGTGTGTGTGTGTGTGTGTGTGTGTGTGTGTGTAGGTGCACTGATTGTGGGGGAGAGTGGAGCTGAACAGGTCTGAGCTCAGAGGTGTTAACGACCTCCATCACTACACACGTTTGCATGTGAAACAGTCGG
>JBBPCX010000114.1:13732296-13743460 GCA_037974365.1 Hydrocynus forskahlii
ATTTTGTATGAACTGATTAATTTATCATAAGTTTGTAGTTTACCTAAAATCAGCCCTGAATTAAATATTTAAATATTTAGATTTTAATTAAGTTTAAATATTTTAAAATGAATAATTGTTACACCAACACAGAATCTACAAAAATAAACAGAGAGAGCCGTTATGTTTATGTTTTATTTGTGTGCACACTCGTGGCGGATTTTAATCATGATATATTGACAGTCCTGCCTGCTCGGTGGCTGATTATTTGCTGGTTGGGTGGACGACTGAGTCTTATAGTAAATGTGTTTTCTGCGTACTATATATTTTAAAAATACAGACCTGATTTGGTTTGACTTTTGGGGTATTTTTCGTTAAGTTAGATGTAGTTGGTTAGATTAAGTGTGAATGTAATTGGGTCTGTATTAGATTGGTTTGGTTTAATGTTTGGCCAGGTTAGGCTGAATCCGATACTTTGGTTGGATTTTATACTGCGCTGGTCTGGTGTGGTTGGGTTTGATTCAGTCTCAGTTTGGTGGATTTGTTTGGTTCGGTGTCCCTTGGTGGAGTTCTTTGGTTTGGTTTAGTTTGGTCTCCGTTTGGTAGAGATTTTTGGTTTAATTTCCCGTTTCTTTAGTTCTTTGGTTTGGTTTGATTTGGTTTTGGTCTCAGTTTGGTGGATTTGTTTGGGTTGGAATAATTTGGTCTCAGTTTTTGGAGTGTTTTGATTTGGTCTCAGTTTTTGGAGTGTTTTGGTTTGGTCTCAGTTTTTAGAGTTATTTGGTTGAATTTCAATTTGATGCAGTTATTTGCTTTGGTTTGGTTTTACTCCTGTGTTGGGTTCAGGTTTGTGCTTTAATTAATAATGAGCGCGCGAGGGCGAGCTTTACAGAAGCGCGTGAAAAAATGAATGGCACTGTTAGCGCGCTTTTAATTACCCTTATTATGGCAATTATTTTACACCAACTTGGAGTGATCAGCACGTCACATTTAATAAACCCGAGTCATTCTCAGAAAAAAAACGCTCCCCTGGTTCTGAAAATGAAATATCGTAAAAAGCCTTTTCTTTTTAGATGCAGGGGTTAATTGGATTGTGTTCATGGACACCGTGATGCCCAGGGCTGGAGCCCCCAGAACAGGAGTCAGGGTCTTTTCCTTCTCAATGCTCCGTTTTCACCCCCCTGAAGAATCCACTCTGTCAACCTGCAACTTTCTGTCAAACACTATGATGTGGCTCATTTTTATCCTTCCTTCTATCACTCCCTTCTGCAGTCACACCAAACCCCGAGAATCAACCGCTTCCAGACCAGCAGCGCCTTATCCACACCACACAACGTGACAGAGTGCAAACAGGACAGGAAATATCGGACACTGATGAAAACAGCTTTCCCTGGAACAGCACCCGATATCCTGCATGCTTATTGAACTCAAAGTGTCTGGGATGAGTTTTACCCACTAAAATACACGTGATGTCTCTGAGATGATGTGGGAATGAATAAGTTTGAATTTTCTTCTCGAATTTCACGGTTAAAATAGAAATTAGTAGGCTGCAATAACGAACGTGGAAAAAAGGCGAGCATAAACGATGGGCTTGGGAAAAAATGCATACATACATTTATACATGCACACACACATATGCGTATATTACGGTATTAAAATAAATATACAATCAAAGATATTTTCCGAACTTCTCTGAAAATGCCCAAATAAATAAATGGATACTATCAACTCGTTATGCGCTGTATCAGCAGAGTCTTTAATGGGGTTTGTAAGTGGGAGTGTTTGTTTCTGATGGAAGACCACCAGAAGCTATTTCTTCATTCTGGTTCCAGCGCAACCCTCACGAATGTGAAGAAGCGTCTGTGAGGTGCGCATGAGGTGTCGGTCCTGGTAGTGACGGATCAGGGTGGACAGGGGAGAGGACCCGTCGAGCCTGGCTAAACACATTACCATCCCAGTGTCCCTGTTAAAGACGTGTGATGTTGCCCGGTTTGTAGTCTCATTGTCATTGAGAGAAGCGCTGAATGAGCACATTAGCGCGCTGAGAGGGTGTTAGTTTTTTCTCTTCAACCCCATTTTCTCCTCCTTTAGCCTGGAAATGGTGGGATTAAACCTGGAAATAATGCACGGAGCGTTTTTTAGTTTAATAACAACCCTTCACATTTATATTTGCGTGAAGGTTTGTGTTCTAAAACGCATTCAATCCTGTTCATTTTTGCTTAAATGCGTTTTTGGGAGTGAGCCTTACACATGAAACAGTGTGATATATAAAGTACAATATGAAAGTATGAAATAATGAACAGTAATATACCTTGTTTATCCTCTTTTCTACTTATTAAATCACAGTCATGATTTCACATATGCTCACATAAATGCCAGAAATGCCATTTTGAATAATTATGTTCTTATTAGCATAATATAAACGTGATCAGTAAAATATTTACCGTTCCTGACGCAGATAATCCTGCTACATCACTCATACACCTGTGTGGGAATTAAATATTGATTTGTGAGTAAATCATCTGAAGGCTCTGTTGTCATTTATGTTACTCTTTGCATCTTTGCTGCGCCCCTCGCTGACCTCTGAGCTAAATCTTTTCGTGCGTACTGGCGCACAGATATCTGTAACATCATTGCAAATTGCACTCCTTGCCGGAGCTCCTCTCCAATAATCCGCTCCATATTTCCTTTAGCGATGTTGCAGTGGCTTTACCTAACAGGGCTTTAAAACCCATTACCTTAATGGTGCATGTCCGGAGAGAGCGCCTCTGGTTGGGATGCGCCATCACCCGGGACCTGGAATGATTTCACTGGCCTAAAATAATTTCAAACTCCAGCCAAAGTAGATGAACCGGGCTGATGTGCTCCTCTCCAGCCAAGCCTCAATATCAAAGAGGTACAAAATCAATAGGGAGCAAACTGAAAGGTGTCAGTAAAATGTGCGAAAAAGACGATAAGAGTGTGCCGGAGGCTGGAGAAAGCTATTTTTTCGACTACATTTTGAATGGCATTTTTTGAACACATGAAGCTATAAGCTGCCAATTTCCTTCAGCAAGTTTGAAAGAATTAGATATAGAAACACTGATCTGGTCCCACATTGATAGTTACATTGTTTTATTTCTGTAACTTATTAAAAAGGTACAAAATCAATTCGGAGCAAATTGAGAGGTGTCAGTAAAATGTGTGAAATACAGGATTGGTGTGTGTTCAGATTGTATACTGGAGGCTGCAGAAAGCTGTTTTTAAAAAACAACATTTTGAAACACATTTTTGAACACAACAAGGGTGAAACTGTAAAGCTATTAGCTGCTTGATGATTGGTTTGGATTGCCAGGTTCATTAAGTAAAACTGTCTTAATAGTCTCCTTATTATGATCAATTTCCTTCAGCAAGTCTGAAAGAATTAGATATAAAAACACTGGTTTGGTCCCACATTGACAGTCACAGTGTTTTATTTTACAACAACTCCACTGAAATGATTTCACACAGTTAGCATCAATATGTCACCCTCGCCTTCCCCAGTATATCTCTTTCAAGATGCAATCAATGCCTCCAATTCATTACATGAATGTCTGCTTTAGGTATGGGCTTTGTCATTAGCCAATAATTTGGCCCTTTTGAGTCCTGCAGAACTTCGACTCAGTACTTCTACAAATGCCTCTGGCTATAAGTACTAATGAAATCTCTTTGCTTAATTTGATTTTGCTGGTACACTTGCAGTTCTGGTTTGAACTTTCCCACGAGAGTGGGAGCCGCACTGAAGGCACTAAGGCCTCCGAGAGAAGGAGGAGGGGAACCTTCCAAAGAGCCGAGCACATAATTTCCATAATTACCCAATTGGCAGCCTAATGACCTTGCAGAACAATATAAAGGTCTGTTGTTAATTTCATCTCTGGTTCTGACATTCAGTAGATTCCTATCTTGCATGTTGAGGGTTCACAAGATAACAAGTGTGGGCCCACTTTTCTTCATTCCTGCATATGAGGGTCCACGCAATTAACCTCTCTATGGAGCTTCAGAGATCTGCTTGTGCTTCCCATCACCATCTTTCTCTCAGAATGGGATAATTCATGGCTTTCGGGATGTAAAGACAAGCCATTTTCATGCTGGCTTAAAAATGAATGGTTAGAAAGTAGAAATCGAGAATGACCAAAAAAGTTCTCTGGTGCTCATAGTCAGACATTTTTTTTTTTACCAAAGCCTTTTTCTGGAGTATTCCCTTTCAGAGTAAGTGCAATGTACAACTGAAAAGGGAGGGTGATCTGCTGCCTGGATCTCTGTGTTTCAGACAATCAAAGACATTCCTGGTGCAGGAATGTGCATCCACTTTCATATGCATTCAGCTGTCTGCTGGTGAACATCTGGAAAATGGTGCTACTATTGGGCACAAATCCTGCTCAAGCATGTGCTGCACAAGGGTGGTTGACCAGATAAAGGAAAAATTACAATAAATAAATGGAAGCACAAATATATTTGCAGAAATCTAGGGGGCTCTATGAGGTTAAATTGGAACTGAGAGTAAACATTATAGGCTTGGAAAGAGCTGCATCACTGTTATTTTCAGTAGTACATTCATATTTGTCTTTATACCAGGCTCATTGTTAAATGTATTATTTAAAAAAATTTCATCAAACTGTCTGTCTTTCTATCTATCTATCTATCTATCTCTCTATCTATCTATCTATCTATCTATTCTCTTGTTTATAATTTTGTATTGCTAATTGGAAAAAGTGTGGGATATCTGAAAATTGTTCCATCACATCCTTTATACTATTTTTATATCATATATATTTATAAAGCATGATACCATTACTGTCCAAAGAAAACCATGTATGTTGTATAATGTAATATATTATTATTGTCATAATGAATACTGTGTTTTTCTACATCTTTTGAACACAGCACCACACCCACACAGCAGCCACCCTTTACGCTGTATGAAACTTTCAGACTGATAGAAACGGTCCAAAACAACTTAAAAGTACACGTATACATTTTCAGAAAATGTAAAGAATATTTTTGCCTTCTTCTACAAAATCAGCATTTTTTATATACCCACATTTATTTTGTTGAAATCACATTGGCAGGTGATTTATTATATGTAATTTAAAGGTGCACTGGTATCATATATAACTACATTAGACTAATTACACACTACCTACATTTTTTTCAGCTTTTCACTGCACCCAGATCTGCATGGATATCACTGTACATTTGTGTTTCTGTATTCTTGTGAAATATATTTTTTAAACCATTAAACTTGAAAACCAACACTGTCTGGTTCCTTATCTGTAGAAGTAACAGTGTTAGTCTTTGGTGCCAACAGCACTTTGGAACTGAATCACCATTAGGTGCCATCTGTTGGTCAAAACTGGCAATGAGAGCAGCTTCCAGCAATGTGCATGAACTGATGTTGCTGTTTTTGACACTGTTGTCTAAAACTGGTCATATTCAAAGCCTTACCATCATTATACACAAATGTCTACAGAGTCTACAAATACAAATATGTAGAGGCTATATGTATGGCTATACGTACATCATCCATCAACATGTGGACATGCCAAATCTCTGAAAACTCTAAACAGTCCATGATAAAGGTGCATTATATGAAAAAGAAAAACTTTGAGTGGCTCCTAAAGGCCACCTGTTAGGTATTGTTCCCAGTTGAATGGTCTTCCATTAAACGCAGGAACTTTTAGGGAATCAGGCTATTTGTATTATTTAAACACATAATAAAATCATCAAAGCGTGATGGCAAATTGTCATTTGGCAGCCAGTAACCTCGCCCCAGAATCCAGTGACTTTCAGTAGCCCAGCAAAGGACTTGCTAAACGACTAATGGGACCATGTGACTAAACTTGAGAAGAGGCCCAGAACAGCAGATTCAAATATCCTGTTAGAATTCTGCATGAAAACAATCTATACTAGAAATTAGAGCTATTCCTGTCAGATGACTTGCATCTGCTGGTAATTCTATTTGAGACAACTGACCCTCTTCTTTGAATGTTATCAAATGTTTACAAAGTGCTTAATGCACTAAATGCAATCAGTGAAGCCTGCAGTAATAGTGTGCCGGCGTCAGCACCCAGGATTCACCGCCTGGCCGCCTTGATCTTCTGTAATGGTCCAAGTGTCAGGTCAAAACATACACGACTAAATAAACCTTCGATTCAAGGAACTGGTTTCAACAGAAGTTGTTGTGCTTTTAAAAATGTAACCTCAAGGTAAGATAATTAAGTAAATACAAAGTATAATGAAGTGTACAAATATGTATATATTTATACACTTAAAAATGTATAAATATATACATAAAAATGTATATATCATACACTTCAAAGTATAATGAAGTGCATAAATGTGTGTGTGCGTGTGGTGTGTGTACTGAATACTAAATACAGATACACTTAATTTATCTTTGTTTCCTGTGTGATGTGATTTAGTGTCCCATATTACTTTTTACATCACTGTCTAATTCTCTTGCTCCTCTTGAAAGAGCGACAGTGCGGTACATTGCAGGTGTACTATAAGAATAAATGTCTCTTTCTCTTCTTAACCCAACCCAGTGGGTCTTTAGAAGCTGTTGGGCCGCATCCTGTGATAAGCCTAAACTTTTTAGGCTAATTTTTTTCACTCTTCAGGACAAAGGCTTCATTCTTCCTCCTGTGTTGCTCTTCTTTATCACCCGCCTCAGGGCTACTGCACAGTGCCCCCCCCTGTGGAAACCACATATTAAATTTGCATGGTATCAGTCACTTCATTGAGTGCTCAGCTGGATTCCTCACTGGGTCATTCATCTATGTGCATGGTCCAGACACATAGCCTGGACAAAGCGAGCTAGTGAAAATATTAAGGAAGTTACATACATTTTTTGGCTGGGGCATGCTGTTTGATTCGTGATGTTTTTGTGGTTTTGTAAGGTTATGAGCAGAATAGATTCCATTTTCTGTCTGAAGGCACATTCTGAATGTAGCCCAGTGATGTACAATCACTTCAAAATTAATTCTGCCTATTCTATGCAAAGAGAAAAGTTCCAAGTATTTTTTTTATTAGTGTCCCTTTTGTGTATTGTGTAGTAATTCATGATTGTTTTTTCTGTGTTTTGATGTTATTTTCAAAGCAGGAAGGAAATATCTTTAATGTACAATAACACGAGGGATTACATTACAAGTCATTTGGACCGTAAGTATTAGTCTGTTGTTGATTTCCCGGACAATATGAAAAATAAAACAAAAAAACAAACAAAAAAACTTGTTTCAATATGATTGTGACATAACTAGCGTTATGTACATTCTTTCTTTTTGTGCCCTTCAGTCTCTTTCTTTCTCTAAATGTGATTCAATAAAGTAAAAGAATCGTTAACAGCTTGCAGTGTTTGACTTTTAAGGTGTATCAAAAACATTTTTCTCTGAACACACCCTTTGGTTAAATACTTTATATTACTGTTTCCACCACTGTTAGTACCTGTAGTTTAATGTTTAGGTTGCAGTATTTCAAGAATTTTGACACACTTAATCACACATTTTTCCTAGCTATGTGAATACATGATACAAAACATTAAAAAGAGTTCGGAAAAGTCATGAGTCATAAACAATTGGACTCACAATAAGGAAAAGCAATAAACATGAACCTTGAGGCAGCTAACTGCTATAATGATGAAAATGCTACATAGTCTCTTGTCTCATGTTCTAACATGTTTAAAGCATCAGTCAAAGGCAAGATGTATGAACAAAAACTGTTGATAGCTGAGATTTAGAAGAGTGTGAAGTAAATGACTCTTGTCATGTGGCTTGGTTACACTCATAAAAGTGTTCAGAAGAAATAAAAGGCAATGTTTTATTTTGATTTACTGATTAGTGTTTAGTAAAAAACTATACAAACTCAAAACAAAATTTCTGGTTGTAAATTTGTGAAAATCACTGGTTGGATTAAATGGGTTAAAGTTTCAACATTGAAACACCTATCTTTTCTCAGGGCTCGAAATTCATGACTTATCCTGCCTCTGTTCAGAAGAATAGGGAAACTCAGTACCACACTCACTAAGACAACAAGCATGGAGAAAGGGTGAGTTTAATTTGCCAGGTTTATAGGAGTACCTCTAGCTCTGTTTGATTTAATATTGGTGAAGCTTTCTGATCTGTGGTTGACGTTTACAGCATTAACCATATTAAGTACTTTGTAAACATCTGATTAATTTTCAAAGCAAAGTTTGGGCTTCACAAATCACATTTCCCTAATCTAAGTCATCTGACAGAATCCCACTAATTCCCTAGATAGACAGTTTTTCAAGTGGAATTCTGATACAATCTGATTACCTTCTAGCCTCCACAGCAATGACCAGATTTCTGAAGGGTTTCTTTTATTGACTTTGCGGGCACTACTGATGGACAGTGGTTTTTTTGTCCTTCATGATAATCTTGTTTGCAGATTTGTATTGTATAACCTCGCATTTAATAGAGTAACTGTTAATTACAGAGAAAACCCTAATAGCTTTTTTTCTTACAAAGCAGTTTTTTCTTGCTGGAAAGTAGTGTGGGATTTTGTAAATTCACCAGCCAGCTGGCTTAGCCATTTGCTTAAGGAGAATTACTCTCAGTCCATTAATCTCTCCCTGTCACTCATTTGGGACAGTATAGCCAGCTTTAACCTGGTATGCCCAACAGTGGTAAGTACTCAAGGCGACTGAGTAGAGGGATATCTCCTCTTAGTGTCATAGTGTAAGCCACCCAGTAAGTAGCTGAACTGGGTTAATATTTGCTTCTTCCCTGACAGAATGTCTCTACCTGATGGTTTTGAGCAGCTACTATCACAATATCATATATCAGCATTGTGTCTCCAAAATTATAACTTTGACTGAGGTTAATGTACCTTAAAAGCACTTGAAGTACGCAGAGCACAGATAGCATTTTTAATTGGGTATGGCAAAAAAGTTATGAGGTTTTCTTATGACAGTGACAATATATAGTCTAACGTTCTGGATTGGATAGGATTACTGGTGTATCAAAAGATAGTAAGCTTTTTTAGTCTAGTTATCAATAAAACCCAGCTGTTTTTGTTGGCTCTGTTATGTCCTCAACAACACATTCTTAGCAACATATCAATACTATTTGTAGTGGAGTATGGTGGAATGTATTCACTTATATTTGAGCAAAACCATCCTTTTAAAACATAAAATCCGAGTTTTACTAAACTCTGGGCCAGAATATGTTTTCTGTGTTCAAATGATTAGCCAATCCCTCTATGTATCTATGCACAGCATTATATTATTATATTAAAATAGAAATAACAGTTTTCTCTGCTTTCACCATCCTCCATCTATACAATCTGACTTCAGGTTTCACTCTTCAGAATTTCAATGTGTTGCTGCAAACTAACTGTTAATCAATCAGCCATAACATTAAAACCAGGGGCAGGTGAAGTGAACATTGATTATCGCAGTACAATGGACCCTGGGATATATTGGGCAGCAAGTGAACAGTCAGTTCTTAAAGTTGATGTGTTGGAAGCAGGTAAAATGAGCAAGTGTAAGGATCTCAGTGACTTTGACAAGGGCTAAATTGTGATGGATAGATGACTGGGTCAGATCATCTCCATAACGGCATGTCTTGTCTATTGTCCCCAGTATCCAGTGGTTGGTACCTACCAAAAGTGGTCCAAGGAAGGACAACCCATTAACCTGCGACAGGACCAAAACTCTCTGATGCGTGTGGGGAGTGAAGGGTTGCCTGTCTGATCTGAACCCATATAGGTGCCACGGTAAAACAAATTAAGGTTGGCTATGATAAGTATACATAAACACTGTTGCAGACCAAGTACACCCTTTAAGCAACAATATCCACTGACAGCAGTGGCCTCTTTCAGCAGGATAGTGCAACCCACCACACTGTGAAAAACGTTTATGAATGGTTGGAGAAGCGTGACAAAGTTTGGTGACTTCCCTGATTAAACACTCCTGGTTTAACAGAATTGTGCACCATGGCTTTAAATCATTTACCAAGATAAATACAGAAGTAACTGCTCATATATTTTGAATAGTGTAACTGCTATATTTTGTATCGTGGCACATGTTACCATTGGCATCAGCAGTTTTTCCATCTCTGTTTGTCCCTTCCTGCCCGCCCATCCGGCTACCACACCCTTTGGCTGGATATTTCCAGAGTCCTTATTCACTTCTCACATGAGGTCAATATTAAGCTCTGGTTTCACATTAAAATTAGGATGCAATAAGGATGACCAGTCTCAGAGGTCATCCCCACAATCACACGCCAAGACAGAGAGCAAAGCATATACCAATACATGTCTCGTGAACAAGCTGTGGGCAGATGAGAACGACTTATGTCATGGTGGTCATATCTGTAGTCTATGGGATGAACAATTCTTATATTGTGTAGGCCTAGGAGACATAACTCATTTTCATCTTTCACAAATTCTGCATGCTTCTTCTCTGGCATAACATACAATTTTGTCTCTGAATTGAAGCTGTTAATGAGTATATTCAAATGAGGACAACTAAGCAAAGCCTTATAAATCTCTTAAGGCAACATGTATCATTTACTCAAGACTGTATAGTCCATGACTATATGTGTATTATAGAAATGGCATGTATAAATAGTGTTTGTCATTTCTCCACACTTGCTGTTTGCAGAGTATCATTTTACTGCTAAACAGTGCACAGATCTAATAATAATGTGAGTATAGCTCTAATCTATTTACTGGTTCACGCACATGTTGTGAATGTGTAAAAAGATACTTGCGAGGTTGAATTACCTTGTAAATTTGTCATTGACTTCTCTGGCAGTCATTTATGGGAGAGCTTAGTGTCATGTATAGGTGTTGAGGAACAAATGTGTATTAAGGTTTGCTGATGCTGCCAAACATAAATATACTGACTTTTTATTTAGACAGCTCACTCAGGGATTTGTGATACTTTTCATATTTACATCACACTGCATTTATGCACATATTCTTCCAAAATTATGATTCTTTAGTGCTTCAATAGTGAGTCTATATATGACTGTTAAAAGACTGCAAATATACACTCTTCTGTCCAGTTCATCCCAAAGCAACTTGATGGGGTTTAAGTCTGGAGACTTCTGGCCACTCCATGTTTTCCAGTTTACCATCTTGTTCTTTATATATAAATGTATGTATGTATATATGGAGAGGATATAACCCCAATACCCCCCCC